>JAEBDU010013112.1:518589-646089 GCA_016802625.1 Heliconius numata
AGTTACGCAGGAGCACAAGCGTGCGACTGTAAGCGCGACCGTTATGGATTCGAGTTTTCCCACTCGGAGGAATGAAATATTCAATATTATAATTTTGTCAGACTTGTAACGAGACAAAGCGCAGCGTTGAGTTCCGCCACTCAAAATGCAACGCCTCAAGAATTCGGCATAAAGTGGGAAATGTCTTAATGGGAACGATATTTCTTAACACTAGGTTCTCAGGTGCCCCCTGCCTACTATACTCTGCACAGCATGATGGAAAAAAAAAGAATTGAAAATAACTACACACTTAAACATTTATAGGTAGATATTATTCTCTACATTTAATAGTGAATAACAAAAATTTTGAAAGACCTTAAGATTGGCAGCATACTCGTGAGTTATAGCAAGATTAGCTTTCTGAGCACTAGTGTTTTTATCGACGGCGTCCTTGCGGGTCCTCTCCAAGACCTCGAGACGCCCGCGCAGGTCGCGCAGGCTGCGGTCCACCTTGCCACGCTCTGACTGCACTCTCTCCGCTTCCGCTTGGATTCTCATGCTCTTTTGTTCGCAGATTTGTATTTCTGCAATTGATTAAACATATTTTTAAGGATTTTGTAGAAAATACCTATTAAAAAAGTAACAATAGAAAATAGAAGTTTCTTTGGGTGATATAATATATGAGTATTCCTGTATAGGTATATGTAAATACTACTTACTAATCACATAAATATAAGTTAATGCTGACTCCTCAAGACAAACTACACTATTGTTGTAACGACACTACATTATTTTCTTATCAGCAAAAAAAGATAAAATAATGTTTTTAATTTGGTACATTACTTCTACAGCTTCACGCTGTATCTTCCATGGAGCAGGTAGGCAGAGGGAGCCTAGTGTTAAGGCACTCCACTTCCCACTCTCCACTGAATTCTGAAGGCTTCCGAGTGTTCAGTGGCGAAACAACTCCATGTTTTGCCTTGACACCAGAGCGAAGAGACCAAAATATTCAATATTTCATTTCTTCGAATGGAAAAAGAACCCACAACTCTTTCTTCTAATTCTTTGTATAAATATAATTTCTGATCTTTTAATCCCTCCACAAAACCTATATACCCACTTAAAAGTAAGTACAATATTTTAGTAAGCTAAAAATCAAACGCTTTCATTACCTTCTAAAAAACATACTAACGTTTATTAATCAGATTGATATCAGATACAATCTTATGATGGTGCGAAGTGAGCTTCACCACGTGCCCCTGCAACCGCAGCCACTCGCACTGCATGCCCTCCGTGCGGTCTCGCAGAGCTTTGATCTGCTGTTCCAGTTCCTCTATGCGACGTTCTTGAGGTGATTTCATCTATAAATAAACTTTAGATGAAACAATCTTAAAAAGACCTTGAAATAAAAGTTCAACGATGAAATTTATAAGATTCTACTATTAAATATATTTTTTTAACCGTCCAGATAAATTGATTATTTTAAATAAAATTTTTATTACTATTTTTAGTCACAAAAGAACAATATGTAGGTATAGGTACCATTACTTCTAACATATTGACAAAAACGTCACACCAGTCTTGGGATGTAAAATTATTGCCTCTATATAAATGTAACAACGCACTAACATCAAAGATCTCCTTCAAAGCATTATACTTCTTTATCACAATATCCAGCTCGCGTTGTTTCCTCGTTATCACCAGCATCTTCTGTTCATACTCTTCTTGGAGCTCTTCAATTTCACGTTCCCTTTCCCGCACTTTATTTAGATTCGCTTCTAGGACGACATTGTTGTGAGCCTGCCTGCTGCGGTGCACTTCTATATCGAGCATAATCTTCGCATGTTGATTCTCCATGGTCATTAAGGTGATTTCCTATTTATAAAAAAAATGCAATATAAATATTAACCCAAACCACAAACATTCTTTGTCAAGTTGTAGATATAAAACCTTTTATATATTTTTAGCGTCACGTCGTATCCCACACACAGCGGGGTGGGTAGAGGGAACCGATACTCCATCCCCCATTTTCCGCCGAATTCTGGAGGCATTGCGTGTTGAGCGGCGGAACTCAAGGGACTTGACTTCAACAACCCATGGAATGAAACGAAAAAGTTAAATATTTCATTTCCTCGAGTAGGAATTGAAACCACAACCTGTTTCGTTTAGCCATACTTAGTGCCCCTGCCCCTGACTAAATGTTTCCAGGAAAAAAATTGCTATAACGCATTATCTATATATATTATATTATATTCAACAAAGGAATCTACTATTAGATGAGAGTAAAGTCATCTTCTGCCTAATCCTATAACAACCTCTAATTTTTTACAAGATAATATTTATATTTAGAAACTTACCTGCTTCCTAGACATTTCCCTCATCTTCTTTATACCGTTGGCCATAGACTCAACGGCTTTATCATTGAGCAAACAGTCTTGCAAATTGGTTAAAATTTCATTTTCCAATTTCAACCTTTGCTCTGTGCGACGATCGATTTCTTTCTCTGTGCTTTTCAGAATATTTCTCATAGTTTGATTTTCCTAAAAATCCAATATTTCTTTTAGGTACAATTAATGCATATAAATTAAAAGAGATCATTAAATTATTTGTCCTTACTGATTTAATTAGTTCTTCATCTCTTTCAGTCATTTCAATCGATTCGGTCAGTTCAGCTATTTGAGTTTCAAGAGATAAACGTTTTGCATCTTCTGTATCAACTAAAAGTAATATTTATTTAAATTATATTTCTTATGAAGCGTTTATATAAAATATAGATTAGCTTCAAATTGCCGCATATAAATAGGCACAGGGATCCTGGGAACCTAGGCATAAACACTCTGTTCCCATTGAAACACGTCCGTTCCCCATTTTCCACTGATTTCTGGAGGCATTGTGTTGAGTGGCGGAACTCAACGCCGGGCTTTCCCTCGCTACCAGATTGAGGAAATGAAAATATTAAATATTATTTTTTTTCGAGTAGGAATCCAACCCACAACCTTTCGCGTTAACACTCACACGCTTGTGGACCTGCACCACGATTGGCCTGTATATTACAGGTACTAGCTGAAAATTAATAATACTTCTATCGAAATTAAGTAGTCTACTTACATAATTTTGTAGCATTAGCAATGTCATATGTCAATTTGTCTTTATTCATAGAGATTTCTTTCCCTTTATTCATCTCTTCCATTGCGACTTTCTTTGTAATTTCCAGGTTATTAATCAGGGTGCGATAATTTTCTTGCAGAATCCTGAATATAGAATAAAAAAATAAATATAAGTTAATACATTACTAGAATAAGTAAAATAATTATAAATACTATTTATTAATTAACCTGTAATCATCTCGAACGGAATCGTAGACCTTATCTCTCTGCTGTATGTTCACCAGGACAGAGTTCCAGAGGCTCACTAAACGGCGTTTTTCCAATTCTAAATCTTCCAGTTCAGCTGCATATGCTGTAACCTACACATTTAAATTAACTGTTTTATGTCCATGTTTTTTTATTTCTCAAAATTATTTTAGATGTACACTCTAAAGCTGGAATAAATAATGTATTATTAGTACGTATTATTAGTTTTTCTAGTTCAGTAGTATCAAATAAAAATCTTGTAGTATAAAGAAGGAGGAATTGGGGAAGGCCTATATCCAGCAGTGGACAAAAGTGGCTGTTGATGATGATGATGATGATGATAAGGAAATCGTAATCTGCAACCTTAATCTCGTATAATCTTACCTTATCATTAACTTTTTCCATTTCTACATTTTTGATTTCCAATTGTTTTTGGAACATTTCCAATTTTGATTCAAGTTTCCATACTTCATTACTGAGACTGTAGATGATCATATCCTGCAAATCAATAATTTAAAATTTCGAATGTTTTATGAAAAATCAACATAAAAGTATCAGTTTCTTATAACAAAAAATTTAACGTGAGCAAAGCCTGCGTGTTAGCTAGACGGAATTTTAATACAACCTTTCAATATAACATGTGAGTCTTAGAAACATTGATAATTAGATATCATATATACCTAAATATTATTATTTAAAGAATATTGTATTGTATTTTTTACATTTTTTAATTTATTAACTGATACCTAGTTCCCAACTTACCAATTGTCTCTTCTCATCCGCTAATGCCTTCTTCTCAATACGCATCTTGTCGGACATTCTCTGACTGACTGTGAGGTCTGACTCCGTTTCGTCCCGCCACGCCTCCAGCTGCCGGCACAGTGTTGTCAGCGCTTCCAATTCCTCGGTTGCTTCACGTTCTGCAACAACAATGTCCTTCAAAAGTAATAAATATAATATAATTATTTGAAATAAATTGTTTCCTATAATTTGTTTGCCTCGAAAATTCGGCGGGAGACGCGAGTGTCGTAGGATTAGATTCCCTCTGCTACATGCGGATACAGAAAAAAACTGTACAATCTTTACCCGTCACTACACTTTCTTCTAATTTCTCCTTCGAACGCTTATACTTTTCGTTGCATTCTCGAGCACGTGCCTCCGCCGCCTGACGGTCTGTTGTCTTCTTCAATAACGTTGCTTCGTATTCCTCGATTAATACCTTTAATTCACAAATTAGTGTAATTCACATTTGAAAAAAGGAAATACATATCATGAAATAAAGAAACATTTTTACATACCCTTTGAGCATTCGTGTCGTGATCATTTCTATAGATGGTTTCCAGGTCTTTCTCATACGCCTGCTTGCTAAGCTTGAGTTCGTCGCGCTGAATGAATTAAAAATCAAAGACGACTTAGAAAATACATAAAACTTAAGAAAAGATTTATTTAGGAATCTACATTTAACCGTTCTTTCGAAAACGCACCATAGATCTAACAAATAAGAACTGACCAGTCTAATTATTTCTTCCTCTGCAATAGCATTTTCCTTCTCCAGAAACCGTGTAAGGGTTTCCTGGAAGCGTTTCATTAAAGGATGAGTCGACTCTAGAACGGCCGGCATGGCGCCGAGTTGCCTCTTGTTTCTCCATCTTAATAAACAAAAAAATTACGTAATATTAAACTATAAATTTACAGTATACATTACAGGGTAGGCAGAGGGAACGTGAGAACATAGTGTTAAGACACTTGCCTGTTGAGTGGGGGAACTCAACGATGCGGTTCGACCCCACACTGGAGTAAAGAAAAGAAAATATTAAATATTTCATTTCCTCGAGTGAGAATCGAACCCACAATCTGCCTCGTTTACAGTCACTCTTTGTGCTACTGCGTCAAGTTTGATGAACGCCTCTATAGTAAAGTATTGTAAATTCTTATTTTTAAACACTTACTCATCGAAAGCTTCTTTTCCGACTGCGTCGCACTTGCACTGGTCTAGTGGACACGAGCAGCACGGGCACGTGTCATAGCTCTCTACGTCACAGCCGCACGCGTCATCCTAGATCATATGCAAAAAGATTTGATTACTGTGAAGAAAAAATATTTCCTTGTAATTATAATCTAAAATAAATAAATATATCTTAACTAATTTCCCTATTTCTGCCTTAGTATAAACGGGATACAGCGTGAAAATATACGTGATACGAAAATCATGTTTTCTTTCGTCGGCAGTTCATGTTTTTTTTTAATTTCCACAAACACGTTAAATATCAACATTCGGATAGAATTGAAGATACTATCTTTTGATATATCAAATATGTATAGTAAGGAAAAATAGATTAATAAATACAAGAGAATTAAATATAAGTTTAGTTACCCTGTGGTACACCATTTCTTCGTTCTTAAAAAGCAGGCAAGTCTCTTCGTGGATCACTATATCGTGGTCATCTCTAGGACAGACGCAATTCGGAGTTAATAATTCTGGCTTCGGCTGAGTGTCCCCAGTACAGGAGCAAGGCTCCGAATCAGACATAATAAATTATATTTCTTACTTTTCTCATATAAATCCCTTGGTCAGTGGGTTTTGTAAAATAATCGAAAATTGTTATTTGTTGCTGGGCAACAAGCAATTTGTAAAGTTTGTATTCATGGAAGATGATAGGCAAATAAATTATTATAGGAACAGGTTTTATGTTAAATAAATATCGATTTTATATATATTTTTTCTTATATTAATAATATTTTTACTGTAGACTTTATATATTTATACTGAAACAGTAATTAAATTATATTAAGACCACCATGGCACAGTAGGACAGAGTATGTGAAAACGGTGGTTTAACGTTCGATCCCCTAATTAAACTGATAAATTATTTTTATTTTCTTCGACTGAATTCCGCCAACATGGAATATCTCGAATACAGGCGGAACGTGGTAAAGGAAGTTAGTGAGTTACTTTGAATCATATTATATATTGCATATAAAAACATTGTATATACGTCATATTGTTGTATCTTCATGTCAATCCCGTTACCATGACAACAAACGTAACAACATTGCAATATTAGATAGTGGCGTGCTTGGAGTTTTATACAACGTGAAAATGGTAAGTAAATAATATCAGTGATAATTCAATTATTTTCTTTTGAATTTACCTATTTTACAATTGTTTTATATATTTTGGCTTGAGCCAGATTTTAAGCCGCTCGAAACCAGCTAGTGAAGTTCGTTATGGTGGAGGTTCTACCAGAAAAGCTGTATTCCCAGAACTAGAAGATTTTCTTTTAAAGAGGGATTATATTGGCGCTATAACCATGCTTGAGGTAAAATAATTTAAAATTAATTCTTAATTTCAGACTTCTAAGGGAGAATTCTTCTTTTACTTCATTAAGTTGTATATTAATTGTATCTTTTGAACCTCATTAATCAGGAAGCAAGATTTCATCAGAAAATTAATTATTATAAAATATAAAAATTACGCTGTATCCCGCACACTGCAAGCTAGGCAGAGGGAACCTCGTGTTATGACACTCCGTTTCCCACTTTCTGCCGAATTCTGAAAAAAAATATATAAAAAATAAACTTATAAAATGCTTTTTTTTTTAGTTTTTAAAGCACGAAGGCAACACTGAGGTGTGGGTGAGTGTATGGACAGCATGGTGCTGGTTCCACCTTGGCGATTACAAACGTGCCTTGGATGAGTATCTGGAAATTCGAAAACGCAATAATTTAAACCCTAAAGTGGCTGATAATATTGCTCTCGATTTGGCCGTATGCTACTTCTATTTGGGTAATTAGAAAATAAATATGATTTATTATTTTTTTTTATAAAAAAATGTAAATTATACATATTTGGTTTTAGGCATGTACCAAGAATCTCAAGACGCTGTAGAAGAAGCTCCGAAATGTCCACTTAAGGTAATCATTTAAGTCTTTTCTCTATTCTTATTCAGCTCCACGCTGTATGACACATATAGCAGAGTAAGCAGAGGGAACCTAAACAACTGGCGGTGACTGGCTTATCTCTATCTAAGCTCTTAAAGCTTCTCTCACTCTCTTTATCTAAGCTCTTAAAAGATGATTAAATAACTTTAATATTTTCAGAGTCGTCTTGAATTTCACTTGGCGCACAAGCTGAGTGAGGAAGATGTCCTGATGCAAGCTCATTCCAAGCTGCGTGACGTACCAGAAGACCAGCTCTCCTTGGCCTCCGTTCATTATCTTCGGGCCCATTATCAAGAAGCCATCGATGTTTATAAGAAACTTTTATTAGATAGACGGTAATTTGATTTTGATTTTTTAACTTTTTATATAAAATTTTGAAGCCAGTCGTGGCATAAAAGTATATTTTCATTGCTTTGCTCTGGTATCGATGCAAAGCGATATTGTCATTAAAATGATAATAAAGTTAAAGTAACTCAGAATCAGAAAATAAATAATTGTATAGTACATACGGGTGAAGCCGCGAGCGGGTCACTAGCCGTAAATAATAAAAAACTATTTAAAATTTGACATGCACAAATTTAATTAATAGTATTAAAAGACTTCATATTGATTGCTTTTACAGCTATAAAAGATACGAAAAAGATGCAACTGAGTGGGTAAAAATTTTGTCCCATATACCTAGGTATTATTCCAAAGAATATTTTAAAATATATATATGTAAATATAATGTTTAACTATTTTATTGTAGACTAGCATTTAGGACTTCTATAGGTGTGTTTTAAATATCAGTAATTAGAAAATATTAGAGTCTGTAAATATTAGGGCTCTTCCTAGTTACTAAAATTTATCATATTGTTGTTTTACAGATATATTTTGACTTAGTAATGATTATTTAAAGTATTTTTTTATTAATTTATAGTATTGGAGCTAGATTGATTCTATATAGTATTTCATTTTTTTATCTATCTTTTACTAAATGTGAGAGAATTATTTATTTCTTAACTTTTGTTTCAGTACCTATATGGCCCTCAATGTGTATGTGGCTCTATGTTACTATAAACTGGACTACTATGATGTATCACAAGAAGTCCTGGGAGTGTACCTCGCGCAGCACCCAACATCTACAATGGCGGGCAATCTGAAGGCTTGTAATTTATTTAGGTGAGACTTTTTACTTTTACCCGCATACAGCGGGTTAGGAAGAGAGTGAGTGAGTGAGTTAGTGTTAAGACACTCCGTTGCCCATTTTCCGTCGAATTTTGGAAGCATTGTATGTTGAGTTAAGAAACCATTGAGATTTCTTTATTTATTTTAGATTGTACAATGGTAAAGCTGCCGAAAACGAATTGAAACAAATATCTTCAGATCAACACACATTTGGACAAGATTTAGTAAAACATAACCTGGTCGTGTTCAAAAATGGCGAGGGTGCTTTAAAGGTAAGCAGTGAACATATAAGAACAATTAATAACAAATTATTTATATTTATTTTTGATCATATCTGATACTTTTTCGCCGATCATCATAGCAGGAGCGTGGACGTTGCCGCTAAGGCCTAGTGGAATGACGCTGGCATCAGCCACTCGCAATCCTCTCACTCCTTTTACACGTAATTTACTATCTACTACAGTCCCCAAAGCGCATGTTCCTATAAAATCAAAAGCTGTGTTCATCATACAAAGGGAATAGCAACGCCAATAATCTGTACTATCCTTGTCGAACCGTCCACACCGACCGTTCGTCAGATCTACTAGAGTAGCGTTGACGCTTTTGAAATATTCGGTGTTGAGCACTCTTAAATAGTCTTTAACATAAGCGACAGTATTATCTATATCATCTTTTTCTGAAAAAGCTCCAGTGTAAATTAATGGTGGATCCTTATAGTCTCCACTACGTAACAGAATTTCACCACGAGACTTGGGATGCAGGTTCATTAGTAAACCTAAGCTAACATTTCTGCTTTCACGTGTTTCCTTAAATATCTCGCTTATATCTCGTTTGTATTTGAAGTCATATGCGAAGTATTGCAGTGGAAGATCGGAGTCGTGAGGCAAAATATAAATTTGTACTTCGTAATCTGAAAATTTTTGACTCTCGTTTAAAGCGACGAATCCTGTGACCGTTATAAATGGGTAAATGTTTGGGTTACGTGGCTGGATAGGAATGTTTGTTTTTGCCATTTGTATATTTATTGGTACTACTACATGATCTTGGAAATTTTTGCCAACCGGTAAATTATTAATAATCTTTATATTTAAAGATTTTAAGTGTTCGTTAGGTCCAATACCAGACAGCATGAGAAGCTTCGGACTATTTATAGTTCCCGCACTTAAAATTACTTCCTTTCTAACGCGTACATTTACTTCTTTTTTGTTGTCTATTACAATTTGTACTCCGTTTACCCTTTTACTTTTATCGAAAGTAATTTTGGTAACTAGTGAATTTTTCAAAAGGTGCAGATTGGGTCTATTTTGTGCTGGAGGAAAGAAACAATATGCTGCGCTTTGTCTATAATTATCGCCGACGGTGTACATGGTCTGAGTATAACCTTGAAATTTATCCCCATTAATATCTGCTATCACGGGGTATCCCAATTCTTTAAAAGATTTAAGGTAACCGTCGGTGTCGTTACTTACTTCCCTCGAAACTTTTACATATCCCTCGGTGCCGTGGAAAACTCCATCAGGTGATCTTAAAATTTCCTGATCTTGTAACCGTTCACTCTTCTTAAAGTACGGTAATACGTTTTCCCATTTCCAAGTATCGTCACCAGAAATCTTTGCCCATTGATCAAAATCTTGTGGACTTCCTCGATTATAAAACATATAATTGGAACAACTAGAACCTCCAAGAACTTTTCCTTGAATCATGCGCAGAACACCATCTTTGCGACATTTCAATGTATAGGCGTCGTTCTGGGATGTGAAGTTCCAATCTATAAAAGAGTTAGCTGTAAATGGTATTAAGCCTGGTGTCTGAAAATAAATCAAATATTAAATTAAATCAAAGATTTAAAAATGTCTTACTAATATTATAAAAATGAACGATTGACATGACGTTCACCATATGGGATATAGCTTCATCGTGTATCTTGCATATAACAGTGTAGGCAGAAGGAACTTAATGTTAGGAGACTCCACTTTTCGCTGAATTTTGAAACGTTGCATGTTGAGGGGTACTGAGAGAGATGAACGCCACGCTTTGCCTTGTTACGCTACCTACGGTTATGTTTTGTTCATATATATATTAAACTCTTCATGGGTACGAAATAGCTTTAAAAACAGAAAAATAAAAAAACTGACAATGCATTGCAACGGTGGTTCGCCACCGGCCTCGACGACAAGAACCTTAAAATCTTTATTTTCTGTGAGTCTAGCTGCAATCACACTGCCCGATGTCCCAGACCCGACTACTATGAAATCGTATTCGTACCCATCTGAAATTGAATAAATAATATTAATGAATGATTTCGCATATCTGTCGGCGATAATGATACCTAATGATAAACGTGAAAGCAGAAATGAGCCCAGTCGTGGCGCTGGGGCATGAAGTGTGACTGTAAAACCGACTGGTTGTGGGTTCGATACCCACTCGATGAGATGATGAGAACAAAACTTTAAATTTTAGTAATTAATGTAAATTAAAATTAGGTACTTTTTTACCTTCAACGTGGGCTTGTCTTGGAAAGAGGTAGCCAGTAAAGCTTATTGATAACAATATAATGGTAAGTGCTTCCTGTAGACTGACAGCTCGTCTTACTACTTCCTCGACTTCCATAATAAAGTTTAAATAGTTATTTTATTTTTATAAAATAGAATTTTCTCTATATGCTTCGTTAGCACATTATTTTCACACTACCCAAGTGTCGTGTATAAGCAGTAATTTATACGTTATCTTTATACGTGCAATGATAATCATGAATTAGACACGAACTATTTAATTGTCTATAATATACACTCTATATTAAAAAATATATTTTTGATGACTCCGACTTATGCGTTAGACTGTAACCACGATAAGTTGTGGGTTCGATTCCCACTCGAGGAAATATTTAACATTCTCATTTCATAGCTGTGGTAAAGAGGCAAAGCGTGACGTTTCACCACGCAATACCTCCAGAATTAAAAAGAAAAGAACAGAGTATCTTCACACTAGGTTCCCAGTTCACTTTGCCTACTCTGCTATGTGGGAGTGACAGCAAAAAGCTATAATTTTTTTAAATAAATATTATATTATAAATTTAACATTGATAATATTTTAAAGTAGATACTATCACACATAGTCAGAATATGGAAATCAAACTCATATCAAAAATCAGCATCACACGTGTATTAAAAGGTCTCCGGTTCCCACTTTCCGCCGAATTCTGGGGGTATTGCGTGCTACGTGGCGGAACTCGACTCTTGCCTCGACACCAGGGCAAAGAAATGGTAATATAAATTTAAATAAATATTTCATTTCCACAACCACGGAAACTATTACATAAACGAAAATGTATATTTCTAGAAGTGTATATTTTTGCTATATAACATTAAAATATTACAATATTTTAATGCAATGTCACAGTAAGTTTTATTTAGCACTACATTCCGCCTGTAACAAGATAAGCGAAGATAACCTATTCATTTCTCCGAGTAGTAATCAAACTCACAACGATCGCAGTCACAGTGTCACTGCGCCACAAGAGTTTCAACTCAACAATAAATTAAACGTTACATAAATAATCTATACAATATATGTATCAGGTCCTTCCAGAACTAGTAGATGTGGTGCCAGAGGCTCGTCTAAACCTCGCTGGCTACAGGCTGCGGCACCGCGAGCCGTTGGAGGCTAGGGCTCTGTTGGAGCCCCTGCAGCCCACGTCGCCTCTCCATTATATACTTAGGGCGGTGGTAGCTGTACGTCTGTACAATGAAACTGGTGATGTGAGTTGTTCTTATACGAACTCTAACGTATTCATAAAATAAAATGAATATATTATATTCATTTTATTTTTCACGATATTAAACATTATGTTGAGGCAAAAGTTCAAAATTAAATTAAATTTAAATTTTTGTATGAAACCATAGATATACAACATTTTTTATTACTTTTTAGTGGGCGGAAAGTGTGGAATGGTATGTTTTAACACTAGGTTCCCTCTGCCTCCTCTGCTATGTGCGGGATACAATGAAAAGAAAAAAACAGAATTACTTTTAATTAATTAGATGAATAATAAAATATGCATATATTATACTAGCATAATGCATACGTACTACATATGTATATATATACGAGTACATTAATATTATTATTAAAATTTGATTTCTAAGGAAGAACAAATGAAACTGGCACAACAAAGCTTCCACCTCGTCGGTAGCTCAGCGTCTGAATGCGACACCATACCAGGTCGTCAATGCATGTCCTCCTCGTACTTCCTCGCTGGACAATTCGAAGAGGTGCTGGTGTACCTGAACTCTATCAAGAGTTTTTTCGTCAACGATGACACGTTCAACTTCAATTACGCACAGGTAAGATGTGAATATAAATAGAATATAAGAAATGTGTTATTTTTTTATTGGCGTCACGTTGTATCTCGTACATAGCAGGGCAAGCAATGAAAACCTGGGAAGCTAGTGTTAAGACACTCTGTGCTCTTTAAGACACTTCCATTTACCTCTTAATTCCCTCGAATTATGGAGGCATTACGTGTTGAGTGGCGAAACAGCAAATAAATGTTAACATTAAAATATTTTATAATCATCAATTCTAGGCGAAAGTTGCTACTGGATTCTATAGAGAAGCTGAAGAGAGTTTGTTGGCCATCCAAGATGAGAATCTAAGGAACTCTTTCACTTACCTGGCTTGTCTTTGCCGATGCCATGTTATGAATAAGGAGGCTCACCTCGCGTGGGAAATATGTGTTAAGGTGAATCTTCGTAAAATTTCGTTCTTTTTTTTTCAGCTTCAAGCTATAACTCGCAGGGGCAGAGGCAGGGGGCCAGGGTGCGGGAAGCCTAGGGTTCACAAGACATTCCTTTCCTCAGTCAGACACTGTGCCGCAGCATAAGAGCGAAGAATTGAAAATAATAAATATTTCAGTTCCTCCAATAGGAATCGAACCCACCACCTGGCCCTGCACCATGACTAGCCTCATGAAATTTAATAGCTATGCGTTGGCAATATCATACGAATTATAAATGTTTATTTCTAGTCCGCCGGCACTCCGGATAGCTTCGCGCTGTTGCAACTAGTGGCGAACGACAGCTACCGTATGGGACAGTTCCTGGTCGCTGCTAAAGCATTTCATATGTTGGACAGGTGATAATTATATATTTCATCTTAATTTTCTACTACTGCACTTTTCGCTTAAAAATTATAAACAAGTAAAAAAGTATTACAAGAATCTAGAACTTATTTAAAATGTGATAAATTTAAAAAATAGTTGGTGTTGACAAAGGACAAATGTTTAACGTAATTTACCCTTATACCTGTATCTTTTATTGACGTTATATTTTATTTACATTTATATTGAATTTTATTAGAATATGCAACTTCACTCTTTTTCCCCTATAGCAAGAATCGTACCACTTTCATACCACCGACTTTCAAGAAGTTCCGTGTTGAGGGACGGAATTAAACACCACGCTTGTCTTCTTACCAGAGCGAGGAAATTAATATAATTAATTCCCGCTATGGGAATCGAACCTACAACCGCTGTTAATAGTCACACACTGTGCCACTGCACTACTACGGCCTCATAAATAGATATAGATTATAATTATTGAACCACAGGTTAGACGGTGGTCCAGAGATGTGGGAAGGCCTACGTGGCGCGGTCTGCGGGTGTGCGCAAGCGGTGGCTGCGGGCGCGCCCTCCAACCAGCTTCGTGATGCCCTAGCCCTTCTTCGAGGACCTCGTGCCCATCCTCGAGCCGAGCATATCGCACGACCTATCGCCAAATGGGCACAGCAGAACAGGATATCTATATGAGATAATAAATGTGTTGTTAGTTGAGATGGAATAAATTGATTGGAAATATTAATGGTCGAAGATGAAATACATAAATAAAAACCAGTATATACATTTTAATGGCAGGGCTTGGTTAATATTGGGTGTTTTAGGTGATTTCTTTTTTAATGGTTGATAGAGCCCTGTCGTTTTTGTGTAACGTCGGCGTCGTAGCAATAAAAAAAATATTTTCGTATTTTTTAAATACTAATAGTTGTAAATGTATATTAATAAAAGTTGTAGCATTGTCTATGTTATAATCTATTTTATTTTTATTCTTGGTCTTCTTAATATCATGTCCTATAAACTACTACTCGTACTATAGGTACTACTACTCGTACTGTCTCGTACTATAAACTAATAAACAATTTTATTCCAATGATAACTAAGGTAAATATGATAAATAATTTGTTATAAACAAATCGATACTCCATACATGTATATGTATACCTAGATCTAAGCTAATATCCTATAAAAATGTAACTTGGGTAATATTGTGGAGCCAAGGCGGTCTAGTATTGCACTTCGACCACAGAATGCGCAATAAATAACGTTTAGCTCCATACGAGAACTAACGGAAACGGGCTCTGATTTTATTTAATTATATTGGATTAATCTATGAAATCAAGATATGGAAGTTATCTTAGTAATTGCACCATATATTTGTAAAAATAAGTTATAGTTTAATAATTTCTACTTGATAAGAATAACTCGCTTAGCAATTATTATGAATGTTCACCATATTTGTGTAATGATGATATTTTATATATTTTAAAATAGATTGAATACGTTTTCATGCATTGAATACGTTGTATCGCGTATATGGCAGAGTAGGTAGAGGGAACCTAGTGTTAAAACACTCCGTTCCTCATTTTCCACCGAATTCTGGAAGCATTTCGTGTAACCAGAGCTAGGAAAAGAAAATTCAAATAAATATTTTCCCAAATGGGAATCGAGCGGAGTTGCACGCTTGTGCCACTCCTCCTCCTCAACCCCAATCCACTCCCCAAAAGTATTATAATGTATTCGACAAATGCAAACACCATAGAAACCAGCGCAGTACTATATGTCGGTCAATTGCATTTATTCTAGCCGCAGCTTACGCCATTTTAGGTCATATATCAAATTGCGAACTAGTTTTATGCAAGTTCATAAATAAATGTACTAATACGATCTGACCAATATATGTAGATATTTCTCGAACGTATTGATTTCAATTTGACATATTCAGCACAAATACTTCGCGTTCTGTTGCCTCATTGCTGTGGTGTATGGCTGTCTCAATCTTTGGGACCTACCAATATTATTCGTTTTCCTGCTTTTTTTCAGCTTCATGCTGTATCCCGCTTGTAGCAGAGTAGGCAGAGGAAGTCTTTGTATTAAGACACTCCGCTGCCCACTACTGGAGACGAATTCTGGAGGAATTTAAAAGAGGATTCTGGATACGAGATTGAAATCCATTCTTTGTCGTTTATAAAAAAAGTATATCTAATTAAATAGTTTCCCTTTTTAGTTATACGTATATCCAAGAAAATGAAAGTCAAAGGATCTTTTTCACGTATTATCTCGGAAAAAAATAAAATATAAGTGATCACCGTAAAAATGGCATTTTATTTAAAAACTAAGTACACATTATATTTACATGTAAGTAATACAACGCGTCAAGATCAAGTCCGTAGCAACAGTCAAAGCAGAACTAAATAAATTAAAGAATAGGAGAGTTTCATTCGGCGCACGGCGAGGTCGTGGACATTGTTGCATCGCTGACTAAGCAAGTCCCATCATCATTATCATCTCACAATGATCCTAGGCCATCTATATAAACATTCCATTAAAAACCAAAAAAACATCTTCCCAACCTATTCTACACAGTAGAAAACAGTTGTGGAAACTACATATAATATTACAGTCGAATTCCTTTTCAATTTCTGACAGCTCCGACTATATGGACGACGCTTTGTTCAGCCTTCGTCCCTTATTGAGCTATCAGTTTGTAAACTACGGAGACAATAACAAGTGTCTGCTAATCTATCTCCAAGTTTCTCCTGTCCGTTGTTGGTCAGCGATGCGACAAGGGGTGGGTGGTGTGACTAGCGCCAGGGGTGTCCTAAGGCTGGTAGGGAGTATTTGGCGATGGGGGCTGCGATGGCGACCGGGGCGTGGGCCACGGCGATGGGCGCGTGGGCTAGTGCTACAGGCGCCTGTAATATAAGAATTCCATAAGTTAATTGTTCATATATTATTGTTTGTTGCCATAATTTACAGTTTATAAGAAGAAAGTACATTTTTTAAAGAACAAGAAACAGAATATAGGTAATCTATGGTATGTATAACAAATCTTTTAAAAAATATTTCATAGAAAATAATAAATACCTGAGTAAAGAGATTGACATTCATCTAATGAATACTTACAGCGTGACTAGCACCGCTCCTTTCTACGACTGCGTTGAAACCGTTTATTTTGTCAGCTGTGTAAGTCACCTTCCTGACATGGCCGTCAGGTTCCACCAGGCTGTAGGAGCCGTGGACGACACCGTTCTGGAGGGTCTCCTGAGCGTCTTTGTGGTCACCAGTGTGAGGGTCGGCTACTCCATATGCGTAGCTGTAAGCGGGGTTCGGGTCGATAGGTTCAGCTTTGAGCACCTATTCGAATCAATAAAAAGTACTGTTTAAATCATGAACTTTTATATACAATGAAAAAAATAATAATATGAGCTTATTTTTTCTAATCTACTAAATCTATTACTATTTAGTAATAGAAATTAAATTAAAGATAAGTGAAACTTTCATACTTCTTTCATAAACGTATTTCTTTCTTCTATCTGATCTGATTTTCTGTGACTGACTCTATTTGTCTTTAACGACAGATTTACATATATCCCACGAATGCTCAAATATTTCATAATGAAGCATAAGTATTTAAATCTCGAGTTTGTTATCAACTTTTGTTGTAAGTTTTTCATAATTTTGTAATATTATTTATACGTACAAAGATACAAACGTGTGAGTGTGGGTTCGACAGATTTTGGGTTCAATTATCACTCGGAAGATTGAAAGATTTAATATTTTCATTTTTTCGCTATGGCCGCGTCGAAAAGCAGGATGAAGTGTCTACCCTGCTGTGTGCAGGATACAGCGTGAAGCTAAAAAACTATTTATACATACTGGAGCGGCTATTGTCTTGATAATAGGGGCTGCGATGGTCTTAATGACTGGTGCAGCTACGGCAATGGGTGCCGCGTACGAGTGGGACAGCCCCCCTCCGTAGCCCAGACCATCCAGGAGACCAGGGGCAGCCGTCGCCAACGCGCACGCGCAGCACAAAATAAATAACTGGTACAAATTTAAAACATTAGAAAATGTCAGTATCTACCGAAAAATCACTCTAGCTCCTATAACAAGATGATCATATTTAAAAGGGATTTTACAACTTATTTGCAAAGTTTATCTTGAAACTAATAATTTGGACTTTTTGAAGTTAATTACAAATACTTCATATAATTATTTAATTTTAAATTATTAATCAAACAAAAACAATATACCTTAGTGTACATGACTGTCGCGTGCGCTGTTCGTGTGGTCTGAGACACTATGGCGAGTTTAGCCCTTTTGCCGGTATTTATCTGCGCGGATTGGACATTTGATACAGT
The DNA here is from genome assembly GCA_016802625.1 of Heliconius numata. NCBI lineage: Eukaryota > Metazoa > Arthropoda > Insecta > Lepidoptera > Nymphalidae > Heliconius > Heliconius numata. The sequence continues at coordinate 536,505 of JAEBDU010013112.1, forward strand.
TTCGAAACCAAGGATTCGACACACTTGTCCTACGCGGCCCTCGCATGAAAGTAATGTATGGATTAGGGGTGAATTTAGTAATAACACCGATACCAGACGCTACATATATAGAATAATCGATTCTATAGAATCCTTCCTATGAATGCAGCTTTCCTTTACAAAAACCTCGTACTGATTGAGAAATATTGTGATATGTTGTTTTTGGATATTGCACTGGCAAGTTGATCTAATGTTTTTTTTTAACTTCACGCTGTATCCCGCACACAGCAGGGTACGCAGAAGGAACCTAGTGTTAAGACACTCCGTTCTTCACTTTCCGCCGAATTCTAGAGGTAGGTATTGCGTGTTGAGTGGCGGAATTCAACGCCGCGCTTTGCCTCAATAATAATATATAAAGAATATCATATTTATTATTTAATAATAATACATAGGTTCGAATTTTTCTCATTCGCCTTCTTCTAGATAAATGGTCATCATCCAATTAGTCCATACAAAATTAACCTACTATGAGCCTATTACTGAGATTAAATAGATATACTGAATAGATTCGCATCCGTCTAAACTGGCTGAAGGTGTCAAAAATTACCTTGAAATTTCCTTTTAGTAGTAATAAATGCGTAATTAGTCGATTTTTTGGTCAACCCACATGCATTATGTGGGCAGATTTTGTATTTCAGGTTTTTTGTGTAAATGCTTTTAAGGGTTCCGTACCTCAAATGGAAAAAAACGGTACTCTTATAGGCTCGCGCGTGAAGGAATTAATCCGAAACCAGTCAACGCAATCAAAAGATACTAGTATTTTTGCTTATACTTTTCGTTTTTGTTGCATTTAGAATCATCAAAATGTATAGTGTCCTTTTTGTGGACCTGCAGACTCCAATTGTGAAAAACACAAGCTGTAATTTACATTTGTATTGTAAAAAATATAAGTGAAAAGAAGCGTGCATCTATACCAAATCGCGATCTTTGTAGGTTCGATTCCCACTCGCGGAAATGAATATTTAACATTTTAATTTCCTCGTTTTGGTAATGAGGCAATGCGCGGCGTTGAACAGGTACCAGTGTAGTCGATGGAAAATAGGAAAATACGTGTTTTAATAGGAACGGAATGTTCATAGAATATGAGTTCCCAAGTTCCTTTTAGCTACACTGCAAAATCTGTCTACACATCTCCCGCAAACAAAAGGAAGCAGGAAATAAAAAATAAATAAAAGCAATTAGATGCAGCTCCAATCTCCATTAACGTATAAAATTGATCATACGTGCAACTATTAACAACATAACCAATAATTAGTTTAAACTAAGTACAGGCGCAGGCGCCCCGTCAAAACGAAGGTGTGCATTTCGTTGAAATGTAGGGCACACGACAGCCAAGTTATTGAGTGAACGACTGTAGTCTGTACGTACTAGTACACCTAGTCGTATGTCACAGGTATGCCGCCTTGCGTGAACTAGTTTAAATTTCATATCAAATGGCCGCGCCTATTCATGTGTCGGGCATATCATTTGAGAAAATGAACCTAAGGTCTGTTAGTCACGATAAAATAAATAATGTAATGTTAAATGTAAAATGCTGTACAAATGCAGGCAGAGGTAGGAAAACGTGGAAACGTACGTGGACACCCTTTTCGTTAATACACTCCCGTTCCCATATTTTTGCCCAATTCTCAAGACATTACGTGTCGAGTGAAGGAAGTCAACGCCGCGCTTTGCCTTGTTACCAGAAAACATACAAAACTCAAAGCTTAAAAATAGACTTTCTTAAATTTTTCATGTAAATACTACAAAAAACCCTTTATATAATATAGTCTTTTAGAAACACGTAATGCCTCTAAAAGTAATTCGTATGTCGTATCGAATATTTTCTTTTACCCAATAACATTGGTCTACACATGTATTTATGTATAGGTACGGCAATTAGGCAGGTATCCTGCTAGTGTATTGCGATAACTTTGACTCACATTTGATTTGTGTTTTAATATAATATTTTACCTCTATCGCCATTTTTATAAATATTTATATGTACAGTTATTTTTTGTTACATAGTGCAACGTCAATAATGGCATTCTAAATATCTTTTTTAGGGTTCCGTACATCATAATAATTTAACATTTTACATAATAGTTTATGGTCCTTCTGTTGAGACCATTTATCATGAAATCACATCATCTTGCTGAAATGGTTATTAAATATTTAGGTCTATGGTCAGGAAAGTCAAGCATCTAAAGAAACGCAATTAAAAGATACGAGCATTTATAGGAAACGTAAAGAAACGAGTACTTCCCGACCTAAAGTTATTTATGAAATTAGGCACAAAATTAAAAATTTATAGGTATTTCATAGGTTTAAGTTTGACAACTTTTATAAGTTGTACTTCTCGTTGACCCACACAGTGGCGTAGCTAGGGTATTTGCTGCCCGGTGCGGCTCGGGAGACTTGATGCCCCTTTCCTGTTGATGACTTCTAAAAAAAAAAAAAAACGTAATCATTGACGTTGAGTTCTAAAAAACGAAGCGATCGTCAATGTTGACTTCTAAAAAAAAAAAAAACGTAATCATCGACGTTGAGTTCTAAAAAAAAACAAAGGGATGGTCGACTTTGATGCCCCTTTTATTTTGATGCCCGGTGCGGCTTAAAGGACTTGATGCCCTTTAAAATCGTATAAAGTCTAAAATACAAAGAAAAAACACACTAATCGTCGACTTTGATGCCCTTTTCCTGTTGATGCCCGGTGCGACCGCACCGCTCGCACCCCCCTAGCTACGCCACTGGACCCACAACGCCGAAATTGGTACGAATGAAGAATATAGTCTCAAAAAATTAAGATCATACAAAATATGAGATAAACTTTAACTTAATTTAAAAATATTTTACTAGTTTTTTCAGACAAATTCCTATATAAACTACATGACATTAAAAAAAATCAAGATTTTTGTTTAATCTACTTCGTTTCTTCTACGTCGTGTTTTTAAAGAGAAATAAGCAAAGTGATTTAAATAATGATTTAAAACAATAATCATGACCCGAATGGAAATCGTTTTATTTAGTATGTTTTAAGAAATGCAGTGGCGTATCTAGGAGGGTGCGAGCGGTGCGGTCGCACCGGGCATCAAAAGGAAAGGGGCATCAAAGTCGACGATTATTTTTTTTAAAGGTAGCCAATGTCACATTTTAGTGTCTGACACTTGATCTACGTGAGAGTTGAAGACACTTTGTTTTTTTTTTTAGACCTTAGACCATTTTAAAGGGCATCAAGTCCCCTAAGTCGCACCGGGCAGCAAATACCCTAGCTACGCCACTGAGGAAATGTAAATATTAAAAAAAGTTTTCAGTTCTAAAAATAGTTTTATTACAAAAAATACATCTAAAACTAAATACAATACATAGGGAACGTGCAAATTTACAAAACATACAACATGACTTACGTACTATTTATATATATGTAAGTAATTAATTAAACCTTTTCTATAATATAATATAATATGTAATTACATGTTTTCCAAATGTACAATATTTATAATATAGGGTTAAGGGAAATAGCTTTATGATTTATAAGTTGGCACCCATTTGTGATGATTTGTTTATTTTACATTTACTATTACTTTTAATATTATACAAACTTAACTTCTCGATGTATGTATGTATGTATGTATCTGGAATTTTTTTATGCAAATACTTCCTATAGATGTCTATCTATATAAGAAGTATTTCCTAAAATATATTAATTTAGATTTAGGCAAATAAAGCTACTTTTTTACAATAATTTGTCTGTCTATTTATGGAGAACAAAATAAATTTTACTATTCAATTCAATACAGTTTACATAGTTGCATTGCTGATATTGAGAAACCGTATATAATTGCTTTTAATTGGCTATCTAACTCAGAGACGTCAATTAAGATGTAACTGACATCAAAAGCTAATTAACATCACTGAGCGCGGCCGTATGTGCTCTAGATATAATTAGATACTTAATCACTATAACTAAGCATGTTCATTAATCTTAAACTAAGAATGGTGAAACAATACTTTGTTCGTGATATCACATAACATCTAAATAAAAATCATTCATTCAGTCATTATTATGTCAAATGTGGACAAAATTAATATTAAAGGAAAGGGACTTTCGACTTAAGATTATAAAGAAAATATACTTATTAATAATCATGAACACAGAGTATAAATATGAATATAAAAAGGGATTTATTTTATTGTTATCTAGATTAGCAAAAAAGTATAATTTCATTTCCTTTAATAATAAATTAATTTGTTCACTAATGAACAAAAAATCGATTATAATATTAATCAATTTAGATTTTTTCTTTAGTGAACAAACAAAATGTATCATGATTATTAAGAAATAATAAAAACAAAAGTATTTTTAGGTTATGTCTTGAGATTAGCCTTAAGATAATACTATTTTATATTTTGATATATTGCAAAAAAATCCTATATTATTATGTATACTGTATCTTCTATATAGTAGGGTAGTTAGAAGGAAGGCCTGTATTTATAAATCGCTCTCGAGCCTGAGATTGATCTTGAAATTCCGTTTTCATTCATAAGTTAAATATCTCTCTCATCTCAAGATCGATCTCAGACTTAAGAGCGATTTATAAATACGGATACAAGAATCCACTGTTTTCCACGCCCTTATGAATTCGAGATACTCCCTATTAAGTGGTAGAATTCAAATAAATATATATGAAGTTAGAAAAAAATGTTGTCATAAATTTGTTAGGAAATAGGAAGGGACTTAACTTAGCACCCTCTCAATCACGAATACATCCTATTTATTATATTAATTAATTATTATGTCTTTTATTATATTATACAATGTTATTTTTATAATTATAAATGTTACTTCTTATTACTACTTACTAGCGTAAATACTCCTACTTTAGATGAAAACAAAAATAATAAAACACAATTTTAAAGGAAAAAACACTTGCAAATTATGTCTTTGGTAACGAATTATTTGTACTTTCCTTGTATTCACAAGCTAATATTGTTAAAGAATTATGTTTTACATACAATAGAAACTCGATTAATGGATTTTTCTTGTCCATAAGCGTACGGGTATACGAATATTCGTATACGTACAACAGTCTCTATATATTATGGTATTTATTAGACTTTGTTAATTTATCAGACGTCACTGTTCTACATCGACAAATTATACAGAATGGATAATCCGTATAATCGCGAATCCGTATAATAGAAGCTTGGATAATTGAGTTTCTACAGTATATTAACATACTTTACTTTTTCAGTTTATGTACGGAATGACTTTACCTTATAACTAAAATCCAAACCCTGTGCAAATATATCTTATATCATATACATTTCAAAAATAATAATATGCTTTAGCTTAACTAACGTGTATATATTTCTCAGAAAAACAATCCAGGTACCAGCCTAGCGATTTACGACGTAACGTTCATTCATATTTTTAAAAAAATCTTTTTCCGAAAACATAAAAAATTGAACGAGGGTACGAACCCGCGCCTCTTAGAAATCGTTTAAGATTATTATACGTTTTCTGGAAACGTATTTTCTGTCCTATGTGTGGAATAATACTTTAATAATTTTTTAAATATTTGTATCTTTATTAGATTTCCTTTATTTATAGGATCAATAAATTCCGAAATCGTTGAATCTGTTTTACTGCAACTAAACTGTTCTAAGCAACAGTGATGTTATTATAAAAAGTCAACTAAAGAAATCGATTAATTAAACTTAAAACGCCATACAAAATAATAAAAACCAATACAAATTCGAGATCAACAAAGTAAACTAATGTTGCCATTATCGCTGCCCAACAAAAGTAATCTATTTAGTGGTAAAACAGACATACAAGTTAAAACACCTTTGAATGTATCAGATCTTAATTTAGTACTAGAGAAGGACGCGTCTTGGTCTAACGAAGTGTGGACGCCGATGCGATTGTTCGTAGTTCCCGATATAAGCTCGTTGTAATAGACGGATAGACAGTGTACTGGTTCTGTGCTGCCTCTGATTTGGGTGGAAAATTAGTTTATGTTACTATATTTATTTGTTTTGAGGCCGTCGTGGCCCAGGTGCACAAGGATGTGACTGTAACGTGACGGTTGTAGGTTCGATCCCCACTCGAGGAATTGAAATATTTATTTAAATTTTAATTTCGATTTCTTCGCTCTGGTATCGAGGCAAAGCGCGGCATTGAGTTCCGACACTCAACACGCAATGACTCCAGAATTCGACGGAAAGTGGGGACCGGAGTGTCTTAAACCTAGGTTCCATCTGACTACCCTGCTGTATGCGAGATACAGCTGAAAAAATAATAATACAGAAATTTATACTTTGATTAGTGATGACCTAAAAAATATTGAAGAAAGATATATTATAAAATTTATAACATGATTTTTGTTTTACGCTTCAAACTTGTGCCCTCTACATGGTGCCATCGACTGGTATAATTTAAAAATCAATTGTTTATAGATTAAATAAAAACTAGCTATATAATGTAAAATATTTACTTCAAATGTGCTATAAGTTCGCCATCATCAGCCCTCCACAACGCCGTAACTTGGTCCAAGCCAGAACTGAGAAGGCGATAGTCATCAACAGCGGCTAGACGAAGCACCTATAAAACATTTATATTTAATTTATTTATTAATTTGATCTATAACTGAAATCATGATATAAGACAGTAACAAAGAGAGGGTTAAACATAGTAAAGCTTAAGAAGACTTAACGCATCATCTTTTAATGTGATTGTGACAACGCCACGCTTTGCCTCGTTACTCAATTGAGCATAGAACTCACAACCGTCGCTTTTGCACTGTCAAGTAGTTACGTGCTGTCAAGTAGATGACGCATGTCTTTATCCAGCATTACTCACAGGCGACGCCAGCAGCTTGCGCTGCTTGACAACAATGAATGCTGATGATAATGACAGCATGGGTGTTTTACCGTCATATGTAATTATCACTAGTATAATTCATATATCCCAACCTCTCCATCATGAGCCTTCCACACGGCTCGGGGGGTACCGGTCCTCAGGTCCAGGAGCACCAGCGCGCCGCTGGACAACCCAGCGCATGCCCACAGCCCCCCCGGAGACACACACATGCAGCGGATAAACGCTGTGCTGCTTGTTACCACCTGGGGAACACGGGAAACAATATTTTTTAAAATTTTATTAGTATTTTTTCCATATTAAAGATAGAAAAATATTTTACATAACTTATAAAAATTTTTAAGTAGCGTGACTCGAACTTAACGCGACAGTTAAAAAAATAGCCACAAATTCACCTTAAACTCGTGAGCCCTGCAGTCCCTGGTGTCCCTGGCGTCGAGCACCCGCAGCGTGGCGTCGGTGGTGGCGGCCAGGATGGCACAGGAAGGGCCCGGCAGAGTGCGCACTATGCTGACTGCTGCTTGGGATTTTGTGTTTTCTAACTGTAAAGACGTATAATCTTATTTGAAAAACAATAAAAAATTAAGCTAGCGGAGTTTGAAACGAGCGGTTTGAAAATTCAAATAAAGTGGGGTAGTCGCAGAATATCTATTGCTAAAACACTCCGTGCCTCACTTTCCGTCCAATTTTTTGAACAAACGTTCATTTTATTTTTAATCAAACGAGACATTGCGTATTGATTGGCGATATCAGAGCTAGGATATACTATATTTTATATCCCTCGAGTGAAAATCAAACCCACTTACATAATATATAAAAATCTATAAATTACACATAAGAAATAAATGATTTAGCTATTCAAGAAATTACCCTTAAAATTATGCAAAAAATATGTGTAAAATTATTAATAATACGGTCAACGAACCGTGGCCCCTCTGAACGTTTGTCAGGATGTTTGTTGCAGTTTCCCACAAAAACTATTAAACAGATTTAGATGAAACTTTACAATAATATAGCTTATTTATAAGTATAACGCATAGGCAATGATTTTATTGATATAATGATTTTATATATTTTTTTGGCTAAAAATATGTATAATTATTTTTACCTGAGAAACCACACTTTCCATAAAGGGGTCCCATATATGAACAACGGAGTCTGTAGAGACAGCAAGTCGGAGCGATTCTAGAAATGTTAAAGACACAACTCCCTTTTTGTGGCCCGTGTAAGTCCAATTGCATTGGGTTGTTGCATTACCGTCGCCCTGTTAAGGATTTTTTTTATTTTGACAAATTTTCAACAGAATTATTTTTAGCAGCAGTCTATACCGGGTTTCCTAACATTTACATCTACATTTTTTTACTGTTTCACTCTTAATTAGTACACTTGGAATTTGATAATGTTATAAAAATTTTATAAATATGACGATATTAGTAAACTTTTTTTATTCAATAAATATATTAAAATTTAAATAAACAACTAGCGCATTTCATTTACGTAAGTTTGAAAAACGCAACCAATAAAATACCTAAAGGGACTTGTTGTTGAAAACAGTATTATTATATTTAGTTTTATTATTAAGTATTCTTTTCTAAGTGTGAAATAACGCTTTAAATATTAAAAAAATATATTATACCTGATTTCTCAAAGACCAAAGTTTTACAGTTTTATCTTTGGAGCCACTCATAAAACTGTTCTCGTTGTCAAGACAGTGTATGGACTTGACTGAGTGTGAGTGACCGGCAAACGTTTGTAGCTTTATTTGCTTCAAATTGAACCTTGTATCCTTGTCCGCGCGACCGATTTCATGCTCCCAGTAGATGAGCCAATCGCCACGAAGATGTCTTAGAAATATATATAAAAAATTATCATTATATTAAATAGCACAGAATACATATATTTATGTTTACTTTGAACGATATTTACACGTTATTGTCCTTGTATTATTGATTTTATTTTAACTTTCTTCCGCTGATAAGTGGGTAGGCAGAGGAAACTCAATTTTAAAACCGTCCGTTTCCATCTCCCCACTTAATTAGAGATATTCCGTGTTGAATGTAGGGACTCAACACTGTAGTGTGTACTCATAGTTACCAGAGAGAAACAGTGAAAATATTAAATAATTAATTCTCCGAGTGGAAATCGAGCCCACAGCCGTCGAGTTTATAATCACACGCTTCTGCTTCTGCTACTGCTACTATACTACTACGCATTTCAATTTTCAACAAGTACAAAAATCAAAAGAGGAATTTTCTATACGCATATAGAATAATATGTTGGATAAAAGTTATATAACTTTATTTACCCAAACTGGGAAAATACCTACAAGTAAAAAAAATAATTCCCGCATATTTTAGGTAAATGTAAAAGAGAGCAAGGATAAAGCTATAATAGCATATGTTTTTGGTAATATTTTTCATATACCTATGTACAATATCTCTCCTACTCTTCTTACATTGTGAAACAAAATTTCCATTCCCTCAGGGGGAATCAATCCCACAACCATTATGTTTATATTCAAGCAATGTCTTTGCGCAACGACAAACTCGAGTAAAAAAATTATTACCATAAAACTCACCTATCACTTTTAACAGCATCCATTTTATAAGAAACCACATCGAAACCATCGATTGGTCCACTTTCACAGTCGCTAACATCTATCCTGTTTCCCACTAAAGTGACATTTGAACCGAAACTATTTGAACTAGATATATGATCGTTTAGTTCTGGTCTTTCAGGTATACCTATTGTTATATTCTTTTTGCTTATTGGCTCATCGCTGAATGACGATTGGAATTTCTTATCTTGGCGTGATATGTGGAGTGGGGAACTGTCGAATAAATAAAAATATACAACATAAAAAATAAAAATAAAATAAATCAGCTTCACGCTGTATCCCGCACACAGCAGGATAGGCAGGGGGAACCTAGTGTTAAGAGTGGGAATCGAAACCGTATGCCAGACGGATAAAATTTTATTGTAGCAGGAAGTCAAATAATATGTTTTTTTTATATATAAAATATGAACTTACAATCACCAATCAGTCAAGCACGTCTCTTATAAATACCACAAACCTTAGCATATGACTTTGTCGATACTTCGAACACAGGTTGCGAATAGTATCGCTATTCTTCAAACACCGTTCCAAATTATCAGTTCCTATCAATTTAGTGAATTTAGTATATGATTGATAAGAAAGCTCCTCATTGAAAACCATTAGGAGTTCTTCTTGGGCCTGTAAAGAATAAATATTTAATTCAGCTTCACGCTGTATCCTGACGAATAACGACGGCAGAAATCCATTGATTTTTCCTATTTAAGAACTCAAGTAAGACAATAACAATCAGTCAGCTTCACGCTGTATCTGTGATGTAATGTGTACGCTGCAGGGTAGGCAAAGGGGACCAACCTAACATTAGGTCCCCTAAATACTTAATTTTCCACATTCTGCCAAATTTTTCGAGGCATTGCGTATAAGTGGCGGAAGTCAACGCCGGACTTTTGCTGTTGTACCAGAGCGAAAAAATGAAAATATTAATAAATAATAATTTATTGCCCCAAGTGTGGATCGAATCGAATAACTATACAATCACAATCGATTTATATCAATAACTATTAAATACAATACTCACAGACAGCGTAGTAACATCGTGCCGGTCGCCCAGTGAAGGCGGCGTGCACGCAAGCTCGGGGAGGTCTGCCCTAAACACTCTACCATCTTTTATAGCCCACTCAGCCGTGCTACCGTCTCTGCATATTTCTAGAAATCCTTCTATTTTTGATTCTGTGGAATCCGCCTCTGATGACTGGAATGAGGTAATTTATTTATATTTTTTTGTAGGAAAGCAATTTCAGTGATAATATGTAACTTAATAGTTTTGTTGAATTGTTAATATGAAAAATTATATTTACTAATTATATAGTGTGTTTAAATAAGTATTTGAGAAATGTAATAATAAATATTCCATATTGAATAATTTTGCTTACTTTATCGAAATTATTTTCATCTTGTTTCGGCCAATTGTCTGTTTTGCCAGTTGCTTTATCAAATGTCAAGAAGAACCTGAAAATAATTATACAAGTGAGTTTACGTAACAATAAAAAAAATAATGATTACAAAATAAACTTTAAAAAAACATATTTTGTTTTATTAAACATAAAGATTTTTTTTTTCACTTTCATGCTTTACCCTGCCGACTGTAGCAGGGCAGAGAGTACCAAGTATTAAGATCTCCTTCTCCTAAGACGCTGTCCCGGTACGACGGAAGACCTTGATAAAGTTATACCTTAGCAATCAATAAAGAGCAGTACGGTCGACGAATCATGACCGCCCTTAAGTTTGCTGTAATTTGGTATGCAGATTTCATATTAGGAATTTTCTTCTGATTATTTTTGTCTCTAGTTTACAATGTCCAAAAGTTCAAAACACTTCAGGGCGTTCATGACTTCTCGATCATAATGTACATAACGCCCCACCTTTGTAAAGCCGGTACACACAAATGTTTCCTAGTCATTTCGGGACCAATGCGCACTGCGACCGCATATAAAGCATCTAATAGCTTGCGCGTTAAGGCTCGACGAGCGGTAGCGCCGCTCGGATACGCACATCTTGTAGTGGAGGCCAGTCTTAACGCTGGTTGCAGAATTGTTTTTAGGAATGTGTCCTGAAATACGTATTGATGTTAGATTTTTTGATATAAAATCGATTACTAAAATCGATACTGAAATCGATTGAAATCGGTATGTATTTTTTAACGTAGCCTAAATTCGACTACAATAATGAAGAAAAATATATTAATGATTTCACGCATCACACGCTATTAGCAATATAGTCAGAAGGTATGTAAGAGGTCAGTTGTGGCGCAGGGGCACAAGTGTGTAACTGTAAACGCAACTGGTTGTAGGTTCGATTCTCACTAGGGGAAATGAAATATTTATTTAAATTAATATTTTAATTTCTTCGCTCTGGTATCGAGGCCTTCAGAATTCGGCGGAAAATGGGGAACGGAGTGTCTTGAAACTAGGTTCCCTTTGCCAACCCTGCTGTGCACGGGATACGGCGTGAAGCTGATTTATTTTGATTTTTAGTTAGAAGATATTAAGCACATTCCCTAAAATTCTCAAAGAAAACAAAGCTTGATCAAAAAGGCACCGACGTTATTAGTCTTTACAAAATATGTTAAAATAATAAAAAAAGAAAGAAGAAATACAATAATAAAAATACATATCAAACACCTGCAATTGCTCCATAACTTTAACATCCGACATGAAAGGCATTAGGTACTTAATTAATTGTAAACAAGCGACCACTCCCCCCTCCAACGGCGTGGACAATCGACGTCTGCAAGACGCGATCAGTTCCCCCATATGGGGTAAGTATTGGAATATTATTAGCTGTTCGCCGTACATTGCTGGAAATTTATTTATACTGTGGTCAAAAGTAGTATTTCTGAATAGTTTCTTATGAATTCGGAAATGAGAAAGAAAGTTTTGAGTAGAATTTAACAAACAACAATGGCAACTCCAAATTTGGGGCAATTGGAGCCAATTTAGTTGGCATGGTACAATAATTTACCGTTAGTTGTAGTTAGTATGGTATAACAATTGTCTGGTATGGTATGAATTACCTATGAGTTTTATTTACACTTTAACATCTACAAAAACAATCTATATTTTATTTTTATATAATTAATGGATGAAGAATCATCCATTAATTATATAAAAATTAATATATTAAGAATAAGTTAATATATTAAGAATAATATATTAACTAACTAAATGCATATTTATTAATATACTAACCGACAATCGAAGTAAGACACTTGATGACTTTCATAGCATTTTTGTCGCCAACTACTTTGCTGCTAACTATTGATATTTCATCAAATTCGTCTTTATCACCATTCTCCCAAGGCGCTAAATTTTCTTTTCCAATGTAGCACAATGTTAGCATTTTTAGCAAATTCCTTGTTATATACCTACAAGTTAGCACAGGTCCTAATCTGTGTGCGAGCCATATTAGACTGTCAGAACTCATATCAGAAATTTTATATTCGTTCTTATCATTATGATTCTGTTCGCCATCTTCTTTTTTTATTTGTGATATTAACAATGTTTTGTTTTCCACGTTTGTTATGAGCTCTAAACTTTTAATTTCACGTAAATTCGGTCCATTTTTAGGCTCCACTCCTTCTGAACGCGATTCTTCTTCAGCAAAATGCAAGTAGCTTGTAAACATTGGTTTAGGTATATCGATAGTGGGCGATGTTGGCAACCTATTAGAATCTTGGAATGTATTTTCACTTTCGTCTTTCACACTCGTTTCTTTAGAGTTACTGGCAGAAAAATTAGTAAAAAATCTAGAATTTCCCGGCGATATATATTCAGTTCCTGGAGACGGAGTTTGTAAGAGATTAGAATCTTTATTATTTGAGTCTAAAGATCCTGTCGGTGATTTGCTCCTGCTGCTGCGACTAGGATTCCTGTCCTTATCATTTTCAAAATGGAATAACTCGTTCTCGCTTCTACTGTCTTGATCTTTTTCCTTTAAGCCATCATTCACTTCAGACATACTTTTCTCTACATTTGGAGTAACAACGTGTTCTGAACCGTAGGATGTATCTGGGGAAAATATATCAGAAGTAGTCGTGAGAGCATTTTTTAGATTATCGTCAGAATATCTTGGTTTCTTATTATATACGGCACGACTGTGACAGAGGTGACCTGGAGAAGTAATTTCTGGAATGACATCCTTGTATCCACCAACTGCCTCTACCAAGTGTTGCGTAAAGTTATCAAGGAAGCATTGAAGACCAAGTCTGACCATCAATTGCAAAAGAAATATATGATGATATAGCTTTACATATTTTTGTTTGCTCGCTAGCCCTGCACTTGTTACTGCATCTATATCAGTAGGTTTATGCTCTGATTTATCGTAAACATAATCGTCATCTTCGTATAAATTTAAAATATGTCTCAATAATTTATTTATAGTTTCCATTGGTCCCAATGCCTTACTAATCGTATCAAATAAATGCCACGCAGCGAGTACTGATGTTTCTTTATTTTCCAACAACTGTATATAATGTTGAAGGAAAATATCAAGAACGTTAAACTGATTTTCTGTAGTCACTTGGTTTAGAAGGACACCTAAATGTGTAATGCAAGCTTGTATTTTCCCTTCAGCAATTTTTTGTGTAAAATATAATTTAGTTTTGTCAATATTCTGGTATTTTTCACACTGAGTGCCGTCACATTCATATGTGTAAAGTATATGTAATTCGTTGTTAGTCAGTTCGTATTCGTGTAAGGTACTCAATAAATTGTGTAAAAGACCAAAACTGTGTGGAAATGGTATCAAATGCTGCATTAGTAAAGGTTGGACTAACTGGGACGGTGTGGGTGGAGGCAAACCCTTATCGGTCACTACCACCTTCCTTGAAGGTTCTTCTGTTATCATTCCTAATTCAGATTTAGCGTTCAAACTTGGCGGATCAACATTCAAAAGCAAAGACGCTATATAACTCACACATTTTGGCATCAAATTAAAATTATGCTTGAGGACTGTCCGACAACAATTATATCTATCTACGAAATTGTCGTTAGTTAACCTTAAGGGACGCATATAAGTGTGTAGGAAAATTTCAACAATAAGGCACCCAATTACCAACATGTCTTGTTTCCTGCTTTCTGTTACAAATTGCTTGTACACAGCAGCGTCAGTTGTATAGCGAGTGTTAAACATTCTATTTTTTCTTTCCTTCAACACATTTTCTAAGTTATCCTGGTTAAACTTCTTCAAATAACTCTGATCGTAGGACGCTAAAAACATGTGATTCGTAAAAGCTGTATCTTCAGACGTGTCTTTAGATGTATTACCATTATCCTTTACATCTTGCTGTACTGCACAGAGATTCAACGTGACATTGTCTTTTTGCTTTCCCTTATCCTCTGCTTTACTAAAGAAACATTTGGTTCTAAAATTGTCTAAAGTTTCTAAAGCAATTATGGACGCCGCTGGATTAAATTCCTTAGGTAGATATATAATTCCTTTGCCAAGTTCAGATTTTTGGACTCTATAATGTCTAGAATGTGAAGAAGCCCTACTTTCACTAATAGAAGTATCATCATCTTGCCCTTTACATAACGATCGAGCCCTAGAACTGCTCTTATGTCGACGTGTTCTTTGGGACGGGACTGTTAAACGTGATATATGCTGTGGAAGACTACTGGACTCTTCTTCATCTTCTGACACTTCTTCGGAACTATCTCGGAGGGATTTTTCTGTAATAATTAATATAAAATATAATATTATATACTAAATAAATATTGAAAAGCTTAAAGGAAATCATTGTCGGACGGTAAAAAACTTTTATTATTTATTATTACGGTAAAAAACAAAATATTCAAATTTTTGATTCAGGTCAATTCCACAAATATGATATACACAAAAAATTACTACAAGCAATAAGGACACTTACTAGCATCTCTACCGACAGTCCACCTAAGTCTAGGCGGTGCGGGGGGCGGAGCCCTAACCCGGCGTGGCGGGTGCGGTGCGTTCAACAATTGTACCGCAGCCCCGCGCCTAGTACGCGTATGCCCGTCTACCAGAGACAGGCACACGTTCTTTGCTTTGATTGCTGGTGTTCCTGACAATCTATAAATGTTTTGTTGTTTGAACAATATATATTTTTTGATAAATTTGTTTTTGGTACAATATACACACCAGCGTCGTCGTGGTCAAATGTATTGAATACGTGGAACTGAAAGAGCCTCTGACCGCAGATAAAGGGGGTTATATTAACTTAACGTGATGTACCTAATATAGCGTATTGCTTTCCTCAAAAAATGGATTATATAATACAAAAATATTTTTAAAACTCTTTTTTATTCTAATATTACTATAAAGGTATAAAAGTATAGATATTTCACAAACTTACTTGTAACCAAAAGTGATGTCGATCCAATGGTGTAGGTTATCTGACACATGAGTACTTTCTAACGCCTCCCTATGCTTTGTTATGAAATCCTCCACGCACGACGCCCATGAGGGAATACCCAGATCCTAAAAAAAATATTTTTATTAATTTTGTATATAACGAAACAATTTCGTTGAAGTGTTTAATTTTAATAGAGGTTGTGAATTTTAATCAAATTTGAGGAAATCTATCTTTAGCAAGACAAAGTTACCCGTTTGATTTGATAATGTTCGTTGCCAAACATAATATTATCTGTATTAGAGAAAAGTGAGAAGATATTACTACGTTATTCCTTAAAATATGATATTAAAAATTCATGTAAAAAATTATGATGAACCTAAACACCTGACAGTAAATTGCGTTGTCATAAAAAATATTTTGTTTAATTATTTTTTAGTCTAATTAATTCCATTAAAATAAAGAGTGTCAAGATGTAAATTATCAAAAAAAAAAAAAATCAGCTTAATACAGCGTAACTATATCCCGCGCACAGCAGCATAGGCAGAGGGAAGCTAGTGTTAAGACACTCCGTTCACCATTTTCCACCGAATTCTGAAGGCATATTCAGTGGCAGTAGAGATGGGCGTTATCGTTTTTTTCCGTTAACGGTTATGAAACCGATATATGGTTTTCGTATCGATACGGTTTTCAGATATTTTTTCGAATTGTCAATAAACGCAAAATCATAATTATAACATTATAATATCATAATAAATATATGCGATTAGTATTACATATAAATAAAAACTATAATCAAATGTAAAAAAAACAATATTTAGTAATTAAATTGAAATAATGTTAAAATACAAAATCATATCCAAATTTCCACTTTATTCATTTATTTAGAAGTTCGATTTTATAACGACGAAATAATAACTTGTAGATGTAATGTAAGAAAACCGCCGAAACATTAATCTGTTAGTTAGTTAGCTATCGGGTATTCGCTTCATTTCTTTTACACCCGTGAAGAATATACGGATAGAAAGAGAGGTAGCGGATATCAGTTTATCAGATATTCGTCTTATCTCATTTACGCCCGTTCGGAATAAGTTACTTAGAAAGAGAGGAAGTTAGTTTTAATATAAAACCATTTGACGTTTCAAAAGTTTTGCGTTATTACGTTTTTGTTCAGATCACAGCTATGTTGAGTTTTAAGTTTCTGTAAAAACGGTTTTCTAAAAACATATATCGATACGTTAAGTTTTCCTTAACATATCGGTTTTAAGTTACGTTTTGATATATCGAACTCATCCCTAAGTGGCAGAACTCAACGCCGCGCTTTGCCTCGACACCAGAGCGAAGAAATGAAAATATACATTTAAATTATTTCTCGAGTGCAGATCGAATTCAAAACCAGTCCAGGCCTCCTTGAATCTACGTGGTAAAACATTCCGTTCATCACTTTCCGCCCAAGTTTCGATACATTACGTGTTGAGTGTCGGAACTCAAGGCCACGCTTTGTCTTGACACCAGAACGAGGAAACGAAAAAAGTTCATTCCCGCGACTGAAATCGGACCCACACCCATCGCGTTTCCAGGCAGTCGCGGTGCCGCTGCGCTACGACGGCTTATCATTATATTATGATTATTTTTAATTTATGATCAAAATGTAAGTGTAGCTGCATCACAGCTCTTTGTTAAACACGTATGTATGTGTGCATATGTAGGTAGTTATTTATATATGCTCCAGTTTTACTATAATTATTATCAGTATAGGCAATTATTGTGGTAGGAACTGCTTTACAAGTTACAACTACAGTACGGTCGACAAGTCGCGGCCGCTTTTGCGCATTGTTCACTCGAGAAAAAAGAATATTCAAAAATATTAAAAAATCAAATATCAAATCTGCGCCGTCGGAACGACCACGACTTGTTGACCGTACTATATCGTAACGATTCACATGACGCTATACGCTTTATGAGGTGTGCCTTGCTCAACAAATGGACTATAGGTACAATACAAAAATATTTTTTCAATTCGAACCAGTACTTCCTGAGATTACCGCGTTCAATCAAACTGCTATAGCTTTTGCGCATTGTTCACAAAGTAAGAAAAATTCTAAAATTAAAGCGCAGTTATCTACAGCTAACTTCAGCGCGGCCACTACTCATCAACCGTACTATATTTAGTATAAACATACGTGTTATCGTATCAATAAGCAATGTGTGTACATATCATGGCGTCTGCTGCTTGCAATGCGATACTCCCTATCTTATTACTATGGATTCACGTTCTTGAGATGCATGACTAATTAATTGTGTTTATTTATTTTGTTAGGCTATTGTCTACCTTTTAACTGTTATTGAATTTATAATGTTTGACTGTAAACGCAACGGTTGTAGGTTCGATTCCTTGTTGAGAGAATGAATTATTTTGTAATTTCATTTTCTTGCTCTCGTATCAAGACAAAGCGCAGCGTTGAATACCGAATTAACACGCAAAATCACGGAAATTGGATTGTATTTCTTTTTATTATTAATGATAGGAAATTATTTAGTATAAAGTAAATAATAATAACAGAAAATAATACAAAAAAACACCGAAATATTTCGCTTGACAAGTTTAGTATTTTAATTACATTTCTTTTGTTCTGTCGACTGAAAAGGTTGTTTTAACGAGTCTCGCTTTGGTATAAGTGCGATGACCTACAAAAATCGTCTACAGTGTACATTGCTTCTTATCTTAGTGTTTGCATCGCGTTATCTCATTAATTTACTGTAAAACATGATTTACAAGATGATACAACAACTACTTTGTGGTTAGTAATCGCTAAATACCTACATATAATAGATTGGTTTTATAAGTATTTTAAGATTATTTTTAATCTTTACAAATATCCCGCATTTTGGAGTATGAAAGTGGAGAATTCATTGATATCCATCCATTAAATAGGTTCTTTGTTTAATTTGATATAAAAATGACTAAATAAATTATTAAGAGAAGAAAAATATAAACTTAATTTTTACGGTTTACCAGATATTCTATACTATTTTTTCTATATGGATTAATAATACAGACATCGATCTCAATCAAAATTGTATGCAATGCATAACTAACACAATTATCAAAAATTAACAGCAAATTAGAAAATGTTCACATTGAAATAAAAACATTCGGAGTTGAGTTCCGACACTCAATAAGCAATGCCAACGTTGGAACGGAATGTCTTAACACTAGATTCAAAGGTCTCTAGGCCTACCTTAAAGAAGGTAAAACTTTACAAACATTTAAATATTTGAAAAGCACTGTTATTTCACAAATATAACAACTTACAGGTAAATCTTCGTGTATGCTCTTGAAAACTGTAGGGTCAGTGTAAAACTCTGGTACGCACTCATCTGGCGTCCATTCTTGCATACGTTGTATAGACGCCGGGTACTCCGCGGGCACCCATTTGTTACGCACATACTTACATAATGTGTCTTTTGGAGTTCTATAATAAAATATATTCAATGTTTTAATGCCAATTTACGAATATGATAAGGAATTTTGATGTATTTACTTAAAATATCAGTACAATTGTACTGCTTTCGAACTGATTTTTTTTTACTATATAAAAAAAATAAAAAATTAAAATTAAAAAATTTTAAAAAATTTTTACAATGATATCAGATGTGTTTGTATAAGTTAAAATAACTAATAATAGTTTATAGAAATTGCAAACAGCTGCACATTTTTTCTACATGCTTCTCATTTTCTGACCAAGGCGCTGAATAGCGGATTCAATACCGCTCTTCTATCTTTGTTAACAATGATATTAATTAATACATAGATATAAAAATATACCTTCTAGCCAAATAAACATAACATGTGATATCAGATAGGGCGTCTGTAACATGATGGGGGATCTGGCCGTTAGCACTTGTAACATCATAGGTCATGTCCAATTGACGATCACCTTTGTTCAGTCTGTACTTTGATTTACTTAAATCCCTCCAATTACGACCTGAAAGACAGATAACAAATAAGCATAGTTTTAATTATTGAATAATTTTTTTTTTCAGCTTCACATTGTATCCCACATGCAGCAAACAGTAGACAGAGGAAAGTGTGTAGACTCTTCATCCACCAAGTTTTCGCCGAATTCTGGATGCATATCTCTCTCTCAATCTAGAATTTGTAATTTTAAAGTAATCATTTTATCATAATTTGCTTTTCAATATTCTTTAATAAGAAATTAATTTAAAAAATCATGACTTTTTCTTTTGTAGTAAAATAGACCTACGAATTTAGTAACTTATTCTCCCTATAAAAAAGGAAACAACAACTTATCAACAAATTCATGCCTTACACTAAATTTATGTTTAAGCCTTACCACATCTTGAATTAAAATCAGTCACCCATGGAACCATAAAATGAGTCTGAGGATCGTTAGCAGATCTACCAGCAAGTACGTTTAAATGTAACAAATAATCTAGATTTGATATCCTCCCTCTGACCCATAACATGCAAAGCTTTTCTAACTGCACTGCGTCACTACGCCAACACCACTCTTCACCTCCATTTTGATTATTTTGGTTACTTTGCTGATTGAGACTTGTACTTTGCTTTTGCTTATTTTGTTCAAATATTAATGAAGGGTCAAGGCAGTGTATATTATTTGTTATAGATGGCATTATTTGCAACCACAAATCTTCTGACATATATATATCTTGTAACCGCAAGGTCCCCAAGCTGAGACCTCTATCACACAATGCTTTGGATAGACTCAAAAGCTGATATATAATAAATAATCCTCGAGAATATGTTTTATCTATTATGTTTGGGCTAAAATTGAGACAATCAAGTAAATGGTTCTCATAATGTCCTCTGTACACTATAAAGAAATTATTTTCTGTTTCTAATGTAAATAAAGCAGCTAACAAATTGACATGAGTTTCATAAGATTTTAGAATATGTTTATTAGTAATGTCTTTAATTTCAATGAATTTTCCTGAGGAGTCTGATCTTACTCTTATTATATTACAGCCATACAATCTTAGAATTACTTCAGCTAGAAGTTGATCATGTTCTAACAAATTCACTATGGTATTTTCCTTGATACTTTCATTATTTTGACAATATTTCTTATAAGATTCCTTCCATAAATTCCTTTGATTACTTTGCGAGACATATTGAATTAATTGTGAAAAAGTTAAAGGAGTTTCTGCGTTAGTTTCATTTAATTTATAACGTGGCAGAGGCAATACTTTGGACACTTTTTTCTTTAACACCTAAAATAAAATACTTAAAGTATAATGTTAAACATATAATAAGTTTTGGTTCAAAATAAGCAATGATATTAGTAAATACCTTAATAAATATTTTTTTCCATGGATAAGGAACACTTTCACCTGGTTGTAAAGTAAAATCCAAATTATTTACACAATTATCAACTTCTACGTTTTTTAACCACTTCTTTAGCCAAGTATTGTGAACTACAACCGAAAACAGCGTCGGTGAAGCAGTGGGCAATATATTATTATTATTTATATTTAATTCTTTCGATATACTATCCATTTCTCATTTGATATTCTTTGTTTTGTTTTACAGTTTACTTATCGGATTCGAGGTTTCTATTACGAATTTGACATTTATGAAAATGACAAGCCAAGTAAGTATTGCTATATAACTTAAAGCAGTAATTTTTAATTGTCAAAATCTATAAAGAACAATCAAGGACAGCAATGTGACTACGGTTTTTTTTCTTTTTTTACTGTTTGATCAAATATATTTTCTATTCTTGTACGTACAGTAATACTATTATTTTATTTTTCAAAGTTCAGTTTAGACTTTGACTGTATAGTCTGGCAAATATGTTATTGATAATGGGAAGCACGCGCGGCAAATTGCGCAGTATACGTATGCGCAGAGAACGTTCGATCAGTGTTACCCTGTTATGTTGTTTTACCCCACGCTAAGCAAATCACATTTACCTATACGATAATTAAAATATCTGATCATGTTTATATTGTAGTAAATTGCGTAATACAAGCTTATATACTATGCAATATAGAAAAAGAAATATCTGGCAATATTTAAACTTCTTAAAGATTATATAAAAACAAAATATTGGGTAAATTATTTCAATAAATTTTGAGGTACAAAAAATGAGAGTGCGGTATCCCTTTGCCATAGTTTGTCATTTGCGTCAGTGTGAGCGCTACGTCCTTACAGGAAATTCGCACCCACACATCTTTATAGGTACAATCGAGCTCACACTATATTGTTCAAACAAGAATATAATTAATTGTAAACAAAAATGCCTTTTACCGTTTTGATTGTTTGCTTTATTATTTGTCAATTTTTATTTTTTAATTTCTTGCATGCATTAATTAACGTTTTAAATAAAACGGTAATAAATTTAATAATTTATTTAATTTTAATTCTAAATAAAAATGTACATTACATGTGTACAATTTTTTTGTATTTATTATTATTTTTATTCTTTTATTTATTTATTTATTATTGTACTTTTTTGTACTTTTTTGTACCTTATTAAAATTACTATTTATTTATTATTTTTTTTATTGAATTTGGATTGAGAAGATTTGTATGTGGCCCCATTATAATAATTTCAATTCAGTTTTTTATTTAATTTTTCAATTTGGTTATCCATAACTTGATTTTGCATGTTGCTTAAGCTAACACATTAATTATAATATTAACACACTAATTATAAATATGCTCTATTACGCCATTCCGTATATTTGATGCTATCATATGATATTATATTCATATTTCATAGTAATGAACTGATAGGGTTGCGCTCGACTGTACCGTAGCCCGGTCACACCCCGCACCGATTCCCCGCGAGCCCTTACGGGGAATCGGTCCGGCGTGAGCGGGTGTCTATGTGCAGACATCAAAATACGCTTTCTGCGCAATTTGCCGCGCGTGCTTCCCATTATCAATAACATATTTGCCAGACTATACTTTAACTGAATCTTTGTTTTTTTGTGTATTGTTAGCTATGAAATATTTAAATATACTTTATATCGGAATAAAGATCTAAGTAAATAAAAACGATGTTATTCACTTTATCTTCATGCTACCTACATTCTGTCATTATTTGTTGATTTCGATTATCAATTTTTAATTTACTTTGATTTGAACGCTAAACAATACGGGTAAACAAGGCTTTCATTAAAAATGTTGCTTCTTTCTGTCATGAAATATATTTTTTTTCAGCTTCACGCTGTATCCCGCACACATTAGGGTAGGCAGAGGGAGCTTAGTGTAGACACTCCGTTCCCCACTTTCCGCCGAATTCTGGAGGCCGCGCCGCTCTTTGTCTCGACACCAAAGCAAAGAAATGAAATTATAAACATATATAAATAGTGCAGTGAAATATTTTACAGCAATTTAGTAACAGGACCATAAAAAATATTTGAATTGAATTTTAAATTTCTCCTGCCCAAATACTTTTAACAAAATGTATTAATAACTTACTTAAATTATAATTATAGCTTATATTCTTTTTTTAGCTTCACGCTGTATCTCGAACATAGCATGGTAGGCATAGGTAACCTAGTATTAAGACATTCTGTTCCCAATAAAACAATGAAAACATTTTTTAAATATTTCATTTCCTCGAGTAGGAATCGAACCCACACCACGTCGCTTTTATGGCCGTAAGAATATGTAATTTTAAAAGTACTCTCCATTTTGAGAGCAATATTTGTAGGTTCGTTTCACAACTAGGAAGAGTGAAACTCATTCATGTAATGACTTTTTATCTGTCGCATAAAATCAAAAAGATGTAAAAAGTTAAAAAAGAAAAACATGCAAGTCAAATAAGGGCATCTCCTAGAATAGTTTATATTATACAGTTCCCTTACTATTCTAAAAATATAAATGTACATATCAGGCTTAAATAAAAAAAACCAGATCTAACTTATATATTTATTTGTATACTGTGAACATTTATAACTGGAATGTAAATTGTATAAAACTGTCAAAAAATTATTAAATTCTAAAGGTTAAAGTTGGTCCATAATATCAGTCTCCTATCGCGTCTATTTCATTTAGATTAATCATATAGAAGGAAAAGCACCAATATCCATCTTTTTTTCGAAGTCAATAGTAATTCAAATAACTTTTTCGATATTTTTTAATTTTAAAGTGTTATTGCACACTTAATAACCGCCCAAATGCTCTGCTGGCCACAAAGCCATATGTTTTTGTCAAGCTAGGTCGAAATTTTTATATTCTTGTTACAATTTATTTATGTTGTTAGCATCTATAGGTAGGGTAGGGAGTTTTTTACAAATTACCCCTACCCGAAGATAATTGATATTTATTATAAAAAATGATATGTTTTCTAAAAAGTATTCTTCTTTCGTAAGTGTGGAATAACACTTTAATATGCATTAAAAATTCTTCAAACTTAAATATTTAAATATACAAAACAAATAGAGAATTGGTAAATCTACTTAGGCCTACTTATAATCTACTACATAATAACAGTAACTAAGCTAACAAATATGTTAACAATTGAAAGATGTATAATATAACAACCTCAAAGTACATCATTTTATAAAACTATAAACAATATTTTTTTAATGTCTGAATAAACACCTAACTAATTTAGAACATATGTTTTTCTATTAATGTATATAAAAATATGTTTTTGTATACTGAATATTTTTGTATATTGTAATATTTCATTATAATATTCTTGGTTATTTATATACCACAAGAATATTAATTTTTTTTATAGCACATGAAGTGAATAGGCAGCCTAGTGTCGAGTGGCGGAACTCAACGCCGCCTTTTGTCTCGACAACAGAAGGAAGTTAAGAAAATATATTGTATTTTATTCTAAAAATAAATAAAAACTTAATTTATTCTATTTTACCAGACACTCTCTTTGTATAGCATTTCCAAAGAGCATCTTTATAAATAACAGCTTGAGTTTCCGGACTCTTCGAAGCAACTATGCCTCTTCCAACCACTATCACATCAGCACCATTTTCCAATATAACTTTCTCCGGAGTATTATAAACTTGACCAAGATTATCTTTTGAGCTTTCCAATTGAACGCCAGGTGTGAGTTGAATTAAACCTGGATCATTAAATGTGTTTTTGTTCTGACACACAAAACCTGTTATCAATTCTGGGTATTTAGCTGCCATTTTCACTGTAGCCTCTGTATAATCTGGAGTAATGAGATTACCCTGAAATTTAATTGTGTTTAGTGATATATTATATTCATAGAAAATTATAGTTTTTGGTAGAAAAGATGACAACTGGGAATGATACAATCCACTGCACCATGCTGATTTAGACAAGAATCCTTGAAGAGGTCACCTCAGAAGAAAGTCTCCTTTCTCCAATGTTTTTTTTTTTTATTTTTTGTATTTTAATACTTATACTATAGTGTGGATGATTTATGTTAGAAACAAGAATTGCATTAGTGTTTTGTTGATAGGTTATGGTGTCTACTCTGGTCCCTAAAAATATGCAAAATGGTTGAAAAATTTGTATAGTAATAATCATTTACCTCACAACTCATCTCAGCCAACAAAAACACTCCTTTATTTACTCCATTTGTTGAGCTATTCAAAGCCTTCAGAATCCCCTCCCCAGGTAAAGAATGTGATGTCACACAATCAGCCCATTCACCAATTTTATATAGCCCCCTCAAATATTGTAATGATACTGTATTGCCAATATCTGCATATTTTCTGTCTTCTAGGATTAAGAAATTAAACCTTTGTGCTAATTGTTGCAATTGTGATATAAAATTGTCAGAAAAATCTTCAATAATATCTACATGGGTTTTCACTAAGCAAACATGTTCTCCAACTTTTTCTATAAGGTCAAGAATTTTTGTGGAGGATGTTAGATCCACAGATAGACACAAGTTGGTTTTTTTAGTGGCCATTATATTGAAGAGTTGTTTTGCTATAGGATTTGCAGCTTGTTCAGCTCTTTTTTTGTATGAGAGCAAAGTTCTATTAACAACTGGAGCTAAAATGAGTTTAAAATTATTTATAAAATAAAAGTAATAGATTGTACAATTTACATTTTATTTTAATTATTTATTTAGCAAATGCCTACACTACACAGAAAGAATAAAGTGACAAGTCCATTCTGAACTTTCCAGCTAAATCTGAGACAATGTGTGTTTAAACTCAACAATTCTTTCTTCTCAGAGCAGTTAATAAAAATATTATTCCTCAGAGTTAAATTCCTAACTAATGTGTTTACAGTAAGATGGTCCCACTACACTACCATTAAAATAATACAAGTTCATAACAACAATCTTTAAGAATTAGCAAATACTTACCAGAAACCGGTGCTTGGATATTTTGTAGATAATTAATAACATTTTTGCCGACTTCTTCAGATATTTTTTTATTTTTAACAAGAATATTAATCAACTCAGTCATTGTAAATAAAGATTTCATTTGTACATCATTAGATTCCAAATTTTGTCTACCTCCTTGTTCCCTATCTAAAATGATTATAGCTTCATTTGCCTTAAGACCTTCTTTTCTTAAGTCATTTATGGTTTCTAATACACTGGAACCGGATGTAACTACGTCTTCAATAATAAGGCACGAATCTCCTTGTTTATAATGGCCTTCTATCATTTTCTTTGTACCATATGACTTTGCCTCTTTC
Source organism: Heliconius numata (assembly GCA_016802625.1). Taxonomy (NCBI): domain Eukaryota; kingdom Metazoa; phylum Arthropoda; class Insecta; order Lepidoptera; family Nymphalidae; genus Heliconius; species Heliconius numata. The sequence goes on from JAEBDU010013112.1 coordinate 562,999, forward strand.
CGTCTCATTAACATGGATTTCTTCACTTTTACACTAAGTAAAGTAGCAATTGGTAACGCTGTATATGGTACGCCACAGACGTGATCGCAATTATTTTCTTTAAGGGCAAAGTCGTATAGCAAATTCGATATTAATTCCTGAAATAAAAGAAATATATATTTGAAACTTTTATTAAAATGTATGTAATGTTCAATTTGAAAGATAATTACCATAACATCGGGATAGCTAACAATAACCCGCAAATCAAAATATACGGGTGTTTTTATTTTACTTTTAGTCATAAACTCTCCAAATTTCACTGCATCTATTTCGTACAGTTTTAGGGCCAATTCTTCTAATTTATTTTGTTTATCCATAATGTTTTATTTATAAATTAGGGTAACAAATTAACAACGTATATCAAAATAGTTTCAGTTTAACCTTTACACTTTAAAGTACACAGAACGCATTTACACAAGGGCAAAGTATAACCTATAACCCAACCTGTAAAATAAGTAGATTAAGTAGCAAATAAGTAGGTACTAAATTAGGTAAATATCTATAAAATTATATACGTAGAAATGACAGTGACGTAGATTATTGACATAAAATTGAATGAAATGTTATTGCAAATTTCAACTACACTAAATAGGTTTAATATAATATTTTTAGGAAAATTTACGATGGCTAATCAGTCTTCTTAAATATACAGTATTCATATTGAAACTATAGGAATTTTACGTAATATTGGAAAGCTTCAAAGATATCAAAAAATGTACTTGATTAATACCGACCATTTGTTAATATACGGATATTGCAAATACTGAATAAAAAATTTTTGGTTGTTTTCTGATTTAATCTGTATTATGGAAATAAGTAAGTCAAACAAAATCTTACTACGCTCCCATTCCTTCCTTGTGATGTTTCATGATTTTTGACGAACCCTTCCCCTTTTTGAGCCTCACTCAAGCATATAGACGTTCAAACAGTTCATTCGTTCTATTAGCCATTCGTTCAAATCATTTTTAAACTATTTTAGGAGATCGAGTGACGTTCGCGTTATCTGTCGTTTACAAAATATGAAAATAAATTAAATCCTGTTTTGTTTGTGTTAAGTTAACATGTCTTGTGTAGTGTTTTTGTGATGGATTATTTTAGCAATGTGATTCGATGCTTAACTAAAGGAAAAATATTTAAAGAAAGTAGTGAAATATTTAAATACGTAATTAGGTGAAATTACATGAAAGTTTTGGCGCCAAAAAGTGTGTATTTACTATTAAATGTCCATAATTTTTGTCTTAAACAGTAACGAATGTACATGTTTCATATAACCATGCGAATTGTGAGGGATATGTTAGGGATTCAGGTAGATTTTGAATCGATGTCGGGGTAAAATATAGCCCACCCTCCTAAACCGGCTAAAGTGGGGTCCCCCGCCCTCCGTAGGGGAAGTAAGGGCAGACAAAGGGTAGTCACCCCTATTCGGAGGGGAGCTCGGGCCTTGGGCGACCGTGCTTGGTAGGGGAAGGGATTACTATTTCAAGTTCTTTTTTTACTTTCTAACGGATCGCACGAGTGTGGGAAACATAAGTTGGGACTTTTACTTTGTTGTATTTCTTGTGTTTTATTTTGTGAAGTTTTATTAAGATTGATACCATGGAAAATCTAGTTGAAGGTAATGACTTTATCTTATCTACTATTATAATTTAATGTAATTTAAAAGTTAAAACTTATATATAAATATTTTACAAACTTTTTAAATTCAGAATTAATAAAACATTTCGTTATGATTTTCGAATTCTAATATTATATATTTTTTTTGTAAATAGATCCAAATTCACCGGACTTATTATTAATGTATAAAAAGAGTTTACTTTCAAAAAGTAAACTTGCAACCATATCTCGAAGTGCTGAAGGTACTAAGTACACATGTGTAGAGTGTTCTGCTGAGTATGATGATAAAGAGAAATTAGAGTTTCATTTGTTTTCCCACTATCACGCCTACAGATTTTTGTGTGGGGTATGTGGCACTGGGTAAGGACTGTTAAATGCTTACTTCATGCCATAGTTTATTGTAATTTTTCTAATATTACTTATGAAATATATACCTTAATGCCAATTTTGCATTCTCCGATTGCCATACATATTATTAGAACCAATATCTCGAGTGCATAGTGGCAGAACCCAACACCCTGCTTTATCAAACCAGAAATTTTGGTCAGTTTTTTAAATAATTTTACATGGCAATATATGATAAGGCTTTTCAGTTAAAAAAATGATTCATTAAATAAAAAATTACAAATTTTTTTATTGAAACATTTTCTACTATAATTGTTTTTTTCTTTAATTTTTAATTAATGTTTTAGTTTGAAACGCAAGGAGCATTTAGACAGACATATGCAAGAACACACAGAGTACCGTCCCCATATATGTCCCGAATGCGGGAAAGGATTTAAAAGAAAGGAACATCTTAACATACATAGTTCTATACATAAGGGTAATAAAAACTTAGCCTGCTCACTTTGCAACAAAAGTAAGTATAATTTTGTTAAATAAAACTATTTTTCTTTCATTTGTATTAGTAAAAGTAGGTGCATGTATACAATAGGCAGAGACAAACTAATGTAAAGTTACTAATGGTTTCTATTTTTCCTTCTAATAATAAAACTTTGTGCATTGATTGAGGTAACCCTACTCACCTTTCTCTTATTTAACATTGAGATAAAACAAAATTTTCACCTAAGTAGATATATATCTACTACTACTACTACTACTACTACTATACTATAGCGGCCTGAAATATTTGTTGAAGCCACCAATTTCACATTAATAAAACAATTATCTATATGAATATTATAATAACTTCAAAATTCTTTTTAGCTTTTTACCGAAAGGATCATTTACAAAAACACTTACAAACCCATAACAAGCACTTCATGGAGGTCAATATAAACCCTGTGAGTGATCAAGAACTAGATATAAAGCAAGAAATGGAGGAATGTGAGGAACTAAATCCAATTATTACTAGTGTCACTGGAAATGCTGACTTAGATTCTTCTACAGAGGTGAGACTTATAGTTTTGATATTTTTTCATGAATATTAATATATTTTTTGGATTAATTGAATATGTTGTTTGACGATTGTCATACTTAATGTTATTTTATTTCTCTGTTTTGATATGATTTGTGTTACGCGCGTTGGGTACCGCCACTTAACAAGTATTCATTCTAAAAGTGAGGAACTAAATGCTGCCTTAAATTTAAAATGTACTCCAAAAATATTCCTTTTTTAACTAAAAAAATTACGTTAAATTGCCGTATAAAAAATATATCTAACTAATACATCGAAAAGTTCACATACAACTTTAAAAAATTGACCTATATATTCATCATAAAATATGGAATTTGAAAAAAATATCTAGATATTTTTCACGTAGCTTATACGTATATATTAAAGTTGGCTAGAAACGCTTCTCGGGGAGATTCAATGGGGGAGGTCGGTGCGCCGCCCGGAGCGCCAGAAATAGAGGGGCGTAAAAGGAAAATTAAAGGGGGCAGATAAAACTACCCCCAACCCTTCCTAAGTGTGCTCAGAGCTACTGGAACAGCACGAAATTTACCGTGGCGTTGGCAAAATTGAGCTTAGCTAAATATAGATGAAAGTAGTTCGTTTATGCCAAAATAGTGAACGATATTTCGAAAGCAAATTTTAGCTTTTTGCTAGATAACAAAGTTACATTGAAATTCTTAAAGATATGTAATATAGCCAGTGGCGTCCCCCAGGCGAACACTATATAATTTCATATGTATGTTTAAATATTTTTCGGACTATTTGGCGCCTCTTTACAATATTTTTTTCTTTGGTTGCTTCTGTTATGTGACTGACAGACACCACACAACCATAACTGATGTATATAGAAAGCTGCTATGTGGAATGTGCTTTAAAGTTCCTTGGGGAAGGTAGGGCAGATAGGATTTCCGGAAATTCCTGTGGGAGTCTCTGAAAATGAGATTTTACGATTTGAAGAAGAAACTTTATACGTTACTATAATAGAACGTTGATTTCTTTGTTATATCTTCTACTACTTCTGATATACTTTATTTTTGGCAAATATATCTATTCAATATTTTTTTGCGAAGATTCTGTTTTTATAATCTAATTAATAATCTAATGAATCTAATGAATATTTGAAGATTATAAAAAAAACTTTTTGAAATTGTACTGACAAAAAATACGTATCTATTCTAACGCCTATCGCACAACGTCTAACTGTAATCGCGACGGTTGTGGGTTCGATTCTCACATAGGGGAATGAACTATTTTCATTTCCCCGCTCTGGTACTAAGACACAATGTTTCGCAAATTCCATGAGGACTAATGTGTCTCTCTAGGTTCCCTCTAAAAATATATCCCTTAGAAATAGAAAAATATAAGTAAATATTTTTAGATGGAAGAACATATAGATTATTCGGAATTAAGAACCGAAAATCCAATAGTCCACGATATATCAGGCGCGGTCTTCGATAGTTCGAGGCCCTTTATGTGTTCTGAATGCGGGAAGAGTTACAAGAGGAAAGATCATCTGAAGATACACAGTTGGACGCACAAGAAGAAGGAAGTGCTTTGCGGGCAATGTGCCAAAGGTAAGATTTTTTAAACAATAATCAGCTTCACGCTGTATCCTGCATGTAGCAGGGTAGGCAGAGGGAGCCTAGTGTGTAGTAGGACATTCCGCTACCCACTTACCGCCGAATTCTAAACGAATTGCGTGTTGAGTAGCGGAACTCGACGCCGCGATTTGCCTCTTCACCAGAGCAAAGAATTTCATTTTATATTAAATTAATTCCTCAAATAGAAATGAAACCCATAATCTCTCACGTTTACAGTCACACGCTTTTGTCCCTGCGCCACTCAACACGCCATGCCTCTAGAATTTTCCCGAAAATGGGGAATGGAGTGTCTTAACACTAGGTTCCCTGTGTCTTGCGTGACATTAAAAAAAATTAAGTACATATTTTTTACTTTAACAATTTCTTTTCATATCTTGAACTTTATGACTCCATCTTTTGGGGATTCACTTGGAAAATTAAATCTAATGGAATTGCTTGTAACTTATGTAGGTACATGTACCTTGCATGCATATAGCTAACACCCACCACATTTCAAATTTATCTCGTTACGTAACTATGTGGTTGGGCTTGGAGGTTGATGAGTCAGTCAATCGTGTCATATTGTTTAATATAATATTTAATGAAAACGTTTAGAGATCCAAGAAATAAAAGTTCTAATATCTATATATATAGAAGGACTTGTCCTCACTGACTGAGGTAAGACGCGAGCCGTAACCGCTGTGCGTAGAAACGTGAAATTTGGACAGATGTTTAGTTTCATAATCTGGACATCCACTAAGAAGGGATTTTGAAAAATTTTAACCCTAAAGGGGTGAAATAAGGGTTGAAAGTTTGTATGGAAAAAAAATTAAATCGGCACCGATTTTTATAAAATTTTAAATTTAGATTTTTAAAAGTATTTAATTGAGCACGTGTTTCATCGTTTTCTAGAATTCACCCCCTAAGGGTGCAAATAAGGGGTTGAAAGTTTGTATGGAAAAATCTTTAAACTGCCACCGATTTTAATAAACTTTTAAATTTAGACTCTTAAAAATATTTCATTGAACACATGTTTCGTGGTTTATTAGAATTCACCCCTAAATAAGCAAGCGAAGCTGCGCGCGTCCGCTAGAATTGTATATTTTAATGAAATAAATATTTCATCTCCTCGAGTGGGGATCGGGGATCGAACCTACAACCATAGAATAGGTTTTACAGTCACACTTTGTGCCTCTACGCTACGACTGGCTTCAAACGGAGTTTTTATGGTTACTTTCGGCTAACTTATTCAATGTTAAATACCAAGGTTATCTTTGTGTTATTGGACAAAAGATAAATGTGAACAGATAGGAATGTATTTTAGACAATTTATTAAAACAGGGAGTTGAAAATATGGATGTAGGTTCAAATACCATGCTTATATTTACATGGAAAATATACAGTTCAATACATGGAAAATTGAGACAAGTGTGATGCGGCAGTGGATTCTTCTTTTTATCTTTTTTTGGATTCAAGTTTAGAAATCTATGAAAGTATATAAAAGAGCGTATTTGAAACCACAAAATAAACAAATAATATAATACACAGCGCCCCCCAGACGAACCCATTTAATTTAATTTCATATGTATTAAATACATATATTTAAATACTTTGCGGCGTCCCTTTGGAAGTAGCGCCCGAGGCATGATGCCCTCCCCCCCTTGACCTCCCCCCACCTCACTACGCCTCTTGAAACTACATTATTTTATGTTACGTAAAAATAGATTAGCTTTAAATTTACAATTTACTGCTGTCAGTAGATTTCATCCAAAAATAAGAAAGTTTCTTTAAAGAAAGTCAGAGTACATAATAAATTATTTACCAAAATGCTCAATCACAAGTAGGCTCGAAGTGAAACACTTGCACACAAACCGGTACCAACGCGCGACACACGAGCAAGGCCACCGTCACTTTCGTAATAAGGATGGTTTTGTAACTTGCATTTTGCTGGTCAGACCAGCATTCGCTGACAAAAATATGTATTTAGTGCCGAGTTATTCAAAAAATTTGTTTATAGCTTCACGCTCTAACCCGCACGCAGCAGGGTAGGCAGAGGGAACCTGGGACACTGTTTCAATTGAGGCATTCCCGTCCTCTACTTAGACGATTACTAGCATCGTTTCCTCGAGTGAGAATCGAACCCGCAATCATTGTGTTTATCAGGGTTCCCCACCGAGGCTCATTGTATCTACCCTGGTTAGGAGTTAGGTCCCACAACGTCACATTGACATTTAACCTATTGATGTTAAATTCGGATAAATTCTCTCGTCTCTTCTCATCTCTCATCTCTACTAAATTATTCTACTAACTCATTTAATTATTCAAAAATTTAAAATATCTTTATACGTTCATTTTATGAGTAGTTACATGTAGTTCTTAGAAAAATATATTTTTTTAATGAATAGGCAAATAAATATATAATTTAAAAACAATAGTATACCCCTGTGAAATTAGTTATATCTAATTCGAACTTCTACAAATACATCATTTGTAAGTAAAAAAGAAGTAACAGAACTTATGAAAAAACGAAGTACAAAAGCTTCCCCTCCCAAACCCAAGTCCCAATGGAGGGGGCGCGTCATGCTGCGTTATTACATTTAGGAGATAGTTTTTTTTTATGTCAGACAAAGAAATCTAAAGCTAAATTGTTATTGTATTTTTTTATTAATTTATTTAGCTTCACGTCCCGCTTATAACGTGGTAGACAGACGGAACCTAGGCTTAGGATATTCCGTTACCAATTAAATAGAATTTTCGCGACTTTGCGTGTTAGTTGTGGAACTTAACGCCGCGCTTCGTCTTGTTACCAGAGCGAGAAAATGAAAATATTAAATAATTATTTTCCCCGGGTGGGATCAAACGCCACAACCGTTGCGTTCACTTTGTACCACTTCTCTACGACGGTTTTTAGTTTATTTGTATACTTAAAATAATATTTTTTTTCTATATAAACACCTATAAAAGTAGTATTTTTTGTTATAATCATTCGTGGTATGACATTGCCAAGGGACGGCTAGTACTCGGAAAATAATATTAATAATTATTTGTATTAAGCACAACATGGTGCTAGTAACCTACAGATTGAGAACCTTTCACCTTGATTTGTTGTTTGGTAATTTCAGTAACCATAAAATCTATCAAAGTGAAACAATAATAAATACACTGCAGGGTAGGCAGAGGGAACCTACTGTTAAGATACTCGGTCCCACACAATCGGCTGAATTTTGGGGGCATTGTGTGTTGAGTGGCGGAACTCAACGCCGCGCTTTGCCCCGACACAAGAGCGAAGAAATGGAAATATAAATTTAAATAAATATTTCATTTCCTCGATGTCAGTCACATCTTGTGCCCATGTGCCACGACTGGCCTGGAAACAATAATATTTACTAATATATTTATAATATGAATTAAATTTCGACCGTATTTACAAATAATAATAAATTTTCTTATATCTTCAAAATTATTTTGCTTTAAAACGAAAAGAATTAGGGTTAAGGCTAGTTGAAAAAAAAGAAACACCGCCCCATTTTATATTGGGACCCAATTTCGTAGAATTCCTTAAACACTTCGTTTTTTTTGGGTTCATGGGACGGAATTCCCCCTTTTCAAAAACTTTTTTTGTGTGTATATTTTTTGTACAAGTGTTTTTGTGTAGGCCTAACGTTTTTGTTAAAGTATATTTTATTTTCTTGGTAAAGCATTATTATTAGCAATTTTGGTATATATAAACGTGAACGTAAAGAATGTTGTAAGGCGACTACCCTTTCCTTCACGACCCCCCTGATGTGGGTTTAACCGAAAGGAATCGAGAAGGAGCGAATGGAGACGTAACTCATTATATTGTATAATATACTATGTTACGGGCCCCCCTGGTTCTGCAGATAACTCAATTTTTTTTACGTTGTATTGAAATAGAACAAGATATTGCTTGAAGCCTTGCCTTGTTATATGCACAGTACTTTTAATACTTTAAAAAAAAGATCACAGTTTTTGAAATATAATAATAACTACTGTTTTAAATTAAATAGATGAATTTTAACTCTAGATAGAATATAATATTTGAAAAACATTGAAATATTTTCAGTTCCTCTCTCTGGTAATGAGGGAAATTATGGCGATTATAATGTTGCGTTAAGTTACGCTCTAAATATATAAATGATGTATCTGTACATATTATACATATACAAAGGATACCATACTAAACTTGATATGGCAAAGCGGCGAAGGCCCGCAGCTGGTGAGCCCGTCCCCTTGACCGCCCTGCACGACCTAGATATCGACCTATCCTAGATACCTACTCAACACCACGTTTGTATAACTTATCTAATATGGCTGTCGATAATTTTTTTTATAATTATAATACGTACGTACGTACTTATTATTCTTTTAGATTATTTAAGCTTATATTTTTTTACTAATTCTATTGAAAACTGAAAATAATATATTTAATAAATATTTTATAGTTCAAGCAGGCGTAGCCGCGTCCGTGTCCGCTAGTATATTTTATTCCGAAAGACTGGGGGGATTGCTAGGGATCGATGGCAGCGAATATAAAAACTTGATTATGGACGAACCTCACTTTTTTACAGATAAGAGTTTTTCGACGCTCGGTTCGACCTTTTTTTTTGTAGAGGGGGTCAGCCTGCTTTTGCCTTCCTATCTACTTTTTCTGTTATTCGTATATGTATTACAGCGTATTTCTAATATTTGATTTTGATAAATTCTACGGCTAAATATGTGAAAATTCGTTTTGGTTGTATTATAATCATATCTAGATATTTCAAAAAAATCGTATCGCATCGGTGTCTGTACATGGAAAATAAAAGAAGGTTATTAATGGCATTCAGTAACATAGTAGAACCAAAAACAATGACTTTATATACAGATATATATTTTTAAATGATATTATTGTTAGAAAATGAAAGTAATGGAGATGAATAAATTAATAATTATTCAGTCAAGCGGGCGAAGCCGCGAGCAGGTCGCTACTCGCTAGTAGTTAAATAAGAATAAATGAGTTGCTATTACTAATTTAAAGTATGATAAGTATTAATTATAACTAATTCAATGTATTTTATTAAAATAGTGAATCATATTTTTTAAATTCTATATGGTCTTATACACTAGCCACTTTCTACCCTTCCTAAGCTTATATAGAGAGGTAAGGGATCGTACCAAGGGAGTGGACCCGAGACCCTTAGACTCGACCCTTTTACCGTTAAGCTATTGTTGCTACAACCGTTCATATGTTTAATATGAACACGTGTTTAAGTTATTTACTTGTTTAAAACGTAAATATTGACATAGTTCTTATGTTTATATTCATAAACTTACATAGTATTTCAGGACTGTAAACGCAACCGGTTAGGGGTTCGATTCGGCTCGAGGAATATATCTCGCTCTGCTAACGAGGAAAAGCGCGGCGTTGAGTTCCGCTACACAAAACGCTATGCTTCTAGAATTAGGCGGAAAGTGGGCAACGGAGGTGTGATTGAAGTGTGTGTTAGATGTTAAATGGGAAAAGAGTCTCTTAACACTTCTTACCTCTGCCTAACCTGCTATGTGCGTGATACAGCGGGAACCTAAAAAAATAATGAAAAATAATAATTAAGCTTTACTTACTGTATAATAATCTGTTAGATAATTTGCTAGTTATTTTATATTGTAGGTATGAATACATTAATGACTTTATGCTACATTCTCTTCCCCTCCGACCACGCGTAAACACTGCGGCGATTGTTCCTCACCACAATAATAATCCTAGGGGTTTCATTCAAAATTAGCTTTATATTATAGACTATGTTTAGTTTAATAATGTTGGAAATTTCTAATTTTCTACTTTATCCTGCTCATAGATGGATAGGCAAATGGAACCTGGGAACCTAGTGTTAAGGGTTTCTGCAGAATTGTGCCATAGTCTCGTTGCCAGAGCGAGAAAATGTCTTTTTTTTTTTTTCATCGGGTGGAAATAGAACCCAAGAATTGCCTTTGTAGTCGCACGATTGTGCTCCTTTGCCATGACTGGCCTCATACAGTGGGTACAACTTTCCTTTATTCTTTACCTGGAGTTGAAGAAAAAAATTGAGCTATTAACATTTTTTTTTCTCATCATATTTTGTCTGTGGCCAGGTCCATGATTATTGCTTATTTCAAACTGACTATACATTTAATAAAAGAAAGAGTAGTGATCTGTAGAATTAGGTGGGAAGGTGGTGAACGGAAATGTCTTTATGAAAACGGAGTGTCTTAACATTAGGTTTCCGAGCTCTTACCCTGCTACGTGCGGGATATAGAATGAAGCTAAAAAAGCATTTAACATATAAATAATGAAAAAATGTTTTTATTGAAATAGTAAAATATTTCCGTACATTTTTTAATTCTTTGATCATTGCTACAAAATGTTATAACACGATATGAATTTAGGTCTTCATAATAAATATAATTTTCTATCATTTAAAACAAGTCTTTGTTAGTGACATTTATTTTCCACATTATTATGGATAAAGTAAAGTTTTCTTTTTATAAAAAAAGGGACTTACCCAGGGGCTGTAATTTTATATTACAGTAGGAGCTAGGGGCGAGGGGAATAGACCTAGCGTGACGTTTACGAAGGAAAGGTTGAAATGAAATACAATATTATCTGAAATTTGTGGTAAAATATATATACAAAATAAAATTATATATTAATTAACTGAATAAAACAATGAATAATTAAAAAAAATCAAAGTTTAAGTCTAAGTATTTCTTGCCAAACGACATAGAATAATTAATTGTAAACATAATTTTTAATCCCATTTTTCTTATAATTCTTTTTTTTTATAATAAATAAATTGATTTATAGTTATAGTATCCTCATTATAAATTGGACGACGTGTATGCACGACAGTTATTGTATATTCAAAATTTAAATCTTTGATTTTTCAAAGACAATTTTATATGTGTAGAGGACAAAAAAAGCAACAATATAAAAACAAAAATATCACCTATATCTGTGTAAATATTACTTTTAATATTGGTTTAAAACTGTCGAACAACCTTATTTCAAAGTCGGTTAAAAGTACCGTTCGTGCTCGTGTGCTCGGAGCGACCTTCGCCGCTCCCTCCTACTTTGTGGCGATCCCCATGGGCCGAGGTGGATGGAGGGGAGGGCTGACTTGCTCTGGGATTGGATTTATTTTTAGAAGGGGGATTTCAACTTCGCTGACGTTCGTACGTTGGATTTTTGGTATATCATGCCCTATTTCTCGGGATTTTGCTTGAGAATGCTGTCTGTATGTATTGATATGATGGTATATTTTTGATGGAATATGTTGGTAAAAAATTGCATATTAATATGTGCGTAATGTGAAAATATATTGTTTTAGAGGCCAGTCGTGGCGCAGGAGTAAACGCGTGCCTGTAAACGCGACAGGTGTGGGTTTGATTCTCACTCGAGGAAATGAATTATTGTACATTCTCATTTTCCCTTGCTCTAATAAAACGCTATGTTGCGGGGGTAGTCCTAACGAAAAGAACAACATTAGGAAGAAATAAAAAATATGCAAATTCCACGGATACACTCATAAATTTGAAACTTTAACGTTTTGTTGTGTGAATACGCCTTACACTTAGCTGGCTTATCTATATCAAACCTTATAAAATATGCCTCTGCGGGATAGAATAGGCCTTGAAAGTTGGTTGAGGTAGAATGGTATTGCTTTAACTTAAAGTTTGGTAAATCTTTTTTTTAATAATTTTTTTTGCGCGATTTACTTGTGTAAATTAACTAGTACTAATTTAATTATGTAAAATCTGCTAAATTTAAATTTTTAAAGTTTCAATTTAATTAAATATTGATTAACGCGACAAGCTTTTATAATCATATAAATTGTGTACAATGAGGTTATGAGTTGATAGTTAAAATTTAAAAGACAAATTTTATTTTCTCCTTTTTAGGGCGTTTAAATAAAAGCTTTTTCTAAAAATGATTTTTTGCTTATAATTTATTTAATATCTATATTGTAGAAGTAGACCAAATAAATACTCGGCTATCTTCGATATCCTCCGTATGGGATTTAGAATGACATCACATTATTTTTCGAGTTGCTCTCAACGAGCCCTTTTATTTGATACCCATATTGTAGAAGTACATTAAAAATAACTATTCTGCCATCTTGCACGGTCCGCCATATTAGATTTAGAATGACGTCACAAATTTTATCGTGCATTGTCATCCAAAGTAAACGTGTATACAAAATTTCAGCAATTACAATCGGTTGACGATATCTACTTCAAAATTGAGCTCAAAGATTTCACTCGAACCCACATATACATACATTGCAAGTTAAATAAAAGCTTTTAAAAATATAATATATATTTTAGGCCAGACAGGCGAGGCCAATCGTGGCGCAGAGGCACAAAGTGTGACTGTAACTGACAGGTTGCGGGTTCGATTCTCACTGGAAGAAATTAAATACTGTTTTCATTTTCTTTGCGCTGGTGTTGAAGCAAAGCGCGGCGTTGATTTCCGCCACGCAACACGCACTGCTCCTCCTAACATATTATATTCACATTATATATATATTTTTGATAAAAAAATCGGTTAAAGGACTACTTTTATGAAAAATGTAGGCGTTATTCAGAGTAGCGTCTGCCACTTCCCTCTTTTCCTCTCACGCTTTCCCCCATACCGTCCTCGACCTCTCTATATAAAGCAATACTGCAATATTTCACTGCATAACTACAGATTCAATACGTTATTTTTTTATTTATATTTTATATGACCTTGACCTTTATTATGGCATGACTTGGTTTTAAAAGGAGTAATATTTATCTAATATTATTGAGTTTCTTTATATCGCATATATGCTAATTACATAACATATATGTATAGAAATTCTTATTGTTTATTAATTTCCTTATTACAATTTTTTTAGAATATATTCTACCTTCACTTAGCTTTGTTGATCGTAATCTGCTTAGAAAATTGCGTGCTACGTAGCAGTGCTTATTTCCAATCAGGCTAAGGAATACATTTTTATTTAATTTTTTGTATATTGTACATATACAAATTTACTTATATTTTTTCATAATCGCAAAGATCTGTGCTAGGTACTACAGCATCTGAAAACGGCCAAACGACACATTTTGACTAAGAAACTTTGTGTAGTTAGGTCGTATAGAGTTTGAAACTTGGCTCTACATAAGATCTGATAACTTTTTGGAGGTAAAAGACAATATCGTCTTGGCAACATTTTAAATTAAAATGGTGACGTCATCGCTATGCAGTGAGTTCGATGTCCACTCGGGGGAATGAATCATTTTTATTTCTCGCCCTGGGCTCAAAGTGCAATGTTGAATTGCCCATATAGCAGGCATATGCAGGAAAAAGCTTAAAAAATAAGAACTAAGTACCAAGAGACTCCTTGCTCAGGTTTTCGGGCTATATTAAAGATTTGTGGGTCGATTGCCTAATGCCTATTATATATAGGACTAAAATTAGTTACTTGTTAAACAAAATATTTATTTTAAATACTAAGTCCATTGAACCTTTATCAAGCTTATCAATTTGTCAGTTCCTACAGTTTTAAGATAACTATTCGTTATACAATAAACATATTATTTTAATTATATTTATTTTATTATATTATATAAAATGATATTATTAGAAAACGAAAGTAATGCAGATTAGTAAATTAATAAGCGTGTGAATTAATAAAGCCGCGAAGAAGTCGCTGGTGTTTTAATACGTTGCAAAAATGAATAAATATCAACTATTTTTTTACAGCCTTTCACACCGAAGACCAAATGCTAGTCCACGTAAACTTGGTACACATGAGGACACACGAAACAAAGAGGGGTGTCCAGAAGCTCAAAGAACTGCTCGGCGATCAGATCGACGTCGAAATAATTGTAAGTATATATATCTCTTTTTTTTTACAGCTTCACGCTGTATCCCGCATGTAGCAGGGTATGCAGAGAGGGCCTAGTGTTAAAACACTCCACTCTCCACAAGTATATTTCGTTATATTCATTTAAAGATAATAATGTCAAAAATGTTACTAATCTCAATAAAACACTAATAACTTATTTTTTGAAACCATCGTGGCACAGAAGCACTAACATGCGACTGCAAAGATGATAAGTTGTAAGTTTGATTTATTATTGAAATTAAATATTTAATATTTTCATTTCCTCGAGTGGGAGTCAAACCCATAACCTTAGCGTTTACAGCCGCTGCTTCCAAATACACATTTATTCCTCCAAAGAAACCAACATGCGAAATTTCAAGGCTTAGTCGTAATTTCGAGTGTAAAATCATGTTTTTCCCTATCCTGCAGGAATTTCGGGTAATCCTCTATTTACAATCCGCTACAATCCCCAAGGAATTTATGTACATGCCAAATTTCAGCTATCGTACTATTGTATACAATCTATATACAGTAGTATCAGTTGTGCGTTGTTTGTGAGTCACTTAGTGGGAAACTGAAGGGTTTTTAGGTACAAACGGGTTCGACCGACGACGTTATACTGCCCATTTTTACCTTTTATTTTAGTTTCACTTTGTATCCCGCACATAGCAAGGTAGGCAGAGGGAACGTGGGAAACCAGTCTTAAGACACTTCCAATTCCCCATTTTCCGTCGAATTATGGAGGCATTGCGTGTTGAGTAGCGGAACTCAACACCGCGCTTTTGCCTCGACACAACAGCAGAGAAAGTGGTTCCTCGAGTGGGATTCTACCCCACAAATTGTCACGTTTACAGTCGCACGCGTGTGCCTCTGCGCCACGACTGGCTTTATTATATTAAGAATAAAAATTAATTAATAACATAATAATCATACTTTTACAGGACGACACACAAAGCCTACTTGTGCCCAGAAAGAAAACATCAGAAAGTCGACCCCACGAGTGCCCTATATGTCATAGTAAATTTAAAAGGAAACAGCATCTCAAAGTTCATTCTAACGTACATTTCAAGAATATTACGACTTCAAATACTATTTGGTGTTCGATGTGCAGTGAAGGTATGGTTGTGTGTTAATTGGCTTTTTGTTTTAATGACGGACTCTGTGTGTGACTAAAAATAGAAATAAAATTCGAATTATTTTCTAAATTTCCAGGTTTCAGCGACAATGCCGAATTTGAAAATCATAATTGTCAAGTGACAAATAATGACAGTACATATAGTGAATTTAGTCAAAATGAATTTGAACCTGACCTCGGCCAAGGGAGTTGTTTACAGGACACTAAGAAAGAGAATAATCCCCTTGAATTTGTTGAGGTATTACTTAATTTTATTATTTTCTTTATAAATTGAAGTAGGTAATGTAAACGCGCAAGTTGTGGTTTCGGTTTCCACTTGAGGAAATGAAATATTTAATATTTAAATTTCTTTGTTCTGATACCGAGGCAAAGCGGAGTGTCTTAACACTAGGTTCCCTCTGCCTACCCTGCTGTGTGCGTGAAGCTTATTCATTATATTTTATTTATATTAAAATGCGCTGTGACTACTTTATCTCCTAGAGCCTTGGGTTCAAATCCCGCTACTTTCAAATTTTTTATACACTTACAATCAAAAGCTTGTGTGCACCACGATTGACCTTCGTATACAGCTTTACGGTTTTTACCGTATAGCGAGATATTCAGTGGTAACCTAGTGTGAAGACATTTCGTTACCCACATCTCATTTTCTTATAAATTTTCTAAATAAAACATTTTAATTTTATTTTCCAGGTAGTAGTCGACGAGCCAGACCCTAACGACGAGACGCACATACCGATGCCAAAGAAGGTGTACGTGTGCAAATATTGCAACAAGCCGTTCAAGAGAAAAGACCATTATAAGATACACTTACATATACACACTGGCATCAAATCGTTCTTCTGTCCGGATTGCGGGAAAGGTGAGGGTTATTTTGTGTTGGATTCACGCTGTATCCCGCTAATAGTAAACTTAATGTTAAGACACTTTGTTCCATTTTAATTCTTTCCTCCGAGGGAGTTGGAATTGGAGAGTCCTGAGTTCCGAGAGGTTGTGGGTTTGATTTAGTCGCAGGCTATTGCGCCTGCGCCCAGATGGCCATTCGATTAAAATTAGACACAGCTTCTCTCTAAATGCGGGATAAAGCGTAAAGATCGAAATCTCTCTCAATTATGTAATTTATTATATATGTTAATATTTGGTTGTTTTTACAGGCTTTTATAGAAAAGATCACCTCCAAAAGCATATGATAGTGCACGCCAAGTTCAAGCGTCGCCCGCAACAGAAGAAAGAGATACCTGGATTATTTCCCATTGAGATGATGCCCAAGAAAGAGATCAAGCCTGAAATTACTATACATGTATGTGTTTATTAATTTTATAGTATCTGGTTTTTTCCACGACCATTAAAGAAAACCAGTCGTGGCAAAGAGGCACACAAGCTTTTTATTGTAAACGAGTTGTGGGTTCGATTCCTACTCGAGCAAATGAAATATTTTATATATTGTTTATAATATTTATTATTTATTTATTATTTTTATAAATATTTTATAAATTATTTTATATTTCGCTCTGGTGTTGAGGCATAAGCGTGGCATTGACTTATATCATTCAATACGCAATGTCTCCAGAATTCAACGAAAAATGGAGTGCGGAGAGAACTCATTGCTTTCATATTATGATGTTTTTAAACTTTTAATTTGATTCTGTGAGTTAATTTTACAACAGCTGACAGTATTTTGTAATTATAAGTAGATGTCTCAAAATTAATTAATATTATAATATAACAATAATTTATAATTTAATTGAATTTAATTTGTTATTTCCAGGCTCCATCGAACACCAAACTACGAATGCCGCTCCAAATCAAAGTCCCATATCAAATGGTAATGTCCATGGACAACGGCGAACGAAGAGCTGTCACTATTGACCCGCAAGCTGATGCACGATGAAGAAAGAAATACCAGCTTCGGCGGATCTCAACGCCGCGTTCTGTCTTCTCACTAAAGCGAGGATAGTAAAAAAGTTCATTGCCTCGAGTAGTAATCGAACCTACGACTATCATTTACAGTCTGATTTGATTTTAAAACACATAATAATAAAAAACGAATTATAAAATTCTTATAAAATATAATATTCTTGTACAAACTAAATCTATTAAAATCTAACTTTTCGCTAAACTGATAAAATTTACTCTCCTAATAATATTTCAATATTTTATAAATGAAAGAAAAAAAATGCATAATATGTTTTTTTCATTTTGCTTTACGTTTGTTTACATAACTTCCATTCTTTTATAGTTAGTGCAATTTGTATAGAACTTAGTGTTAAGTAACTCTGTTTTT
The DNA here is from genome assembly GCA_016802625.1 of Heliconius numata. Lineage (NCBI taxonomy): Eukaryota > Metazoa > Arthropoda > Insecta > Lepidoptera > Nymphalidae > Heliconius > Heliconius numata. The sequence continues at coordinate 580,934 of JAEBDU010013112.1, forward strand.
CACTTTCCGCTTGAATCAAGTCTATACCTATCGAATTAAAAAGTAACCATTGCGTCATCATGAAATTGTATTGTATTGTTTGAGGTTAATATTGGCCTGGTTTCTTTTATTATAAAAAAAACCTTATTCAATTTATTTATTACCTGTCTAATAAAAACCAAATTGAATAACTATAATAGTTTACATTTCTATGAAATAGGCCAATGGTTTTAAATGAAAAATAAAATAATAATTCAATTTTTGTAAATTTTAATTCTTTTAATCGTAGTTCGGGAAGAACTCAGTAAATCTTATGTGTTTCTTCTATTTTTCTTTATAAATACCTAAATTAGCGAAATCTCAATAATATATTGTAAATACATAATATAATTGTGTATAAATAATAAGATTTTTCTCTTATATGGACGAACAAATAAAACAAAAATTCATATAGCATTAAAATAATTTATTTGCTTACAATGCTGGGTCCAAATGATCTCATGTTTATCATGTTCTAGCGATTTGTACATATCTTAATGTTACTGTAATATGAAATATTCATTCGTTCGTTTGTAATGCTCACGATTTTATTGTAGTTAGAACTCTAATTAATATAATTCACTAATTGTCTGATAAATATTATATACTTTCATCTGTTCCGATTTAAAACACAAATTTACAACCTTGTTTTATGTACTACATTATAAAGGTTGTAAAATATAAAAAAAATATGCAAGTAATTGTCGTTAATTTTCATTTCTCTAAAATTTTTATGAAATAGTTATTAGAGCTTACTTTCGTTTAGTTAGTATCGATGGTGCCATAAAATGTACCAAAAAATTACTATTGTATCATATAAAAACAAATATAACACTATCTATTCTTTTTGAGAAAAAAAAAAGACAAATATTTAATAATGTTTTTACATATTTAAATGATTATTTTATGTCCGATTTTTACATATTGTGTTATACATATCTGTTGTAATCCAATTATATTTCAAAGTTACAAGAATTATTACAATTTAAATACAATTTTTCATGGAGTTTGTTTTATTTGCTTTTATAAGATTCAATTATTAATCTTTTTATCTTCAAAGTTCCTCTCGTCTCTACACATCTTGTGATTTTATATGTAAGTGAAAAAGTACAAAATAAAAAATTTTTGCACCAATATTTGTGGTTTTTTTTTCACTTTACTGTCAAGCACTAAAGAAGCACCTATAAATTCTTTCTATTACATATAAATAAACTTATGGGTACTATTTTTTATCTATATTTTTTGCTACAATCGATAATCATTAAATATTGTGAATTAAATTTGCGATTTAATAAGAAGAAATTAAATTTATTTACAAAAATGTTTATTTCATGTATATTTTACTAATATACAAAATTGAAATTATAATTTGGAAGATCAACGCGATTAACATAATAAAATAAAAATTACATATATTATAAAGGAAGAACCATAGCTTATAAGAAAACTTTTGTACTTTATTTTATACATGTAACTTAATAAAGCTAACATAAGTCAAAAATATTTTTAAAATATTTAAAGATCTTAATAATTTTGAATTTGGAACATTATAACAATTTACAACAGATTATATAAACAATATGACATTTAAAAACAATAATTTCCAACGAACGATCACAAATATGAACACCAAAAAAATATTACAACAATTAAAATAAATAAGTACTTTATACATATTTTTATCACATTTTTAAAATGACTACCATTAACTATAAATATATATATACAGATTTATGAATTCTATATATTTACAAGATAAATTCAACTACATTTATATTAAGCGTTATTTTTTTTTGTTATAATACATTTTCTAATTTATTTATAAGTCTTCTATTATTGCGTATTTGAGTATGATGGTAGCAGAATTTTTATATTTCACCAAGTTGCATAGTAAATGAAGGAATTATAAGCAGTATAGGTATGTATGTTCATATCATGAATGTGTTACAGAATTATGTTTATTATGTTTATTACCACCTCGTCGCTCGCACTTTGTGGTAATAAAAATATAAATATCTCTGGAAAGAATAAACAAAAGACAGTAGTATTTTGTCTGAAGTAATCAACAAATCTAAGTTTGAAACGAATTGTCAAATACATTTATTATATTTAAGGTCAGTCATGGCGCAGCGGCACAAGCGTGTGACTGCAAAATCGCGACAGGTTGTCGGTTCGATTTCTTTTCAAGGAATTATCTTCGAGAATCAATCAATGCCTCTAGAATATGGCGGAAGAGGGGAGCGGAGCGCCTTAACACTAAGCTCCCTCTGCCTACACAGCTACATGCGGGGTACAGCGAGAAGCTGAAAAAAAAATTTAAAGATAATCTTCAATGTCCTCCATTTTCTTTTAATTCTCCGTTTTCTGGAGAGTAGGCATATTGTCAAAAAGCGTCCTTGGCGGCGGCGATGAGAGTCAATAAGTCATTCTTCTCGTCGTTGGGTCAGGAGGGCTCCAAGGGCGGTGCCGGAGCAGTCTGTTAAAAGACATAACTATATATTATTGTATGCAGGTAGGTGATTGTTGACTCCTATTGTAAGAAGGATAAGTATAAATATATAAGACCAAAATATTTTTGTTTGTGCTATGTTACTTTGTTGAAGTACAGTACTGTCAACAAGGAGCGCAAAACTACTGAATAAACACATAACTTCAGGGTGGCCACGACTCGTTGACCATACTGTTAAGTATTATGATGATATAAATTTTGTTCTAATACAACTTTTATTTTACAAAATAAATTAAAATCTGTAATGCTGATAGAGATTGACGCCAGTCGTGACGCAGTGCTGAAGCCTGTGCCTGTAGATGCAACAGATTGTGAGCTTGATGCCCACTCGTCTAAATGTAATACACGTAGTGCCTCTAAAATTCAGTGGAAGGTGGGGAGCGGAATGTCTTAACACTAGGCTCCCTCTAGTGTCAACTCTGTTATATACGGGATACAGAGTGAAGGTGGGAAAATATAAATAAAAAGTCAAATATAAATCTTTGAAACCGTAAGAATGTTTACCTGAGATAGGGGAGGCGTAGTCGATTGTTGCGATAATTCTGCTTTCACTCGTCGCGCGATATGTGAGCGCGTGTGCTTGCGCAAGTGATCTTTGCGATAGAATCCTGTAGAAAAAAAGAAAGGAAAAATGTTTTTCTAAATTGTTAAAAAATATAAAAATAACATTTTAAAATATATCAAAAATCTATTAAAATGGATAATTAAACTAATTTCAAAACAATCCCATATACCTTTCCCACATTCGTTGCACACGTGTCTTTTTTCACCGGAGTGTATAATAAAATGCAACGTGAGCTGTTCCTTGCGCTTAAAAGCTTTCAGACAAACGGAGCAAACGTGCGGCCGCTCGGGGTTGTGCGACTGCTTGTGCCGTGTGAGGTGGTCCTTACGTTTAAGAGCCGCGTTGCATATGTCGCAGATGAATCTGGAGAATAAAAATATTGAAGTATGAAATAGAGTATAGGGTCAGTCGTGGCGCTGGGGCACAAGGTTAAAACTGCAAAGGTTGTGGGTTCGATTCTCTGGTAACGATGCAAAGTGCGGCGTTGACCTTTACCATTAAACAAGCAATGCCTCCAGAATTCTGCGAAGTGTCTTAATAGAACAAAGTGTCTTAGCTCTAGGTTTCTAGGTTCTCTCTGCTAAAAACTTATAAAATTATAACATATTGTAGGTGCATTGATTTGATATTACCTTCTCTCCAAAGTGTGTCCAACCAGATGTTGGTCTAAGAGGCCTCGTTCTGGATACGCCATATGACATTCTGGACAGCAGTAGAGGGTACTGCCATCTAGACAAAAATTGGAAAAGATTAAAATAATTAAAACAAGAGGCCAGCCAGAGACTAGTCTTGGCGCAGGGGCACAAAGTGTGACTGTAAATGCAACTGGTTGTAGGTTCGATCCCCACTCGAGAAAATCAAATATTAATTTAAATTTATATATCCATTTTCTTCGCTCTGGTATCCAGGCAAAGCGCGGCGTTGAGTTCCGCCACTTAACATGCAACGCCTCCAAAGTTCTGCAGAAAGTATGTTCCCTCTGCCTACCCTGCTATGTGCCGGATACAGCGCATATTTATAATTAATACAATATTTATAATATACAATTAATAATTTTACAAACTAAATAAACTAAGAGATTTCGTCGTTTCCCCCATATATATATATTTTAAAAATATATATATATATATATATATATATATATATATATATATATTTTAATTAATTTGTATGATTTTAAATAAAACCGTATAATATATGAAACCTACCCAAAAATATATTCATCTCACCTAAAGCAGTTGTTAATCTTATTTCACCAGGTTTAGGTCTTGGTTTCTTCTCTTTCAATGCTTTCTTCTTTTTCTTTTTCTTACTTATCGAGATCGTGTTGATGTTAGTGTTTGTATTGACAATGTTGGTAGTGGCCGGGTTCACTATGGTGGCAGTTTGTACCACCACGCTGTTCACGACGTTAGTGGGTACCTGTAGGTAGATATGTAAAAAAAGTATTTGGATAAGGTATATGACAATGGAGAGTCTTAACACTAGGCTTTATTATTCATCCTGATGCGTGAAAATAACTGTAAACTCAAAGATTGTGGGTTTGATTCAGATGATTGAATTGTTAAATCTTTTTATTTTTTCTCTCTATTAACAAGGCAACACGGGAACTTCTTGGTAACACGTGAATACAGAAACGGAGTGTCTTAAGTCTAGGTTTCCTCCGTCTACCCTGCTATGTTTGGAATAGAGGGTAAAGCTAAAAAAAACGTACTTACCGATGTCAATGTAGACATAGGTGGCAGAGAATTAGTGGCCACCGTCACTATGGTAGGTTCATCCCGCTTGCCATCACCGGTGCTGGTTGTGGAGTACTTCAAGAGATGATGCAGAGGTAGTGGCAATGCTGATAGGTAGTCTGCTACTCCTCCACTCAGGCTTTGCCATGTAGAAGTGTCTGTGACGTCTCCTATACCTATGTGAGCTTTATATGTAATGTAATAATATGTAGATTAATCTTACTAATATTATAAGTATCGTGGCGCAGGGGCCCAAGGGTGTGACTGTCACGTGATGGTTATGGGTTCGATCGCCACTCGAGGGAATGAATTATTATTTATAAACATTTACATTTCTTCGCTCTGACACCAAGACGTTGAGTTCAAAGTTGGGAACAAAGTGTCTTAACACTAGGTTCCCTCTGCCTTCCCTGCTGTGTGTGGGAAACCGCGTAAAGCTGATTTGATTTGATATTATAAATGTGAAAAAATTGTGTGGATGAATGTTTGTTCCAATTTTACGCAAAAACTACCTACTAGATAAAAGTTTATATTAATATTAGCAATTTTCCTATAGCCTATTAACAATTTTCTCAGGCAGTTCATATAATTTGGCTGTAACATTACGATAATTTTGTTCTATCATTATTTCAACCATATTTGTGTAAATATTTACAAGATATTTAAAGTATCGTCATTTAATACCTCTGCTCTGGTATAAACAAATGTTTTTCTGAATATTTGATCTCAAATTCTCACTATGAAAATAATATTTTTAAATTATTATATAGAGTTCAACTAACTGACTATGTCACACAAAAAGACTCTAAATTGGAATAAGATGTGTATTGCATTATTAATAAACATGATTTAACCATTCTATATATTGATATAGAATGGTTATTGAAGTGGTTCAATATATATAGTGGTATATACAAGTAATTTCCATAATACACAAGTAACGTAACAGATTGAAGAGAAAGAGTGAAGTATCTTAACACTTGGTTCCCTCTGCGTACCCTGCTGTGTGCGGGATACAGCGTGAAAAAAAAAGTGACACCTACTTATAAACTCTGCCGGTGCATTCGTTATTTCCCGTGGCATGCGACCCTCCTGCTTGATGGCTCTCGCCAGTGCCGCTCCTTCTTTAGGCTCGTGCAGAACCACGAGAAGTTGCTGAGTGCCTTGTTGTAGAGGAGTTTGGGTCACTAAAAACATATTATAATTATAATTTTTAAATGAAAACATAAAGTAGTTTGTTTAATTATCAAAATTACTCTTATGTTGAATTAAAAAAAATCACAACTTATTGAAAAAAAGAATATTTAATATGTGTCAAGGCATCATAGGCGCTATGAGGTCATATTGAGATCCTCGTGGCACATGTTTGTGCGCGACTAGTTGTGGGTTCGAGGAAATGAAATATTTATTTCTAAATTGATGATTTCATTTTATAAATTAATAAATTCACCTTACAATTACACATTAAAAAATCTATTTTATTTGAACAGAAATTCTAAAATACATATCTGTAATTTATAAGAATTGTAATTAACCAAGATATGAATAATAAATACACAAAATAAAAAAAGAAACTAAGCAAAATTTTGAACAAATTCCACTCACCTTGATGTTGCTGCATCATGGACGCCATCAGGTCATGGTGCAGGTCCTCGCGGTACTCCCGCTTGTCGCGCTCGCCCTTCAGCACGGTCTCCTGGAGGTAACCCACGTGACCTCCCCCGCCCCCACCCGCACCCCCGCTCCCGCCCCCGCCACCGTACGCCACGTTCCCTACGTTTACGGTGGAGGATGTGGCGGTGATGCTTTGATATTTTACACCTGTGTTTACTGAAATAAAAAAAAATATTAAATCGGTTTCACGCTGTATCCCGCACACAACAGGGAACCTAGCCATTAAGACACTCTATTTCCCACTTTCCGTCGAATTCTGGATGTATTGCGTGTTGAGTGGCGAAACTCAACGCAACGCTTTGCCTTGATATCAGAGCAAAAAAAAAATTGTAAATTTTAATAAATATTTCATTTTCTCGAGTGGGGATCGAACACACACCCTGTCGCGTTTACAGTCACACACCTGTGCCCCTGCGCCACAATTGGTCTTAATTATTTAAAATTAAAGACCTATAATTATCTATTCTTTAGCTATGCCTACTTAGTTAATTATAAGCACATAATTATGTAGTGACAAATATAACATACCCGAATGAATGGGAGCGATTCCCGCCAACGTGACAGTCCCAGGTTGCGCATTGCTGACAACCACCACGCTCTCAGCCTGGCGGAACTTAACGCCGTCGACGGTGAGGCCGGCAGCCGGCGCCACCGCGAACTGCACGCCACTGCCCGATGCCTGGTAGCGCGTCTCCTGCACCACGCCGGCGTTGGCGCCCTCGTACCCAAACTTGGCTGCGAACTGGTGAATCGTCGGCAGGCCCGTCCCCGAGGGTATGTGCCCCGTGAAGGGCGCGAAGTTCATGGTTCAAATCTGAAATCGACATTTTCAACGTGCACTCGCTATCAATATAACAGAGTCAGTAAAAGGCGCGGCCGGGGGCGATCACTCAACCCCCGCCATTCTGCCTCACCCCAGTCTCGCATTTCTAGCGCTTTATTTTTAACCGCTCTCCCACACCATCGAAAATCAAATCCGTTTTTTTCAGAAGAAACGCGGTTGGAAGATAACGGATAGGTTTGTATAAGGATAGTTACCTTGTTTGCTATGGAAGTAGTAGTTTTCATCCCGTTTTACAGTCGGTCGCGGCTGAAATACGATCGGGGATGTATGGCGGGGTGCGCGGGCAGGCTGCGCAGTGGCGAGGGCATGCGCGGCGACCGCGGGGGCGACCCTCACCTCGAGCCACGTGTCAGAACTTGTTGAAGTCTCCTCCGCGGGCAAGGGGACTGAGAACACCATGAATCGTATCCGGACGACGAGGGGATGGGTATGGACGCCACTAAATTTACTTGTAGGTGCTATTCCCTCCGTAGATGTCGAGCTAGACGGGATGTTCGATACTTGTTTTGTCCATGCCGTAAAGGCATTTGGCATGCGTTAAACTAAATATTTTTAATAAATTTAATGTGTATTTTATTATATGTTTAAAATATAAAATAATACATTTATACATATTAAATGATGTACAAAATATGTATATTTAAAAATTATACGCCAAAATATTCGCGCATGCTCGTACATGTCGGTACGAAAATTAAAATTATTTTTTTAGAACCTGTCATTATTAATCAATTTTAAAGCAGAAACTTACTTTTTAGAAATATTAAGTGCCAGTTGGAGCGCTTGTGGAGTCAGTGCATATGATTGAACGCGATGGTTGCTAATTCGAATCGGGGGAGTGGTATTTCTGATGATAATCAATTTTATTAGTTGTTTTGACAAAATACAGTATTTTGTTATTCTGCAGGCAATGTTAAAAATTTATGTTATAGAATAATTTTCTAACTTCGGTCATGAATAGATTATTATCGTTTTGGTTCGCCGTAATTTAACAATTAAGTACCTACTTATGTAAATACATAAATGAAAAAATAAAATAATAGATATAATTATTTTACAAACACTAGATTTCCTAGAAAAATAATTTAATTTTAAATGAGTCTTCATCATCACAAAACTTCTTTTAAATATTATAGTTTTGTCTTGCGTCATATATTTTTTGTTATAAATTACTTAGGTAGGTAATAAGTAAATGTTTTCATAATAAAAGAATTTGTTCCCATAAAACTGAAAATAGTAAACAATAAATCATTATTTTATTAAATGCTTTTATGGTTACATAAAGAATGCTTCGTTTCGGTGAAATATTTAAATATAAAAACTTTTTAGTATTTATAGCTAGCCTACTTTTAGCTATTTAAATTCCAGAAAAAAAATCAGAATCTTTTAAACGATACCACATTTTTTATCACAAAATACAAATTATTGTAAAAAAAGTCCAAAAAAAATTGCTATAAATAATTGAAACATTTCCTTAAACCTAATTTTAATATAATCAAAATGCCAGTTAAAAACTGTTGTCTAGGATGTCAAGGACCAAACGCAGGTCCATGTGGACCAGTGTCTAGCCGAATGGATGGGTGCACGGGTCCCTGCTGCGTGCACTCGGTAGGCGGCTACTGCCAGTCCTTTTGTGGACCACCTGGTTGTATACATGGGTTAGTTCTTATTTAATTTATTAGTCTTTTATCTCTATTTACATTTTACGCGCACACAGCAGAATAGGCAAAGGAACCTGGAAACCTAGTATTAAGATACTCCATTCTTATTAAGACGCAAGTTTTAGCACTGTCTAACCAGACAGTGGAATCAAGCCCACAACTTCCTATACCACTTTTTTATGGAAAAAATGATTTGTTTTATTTTCTTTTACATTTAGTTATTTACACATTTACTCTTGCATATCTATACTTCTATACTATCTATACTAATATAATAAAGCGGAAGAGTTTGTTTGTTTGTTTGAACGCTAAGATCTCTGGGTCTACTGGTTCGATTTACTTTGTTTTTGTTTTGTATGAAAGCTGCATTCTTCAGAAGTGCTATAGGCTATATAATATTACATTACACATATAAACTAATAAATTAAAATACTTTCTAATTTGACATGCAATTTATTCTGCCATGTTAATAACAACCGTCGTCGCTACGCGACCGCGTTCGTTACCGCGTCATTTTGATATTCATCCTTATGAAAATAAATATAATAGTCACTTTTAGCATTTCATCTAGATTGAAATTATATTTCTATAGAAATTATATTCTTATATTTCAAGCAGGCGCAGCCGCGTCCGGGTCCGCTAGTAATATAATAAAGCGGAAGAGTTTGTTTGTTTGTTTGTTTGAACGCTTAGATCTCTGGATCTACTGGTCCGATTTACATTGTTTTTGTTTTGTATGAAAGCTGCATTTTTCAGAAGTGCTATAGGCTATATAACATTACATTACACATACATACTAATATATTTTAAAGTACTTTCTAATTTGACATGCAATTTGTTCTGCCATGTTAATAACAACCGTCGCGTCGCTACGCAACCGTTACCGCGACATTTTGATATTCATCCTTATGAAAATAAATATAATAGTCACTTTTAGCATTTTATCTAGATTGAAATTATAGTTTACTGTATAACATTCTAATAAATAATTAAGGAGATGTCACTGATTCGAAATGACCTAGCCTACGGGCGGCATAGTATGAGTATGACCGACGCGAAAATATTCTTATAGTTCAAGCAGGCGTAGCCGCGTCCGGGTCCATTAGTAACAAAGATAAAATGGAAGCCTTCGTGGCGCAGATGCACAAGGTTGTGTCTGTAAAACGATAATTGCGTGTTCGATCCACTTGACAGAAGGAATTATTATTTATTGATATTTTCATTTCTTCATTCTTACACCAAGGCATAACGCCCGGCGTTGAGTTCCACCGAGAAACTGATAATAAAAATATTTATTTTTATTCATTTAAATTTTTGATTCTTTATTAAATAAAAAATATATTAGTTTTATCGTTTTATTTTCAAATAATTTAAATACTTTCACTTTTCCGCTGCTTGAGTAGAATCGAACAATTGCAATAATAAACATATTTCTTTCTATAATTAAAGGAGCCACGGTGGAGTAGCGGGTTCATACTTCTCATGTGGTCACGGCTGTATCGGCGGCTGCATCGGCGGCGTGTGCGCGTCGTGCTGCGGACCCGCTTGCAACTAGCTAATGCTATGTAGCGAAATATTGTGAAAATTTCTAGTTGTAATGGTAAATTTTAAAAGTATGTTGTTTAAATAAATATTGTATTTGTACCTACCTGGATTTGTTATTTTAGTTATGGTCAAATTTGAAAAAATAAAACTCGTGGACTCGTGGTCCAGATATTCTTTAACTGTGAATCGTGATATAGCAAGCTCAACACCGTGCTTCATTAATAGACACGAAATGGAAATAATTTAAATGTAATAATCCCTCAAGTATTTTAAAAATATAATTAATATTTCTTGCAACTTGCTATTATATAGTGGCGTTATAACAGGCACTGTATATATAAAGAGAAAAGTTATTTCCTAGATGAAATTTGAGAACAAATAACATTTTTGACATCACAAAATTCTCCATGAATTTTATTTGACAAGTATAAATCTGTTACTATAAAGAAAACAAACAAAAAACCCTACTGGATCAACTTAATTAATGTATCAACAATTAACAATTTATTAATTAACAATTCCAATGACAATGTATCATTTATCGGTTGGTTCACTAGTTCACATATACAAGGGAACAAAGGAACGGACATACATACGTACACGCTACAAAACCTCGTTTTGGGCTAGGCAGCAGGCGGATAAAAAGGCACTTTAAAGCGATATATGGAAAATTATAATATTAATGAATATAATAATAGTATTGTTTAAGAACGTCGCTTCCTCTTTATTATGATAGGAGGCTCATCGTCACTATCATCGTGTTCTCTATCACTTATCACTGGTGATAATATCTCGGTGGCAGCGTCGTGTATGTTGATTTCTAGGAAAAAGAATATTTTTATAAAAGATGCAATTTTTGGCCCACCAATTTATATTAAAAGGTAAAATTTGATAATATTTTAATTATTTTCTTTTATAAATATATAACTTTAGATATTTTTACTATCCTTAATACATATACATAAGTTATAAAACAAATCCTATTTCCCCAAAACTTTTTAACTTACCAAAGTCCCTGTGCCCAATAAATTTATATTGACGTAAACATTATAAACAGAATATTAAATAATAAAATGTTATATAAGAAGCAAACTTTTTAGGGGCCTGTAGTAGCCAGGGGCACAAGCGTGTGACTGTAAATGCGAAAGGTTGTGGGTTTGATTTCCACTCGAAGAAATTTAATATTTTCATATCCTGACTCTGGTAACGAGTAACCCCAATGACCTCAAATAGGAATTTATTATTTTAAAAAGAAGTAAAGCATTACTAAGTACCACTATTATCATCATTTCTTTCTTCATTTTCCCTAGCTCCTTCAGTTTCTTCATTTTCACTCTCGTGCTCTGTGACATCTCTATTATTTAGGAACTCTTCTATTTTACCCATTTTAAAGTCTCTCGCCGTACCAATAGATAAATATTGTTTGAAGTTAATCTAAAACATTTTAAAGAAAAAATGTATAAATTAATATCTCTAAGAAAAACTGCAAATAGAAATTTAAAATACCAAAAAAATAATTATATTGACATTATTAACTATCCACATATAAAAGAAAGCGGGGAAACTAGCAATTATCTATTATTAATTACGAAGCACGACGATCGTGGGTTCGATTTCTACTTAATGGAATTAATTATTTGCATCCTCGCTCTGCATCACTAAACTTGGATCGTATCCAAGTTTCGAGGACAAAAGAGTGTCTTGACACTATCTTCCCTATACCTATCTTGCTATATGCGGGATACAGCCGCGAAGCATACATACCTTAGCCTTGCTTCCCAATAACAATACGTGTTTACTAAATAGCTCTGCTTCAAGCACAAGTCGAGGTATAAGCTTAGTGTCGCGTAGTACTTTACTGGCTTTTTGATGGTCTTGAGAGGATTCCATGTAGATGATCAGGCTGTCTATTATAGCGGAGAGTTTTTTACCAGTGAATTTTAGGAGTCTGTCCAATCTGTGATAAAAAAATGGAATAGTAAATATTGAGCCCAGTACGATGGTAAACGTGACAGGTTGTGGGTGTGTGGTTCGATTTTCATTCGAGTTTCGCTCTGGTGTCGAGGCAAAGCGCGGCGTTGAGCTCCGCTATTCAATACGAATGCTTTCAGAATCCAGCGGAGAGTGGGGAATAGAAGCGTCTATAAGAGAACGGAGAATCTTAACCTTACATTTTCATATTACACCTGTTTACCTTTCTATTTGCAGGATGTAGAGAAAGTGAAGCTAAATAATTTATTTACCATTCTGAAATGAAAACGAAGGAAATTTTATTCTTGAAAAAAAAACGATGGTGCAGTTTGTGTTTGACTACATTTAGTTATTGTTATTTCAAATTTTTTATCAAAAATGTTTAAATATTGATAACCTACTGCATAAAACGCGAGAGACTACAAAACTAAAAAAAAACTAAAACTGACATAAAAAGATATTCCTTAAAATTAAGATGTAGAGTCAATAAAACCTCAATACGACAGCCGTAGCGGGTTCGATCTGCTTCACCAGTGTGCCCAGCAGTGTGTAAAGGCGCACGCACGCGCCCAGCACGCGGTCGCTGGCGGCGCCCACGCTGCAGCGCAGGGACGCGGCACGCGACGTCCACGTGCTCAGCTGGCACAGCTCGATGATGACGGATTTGTAGAGCTCTCTTAGTTCTGGAATTGTCGGTTTTTTTTATTGTTATGTAACTATAAAATCCGGTGTAATGTACAATATACAGATAATGTATAGAGAATCTAAAACGTGTAGAAAATGTATGGATTTTCATTTATTTTATACTTTGCCTAGTAGTACTAGTAGTGTATACAATACCGAACACATGCTTACCAAACACGCACACCCATACATATTTACGAAGATATCAATAAATAGACTTTGGCGATTCAAAATCCAACCTCGACACCCATTTCTCTTAGAATCTCAGTTGCTGTAACCGACTTTAAAAAAAAAATATATCAATATATTATTAAGATACACTAAGTTAACATTTCATTAATTAATACGTGTCTGACAGAAGCATTTTAAAAAACAACAAAATGTCCATGTGATTATTTTCTTTCCGAATGCAAATTGTGTTCAAAAAATGTAACTTCAGGGTGGCCACAACTCGTCGACCGTACTATATAATAGTTTAAGCACGGTGATAGAACGGCCGTTATACATACTAACCCTTATCAATTCGTTGTTGATGCGTATGAACGGCATTAGTCAATGCATTGGACAAATCTCGAGCTCTATTGAGCAAATGCTCAGCACATTTGAATCTACTGCTCAGGTGTAGACACACGTGGATGAGCACTGAGTGTCCTGAGCGGGAGTTGATTGTTGGGAAGTCGGTTGTTTCTTCTGCGGGTGACGTTTCTTCTTCATCCTATTAAATAAACATATAATATGTATGTATGTATATATTCGTTATTAAATGATTAGTTTTGCGGAAATATCTATATAAAAGAGTTATTCATAAGATTTATAACACCATACATATATAAAAAGTTCTTAAAAACATTTTGATTATGTCATTCAATATTTTGTTCTTAATTACATTTTGTAATTAAGAGGCCTCGCATCAGGGAATTTCATTCCTCGCTCTGGAAACGAGGCAAAGCGCGACGTTGAGTTCCGTTTCTCAATACGCAACTCCTCTAGCATTCGACCGAAAGTGAGGAATACTAAAAACTTACAATTATAACGCCCAATTCCACGGTAAGTTTAACTAGAAGCTGTGCCAACAGCGTAGCCTCTCTCTGTTGCCGTTGTGCCGCGTTGAGTAACGCCGGCAACAATTGTAGACACTCCGCTTGCTTAGTACTCCGAATGTAGTCCTCGAATTTCAGTATAACCTTCAAAAATATATCTATATATATAAAATAGAAAGGTCACTCACTCATCACGAAATCTCAGTAACTACATGTGCTAGGAATCTCAAATTTTGCATAGGAGTTATTTATAGGACGTGGGTGCTCGCTAAGACGGAAATTTGCAATATTCGACTTCTAAGGGGTTGTTTTTGGGGTCGAAAGTTTGTATGAAACTTCGTTACTACAAATGCTAGGAGTCTCAAATTTTGCATAGACGTCACTAGGACGTAGTCATGGAGACAGAAATTAATAATAACATAGTTCACGCGGGTGAAACCGCGAGCAGGCCGCTAGTATATTATATATTATTTTTACAAAAAAAATACGTTAAAGAGGTAAAGGAAAATTACATAGCAATATAATACATAGTTGTTGAAGTCATTTTAACGTTAATATTAATAGATAATAATTGTAAGGAATCGTCATTTTGGTACACTATAATTAAAATGTAGGTCTTTTTTTAAACGAAAAACCATATTTGTATTTTTAATTTATAATAATTTTATTGGCAATTTTAGTGTACCTATGTTTGTTACTCGTCTACGGTTAACTTTAGATTTATTACATTTTGTCTAACTATCCTGGAGGAAAACTGGTTCGAATTCCGTGACGATCAAATGTTTAATACGTTTCTATATACCTTTTTCCCATAAATAAAATATTTTTATTATTTTTTTTTATTTAGTAGCTATATTTTCATCCTTAATTTCAATTCTAATTTTTCCAAATAAAAGTATTAATAATTATATATAATTATAAATATAAATATATATAAATATACTGTTTGATTTACAAAAAATAATAAGCGTTTATAAACATTAATTATATTACTCTTGAACGATAATAACCAGGTACGGCCATGTTGATTACAGATGTTTAGCTTATAAATATAAGTTTTCTAATACTTTAAAGCTTAGAAAAACAAAAATTCATTGAAAACACTTCAAATACATACACCATGTCTAACTTCGATAAATCGTTAGAAAAAATCAAACCTATATTCGTATTAAGCGGCATTACGTACCAAAGTAAAAAGTTAAGTAATAAGGAGAAAATCAAAATCCGTTGCGTATATCTTTTTAATTTTATCTGTTTAAACAGTGACTTGTTGGGGTCCATGTACTGCTTCATAGACGGTGTACGCACGGGGAAAACATTTGTCGAACTCACGTATATAGCACCTTGCGTTACCTTTAGCTTCTTGTGCAATTTGAAAGGTATATTTTTAATACACTACGAAGACCAAGTATGTGAATTGATCGACAATTTGCGTAATCTAGACAACAAAAAGAGGAAAGACGACACTGATATAAAAAAAGGCGAAATTAACTTTTTACATGCAATTTTAAAAACCTCAAATATATTAAACGTAATACTGGTACTAACGTTTATAATGAGTCCTTTCATTTTGATAGCCATTAAATATGTGAAAACAAATAAAGTGGAATTGATTTTGCCATTTCTTATTAAATATCCATTTGATCCTTACGATATAAGATATTGGCCTTTTGTTTATGTACATCAGTTTTGGTCGGGTACGTATCTTCTAGTTTAACTATTCACCAAACTTAAAAGACATTGTGTGTTGTGTGTGTGGCGGAACTCAACGTCAAACTCAACAAGAGCGGAGAAATTCAAATAAAAATCAGCTTCACGCTGTATCCCGCATACACTGTAGGCAGAGGGAACATTGTGTTAAGACAATCGTTCCTCACTTTCCGCCGAATTCTGTAGGCATTGCGTGTTGAGTGGCGGAATTCAAAATCGCAATGGAAATAATGTGCTCCGAGCTCTAAATTGTATGAGCCTAAATTAGAATGGTTTCCTAGTAACCTCTGAAGAGTCCTAACTCGATCATAACACCAGCTCGAGGATACCATAATATTGTATTGTCCCCGAAGCTACGTATAATTGCCACATTTCTTGATACAACTATTAAAGAGGGTTCGAATTCAAATTCTTAGATTTGAATACAGAGCTTGTTACTGTTCAACCTAATAAGACCATGTTAAAATTCACTCTTAACACACTGCCACAATGGTCTGTCATTCTTTTAACATTAATTATTTGATGTTAATTTTAGTGGTCGTGGTCATTATAAATATTTGTGTGGCAGACTACCTACTCTATATTTGCTGTACATATCTTCGTATCCAGTTTCGTTTCCTTCAGAGCGATATAAAAAATATTATAAGATCTAATAAAATGCTGACAGAGCCGGATTTGGCGCGGTTTCAAGAAAAAATTGTAAATTTAGTTAAATGGCACCAAGAGGTTATACGGTAACATACTTAAAACATCTTTAGCAGTAAAGAATATTTTCAGGCCATTGTTGTGCAGAGGAACAAAGGTGTGACTGCAATGCGAAGGTTATGGGTTCGATCCCCACTCGAAGGAAATGAATAATTCATCAATATTTTCATTTTTTCACTCTGGCACCAATGCAACCAATACTCCCCTCAATACGCATTGCCTCGAAATAATCGGCGAAAAGTGAAAAATGAAGTGTCTTAGCACTAAGTTCCCTCTGCCTACCGTGCTATATGCTTCAATATGCTGGAGTACAGCGTAGATTTTTTGATTTTGTCAATTTTTCACAATGTGACAGATAAAAAAATATGAAGAACAAATGTAAGTAAAATATAATTTAGAAATACATAGTTTAATTGAAATGTTATGCTTATTTAATTTTTACTTCAGCTTGACAAGTTGTTTGGAGCTTATTTATTCGAAGTCAACGCTCTACAACTTCGTCTCCAGCTCTATATTGATCTGCCTAACTGGATTCAACGTTATAGTTACGTACATATTATAAATATTTTTATATTATTTATTTATTTGACAATCGTAAATAAACTTATCACAGATCAGTGTATGTTACGTGTGAGTGTTGAATGGCGGAACTCAACACCGCGCGCTTTGCCTCATTACCAGAGCGAAAGAAAAAAATATTATATATTTTATTTCTTCGAATGACGAATCGAACCCACAACCTGTCACATTCACATTCGTCCGCTTTGGCCTCCCGGCCACGTGTCCAATTAACCGTTTAATTTAAAAGAAGAGCCGACTTTGGGTTTTTCACATATTTTCTTAGACGTTGACAAAGATAATTTTCAATACACTTTTAAGTTAATTTTTTAAAAAAGTAACAACAAAAAATATATAAAAAAAATAATTTTGTTTTATAATATCTTCCTTATGAATCTAACTTTTTTTTCTCATACTATATTAAAATTATTTCTTTTCACAGGCCATACAAAACATGGCATTTACGATAGTATTCCTCGTATTTCTAACTGCGAGTTTGTTGCAAATATATTTATTATGTTTCTTCGGAGATTTGTTGATGAAATCTGTGAGTATTTCTCTTGTATCTAATCGTATCTTTTAATAATTAATAGAGCTATGAAACGAGGTAGTATCGGTATGTTAATAAAATGTATAATACCTACATACTTAATGTTCTCTGTCTGTAAAGTTAATATTTTAAACTAAAACTCAAAGCATTTTTAAACTAAGTTGTATCAAAATAATATAATATTTACAAGCAGTTATCCAATACAGTGCATTTTCCAGAGCATAGAAGTCCGTGACGCAGTATATGAGAGCAAATGGTATTACATCAACGCTAGGGCGGCTAAAAGTTTACTCATCATACAAACAAGGTTTATTATAATGCCGTGTTACATATTTATTTCTTTTTTTTAACTTTACGCTATAGCCCGCATAAAGCACGGTGGGAAGAGGGAATCTAAAAATCTGTTATAATCCGCCGAATTTTGGAAACATTGGCGCAAGCGTGTGTCTGTAAACGAGACAGGATGTGGCTTTAATTCCCACTCGAAGAAATGAAATATTTAATATATTCCTTTCTTCGCTCTGGTAACAAGGCAAAGCGCGGAGTCTCTTAACACTATGTTCCCAGGTTCCCCTTACCTACCCTGTGATGCATTTTTTTTAGCTTCACGCTGTATCCTATAAATACAGAGCGAAGCTGCCTGCTGCTGCTGAATAAAGCCCCATTGTTACCACTTAAAACTTAGTAACATTAGGTAGGAAGAAATAAAATAAATAATTTAATTTTTTACAATCGATAAATACATATAGATGAAGTTTTTCATATCTTGAATTTGTTTCAGAGCGCAAAAGCCTTGCAAGTTAACAGCTTTTGGATTTTCCGATGTTAATCTTAAGGCCTTTATGAGTGTATGTACAAACTGGCTTGAAAATTTATATGTAAAATAACTAGTAAATAATGACAAAATTTAGTAACTTCTTAGAGTAAATTAAGGCTATATAAAATCTTAATTGCTTAGCAAAAAATAATATAATTTTATCATTTTGTACTCTTTCAGATTTTAAGCAGCGCCTGGTCTTACTTTGCCTTATTGAAAACTATATACAATCCATCTAAAAATTAAATCACATTTACACACAACAAAGATATATGTGTTATAAATACATGACATTTAAATAAAATACACACAATAAAAAAATTTTTTAGTGATGTTTCCTTTAGCACAATATCGTATTCTAAATAAAAATCCATTTATTATTTTCAATATTCAAAAAGAACTCAACATCGTGACATATTTAATCTTTTGAACTAGTTATCGCACGTTTAAATTACACCGTTTAATTCAAAATTCAAATTCAAAATATTCTTTATTCAAATAGACTTATAACAAGCACTTTTGAATCGTCGAATGAACCTATGAACAAAAAGCTACCACCGGTTCGGAAGGCAGTTCTGCTGAGAAGAGCCGGCAAGAAACTCAACAGTTGCTCTTTTCAAAATCGATGGTACAATCTATTACATTTGCTGGCAGCTATCCTGCATTACATTCAATAGACATTAATTCCATACATGTTTGTCCTCTAAATATTCTTGAACAGTGTAATAAGCTTTAATTGTCAAAATTTTTTTTACTGATATTTTAAATTTTGGAAGTGGCAAATCTAGAATACACTGTGGAATTTTATTATATACACGTATACTCAGACCCATAAAAGATTTATTAACTTTTTGGAGGCGAAAACTTGGAGCAACAATCTTATCTTTATTTCTTGTTCCTATCGTATGATTGTCACTATGTTTACTATGACAATGTATATTTTGTCGGACAAAGAGAATATTATAGTATATAAATTGGGAAGCAACTGTAAGAATACCAGCATCTTTGAAAACATCTCGCAGAGAATCTCGCGCTCTTAGTTTATAAATATATCTTACGGCTCTTTTTTGGAAGATAAATATTGAATTTATGTCTGAAGCACTGCCCCATAGTAGCATTCCATAAGATAAAATACTATGGAAATAGCTATGGTAGACTAGTCGGGCAGTAATATATTCTTAATCCTGCATATAGGAGAATAGGCAGAGACATCATAGTTTTAACACAAGGGAGAGAAAGAGGAAATGAAAATAATTAATTTCTCTAAGTAAGAACCCAGAACAACAGCACTTGACCACATTTTTCACAATATAAACAAAAAATAACAATTATCCACTAACCTCATTCAAAGCGCTGCACGCTAATACAGGGGTCTCTAGTAGCATAGAAGCAATTTGTACGACAATAGTTAATATTTTCTTCCTTATCAAATCCAAGTCTTCTTCAGCCGCTTCAGTTTCTAAGTAAGTTACGATTGCATAAAGTTTGTCTAGTATATCTGCTAAAAAGGCTGATTCTGGCTTATCCGTGATACCAGCTGAAACAGAATTATCTATTAATAATCTTTTTTTATTAATACATTTTAAAAACCAGTCGTGGCGCGGGGGCACAAATGTGTGATTATATACGCAACAGGTTTTGAGTTTAATTCCCGCTCGAGGAAATGAAATATTTGGTATTTTTATTCCTTTGCTCTTGTGTCTAGACAAAAGAATGGCGTTGAATTTAGCCACTCAACACGCAATGCCTTTAGTATTCGGCGGAAAATGGTGAACGGAAGTAAAGACGGAAGGAGAAACATTTTTTTTTTTGCGATTTTTATAAATTTTAAATGGACTCTTGAGCCGGACTGATGTCTTATATTTCGTTTTATAAATTTTTGAAAAACAGACGTTCTGAACAATTTCACAGATCAGTCTACTCTTGACCACCAATAGTGCTATGAAAAGGTTTAAGATTATATTTAAAAAGAATTTACCCATTATTTTTTAGTTTCACGCTGTATCCCCTAACATACCATGATAGGTATAAAAAATCTATTATTAAGACTCGCACCGACCAATTTTGATAAACCTTGCGAATACAATGGTACACAACGCCGCGCTTTGTCTTATTAACAGAACGAGAAAAAGCAAATAGTTCTTTCCCCCCGAGAGTTTAAATTGGCCCGTTAATCAAAAAGGTTGTTTACCCCTGCTTCAAAGTATCATATAATTATTACTAAACTATGTACTTACTTCTCGTATGTAATTTAAACAGTTTTTTCCCTTTGATTAAAAAGATTGTTTACCCCTGTTTTAAAGTATCAAAAATACTAAGATACATACTTACTTATTACAGATAAAATATTTTCTATTTTTAAAGAATAATTTGGCGATAACAATAAACTGAGGCTTGTTTTAAACAATTCAAGACACGCTAGTGTAGTGCGCTCGTCGAAAACGCACATATCTTGAAATCTAAAAAAAAATACAATAAATATTACGAAATTTAAAGTATAAAAACATGTCCTATGAAATAAATTATTATTTTTTCTTATTTGTTTTTCTTTCTTTCTTTTCCTTTTTAGTCACTTACCGGCACACACATCTATTGTACAATAACTTAGAAATTTTAAGTACGTGGATAGCCACGACTTTTTTCTCAAGTTTCTCTCCCAACACACTTTGTATGTTTCTTATTGAATATAAATGAAAATCACATTTGCCTCGTATGTAATTTCGTTGTTCAGTAGACGACCATGACACTTCTTCGCTGTTTTAAAACAAAAATAAATATTTTAAATTTTATTTCCTTTGAAAGACTTCGACAGTACAAAGACAATACAATAAATAACAAGACTTGAATTAAATTTTATTTATAAACGAAGAAATTATAATGAATTACTTTTATATTGTTTGCCGCATAACAATAAACATATATAGAGGAACAACAAGGTCAAAACCGTTCTCCACTTTTCGATCAAATTCAAGTCATCAGGTGTTAAATATAGGATCTTAACGCAACACATCGTATTACAAGGAGTTCAATGAAAATAATTCATTGCCCCACGTGGGAAACGACCCATTGCGTTAACAGTCAGATGCTGACCCACTGCGCCATAATGGTCTTGCATTTAAACATTGTTAATTTGAGCCCACACCCAATTCTTAAAAGTTAAAATACACACTACAATTTACGGAAAATACCCTACTAATATTATAATCATAAGTGTGAAAGTTTGCGAGGATGGATGTTTGTTCCATTTTCACGCAAAATTACTGAACAAATTATTAAATATCTTATAAAACAAAGTCGCTTTTCGTGTCTATCTGTTGTTTCTAACTCTTCTTCTTCTAAACCACCCAACGGATTTTGATGCGGTTTTCACCATTAGGTCGAGTATTTTTCATAGAAGGTTTATATATAGTTTATTATTTGTATATTCTTATGTAAATTAACATAAATACGATAAATGTGTATATGTGTATATCGGGTAGGACCCGTTGAGACACTTTCGCGCATGCGCTGCTTTAATGGTAAGTACTACATTAAAGAAATGTACTGGAGTATTGTTCCTCTTAATAAGATCTACAAAAAAGTCCGCGACGGCATATTCGTATCTTTTAAGAATAACGTGTAGTGATCATTTTTTTGTCTAAAAATAATAAGTTCAATATATTTTTTATTGTGAGTCATATTTTTCCATAATGGTATTAATCCTTATCCTTTAAAATACTTTATTAATTTTCTACGTTAAACGAAGATAAAATTTGCTTTTTACACTATTTCGAAATTGCGAATAGTTTTACAGAAAAACGCATTTAATTGTTGACACATCACGCCGTGGACACATCAGCTGTATGTTACTAAAGTTTCACTTATCCCTTACTCTCAGCATATAAATAAGTATATTAGTTACGTTGGCCATTTAATGTAGATCAAAACTGTCCTTTACTGTTTTTAATAAGTACTTTAGAAGTTGTTACAATATCAAAAAATCCTTGCTGCGAAACGGCTCGCCACTCGCCATGCGTCCGCCGCGCCCGCCTGCCTTACACGCATCGGTGGTTCAGTGGTAGAATGCTTGCCTGCCACGCGGGCGGCCCGGGTTCGATTCCCGGCCGATGCATTCTATTTAATTTTCCTCACAGGCAGCCACGTAGTGCTTGCTTTTCATCAGGGATAGAATACCCTCTTCAGCATTAACCACAAGCTCGAAAAAAAAAAAACCCGCCTGCCTCTATAGCAACGAAGATTTAGATGCGTTTGCACGTATTGGATAATTGGAGTTGAATGTATTATTTCAGCGCGATATATTTGGTTTCATATTTTTTGTAGTAGTTATTAGTTGGTAGGTTTTTGTTTATAATTTCTTCCGTTTAAAAATAGTCATTTGACTATCTAAAAATAGTCATTTAAATATATTTAAATAAGTACTTGAAAAGATTAGTAGCACAAATTTAAAATTACGGTACCCACTAAAAAATCCTTGCTGTGTAAAACAATTGGAAAATCCTTATTGAAACTACGAAAATGCGGGTTGCATTAGGGTTTAATTAATTTTCACTTTATCTTAAGTGCTTTGCAAACATACATTATATGAATAATCCAGTAGTTAAAGCGGGCGAAGCCGCAAGAGGGTCGTTAGTAACTTATATATTTAGTTAACAAAAAATAATTACTAACCCATATAATAAATCTAAAATACGTAAACAAAGTCGCATATCCCATAAACATGGCAATGGTCTAAAAGGCCCCGTCCGATCCCTCATTGGATTCGACATTTTGTTTTTCCTTGGAGACTTTCGTGATTTATCACTCTTTTGCGTTAAACTCCGTTTATTTCCAGTAGTTTTATTTTGTTCTTGCGTATTTTGGGATATTGTGGTTTCTTGTGAATCGGTTATAGGTTTATTTTTGTTGTTAGCTTGTGTATTTTTGCCCTTTTTGGTTGATTTCGAGTTATTCTTTTCTTCTTTAGTTTGATTGAAAGATTGGGTTTTCTTTGTTTTTGGAGAGCTCTAGGAGTGAAATTTAAAATGTCAATAGGTTTTCTTATATTTCCTAATTTGACACATATTTTATATCATTTTTAACAGATATTTAAGATTTAGATTTTTACAAAGATTCGTTAAGCAACAGACTTAAGCTTAAACAGTTCCAATAAGCTTTTAAATATCTTAATTATTCACGCTTTACCTCGCACATAACAGAGTTGACAGAGGGAACGTACTATTAAGACAATTCATTACCCACAAACTGCCTTATTTTCAAGATATTGCGTGTACAGTGGCGGAACTCAACGCCGCGCTTTACCTACCAGAGCAGAGAAGCAAAAAAAATTAAAACTACCTCAATGAAATGGGGCTCGAACCTATAATTATCGCGTTCAAAGCCAGATACTGCACTGATCTACAACAGCCTTTCATATAACTTTATCATATAATAAATCAGTTTATTTTGTTAGTAAAAAAAATTGTCGGTTTTACCTTAGTATTATCTAAAAGTATTGTATGTTGTTTATACAATTTATAGGTTAATTCGGCGAGATTACTACTGGGGGTCCATTGTAATACTTGATGTGCTATTAACGCTTCGAAACACTGCATTAATTGTTGAACTTTAAGGTTTTTAGCTTTAGATTCTGGAGATAAATCAGTTAGAGCAAAGTCTTCCTGCAAGAGTGATTTTTATATTAATAGAAAATATCAAAATATGCTCATAATTGTCATTATAAAATATTTATGTAGTAAATGAACCAGCAGTTAGGCTTTCGAAGCCCTTTCAAAGGAAATAATAAAAAGAAAGAAAAATATTCAAAACCATGAACGGTTCACGTTTACTGTCCAAAGAACATTCTTTGACTGAATTACTTGCATTGACTTTTATATCAAAATCTTTGTATTCCTACCCATTATATTATTTACTAATGTTGTCAAGCTTTAATGTAAATTATTATCCGTTAAAATGGTTAAAGTTAAAACAAAACAATTAGTATGAAATTATTACATGTGCCAACAGAACAGAAGTTATAAATTCAAAGAAACATCAAAATTTAAAAACTACATACCATATCGATCAGAGTCAACAAATCAGTTTTAGACAATTTGTTCATAATATCCATAAGTTTAGTTTTGAGGTAAGTAACGCTGTTGTCGCTTTGACTCGAAAAACTATCTTCAGTATCTTCTTCAGGTATAGGTTGCAAGAATTGGGCTATAACGTATAATAATCGGCCTATTGGTTCCTAAAATGGCAGATAGAAGTTAATAATTGTTAATTATGTTTAAGATTATATCTAAAATACTGTTTGGCATTCTTATAATAATACTACATGTTATCTAATTTTAGTTTTATGTTAAGTACATAAAACTAAAATTAGTTAGTTATTATAATAGTTAGTTAGTTGTTATAATAATAATCATCAATTATTGATATTGATTGAGTCGTTTAACCAGATTAAGATACCATCTTAAAAGTGTATCAAATACCACATATTGCAGGGAGAAAAGATAAATAGGGAATTTTTGTAACAGGTAAGGAGAACCTAGTGTTTAGACATTACTTTTTGCACTACTTGCCTGTTTTCAACAACTTTTGTAAGCAGCTCAATTTTTTAGACAATACAATACAATATACTTTATTGCACATAAAATTTACACAAATAGACACTGTGTTTTGAGTAACAGAAGTTAATGCTATAAGTTATTGCCCACAACGTGTGAAGTAATTTATAAAAGCACCCTAAAATCTTTACTTTTTTTTTATTTTACATTTAAATGGAAACACACAGAATAAATAATCAAGTATTCACAGATAAAAAAAATAAACAAAAATGTTATATTGGTTACTTACAATTAAATTAGCGGTGAAAGGCGTTTCTTGTACACACTTATCTAATAACAGTTGCCAATTGTCTTCTTCCTCTTGTAAATACTTGATAAGGTGTTCGTAAAACAAGTCTAGTATCGACTCATGGAGTGCTGGTTTTTCTTTTGCACATTCGTACATTTCTGTTGAAAACAATTTATATAAATAATATTTACTAGTTACACACTCGTTAGAAGTCGCAGGAGCACGTGCGTGTGACTATAAACGCGACAGGTAAATAGAAAATGATACATTTAATTAATGTCGGTAAAAAGCGGGGAATGGAATACTTCCGGGGAATGGATTTTTATAATGGATAGCTTTGCTATGCGCCGGATGTGGCGTCAGGAAAAAAAAAAGGACACGCGCGCGGCTACGCCAGAATGTACTACGCATCCATTTATTTTTTAATTTAAATTGTTATAGTACAGCATTATCATTTTAAAGAGAATAGATATTAAGGTAATCAATAAAAAAAGAATAGTCAAAACTGCATTCCTGTTAAGTTTTTGAGATTACTGTGGGAAAACGCTCAGAAAAAAATCATTGTTTTAGGATTTATTATATCAATGAATGAGTAGGTACAGACCGTGATCAGCTACATTTTTGTGACATAATTAGGTTGATGATTGATTTTATCATTGCAATAGAAAAAAATGCTATGAAAATAATGGTAAATAAAATATATTCTACATAAATTATATAACTTCATATAAACATTAAATATATTAAAACTCACCAGAATATAATAATTGTTTGACAAGTGCATCTTGAACGAGACATCTCCGTAGTATGGACACTACTTCCAAGCATATTGTTTCATTTCTCATGCGTGACGTCACTCTGAAGACGACAATCATTATACATTATTATTACAGACAGAAGTGAAAATATTAAATATATTAAACAGCCGTTTAACATGTCGTAGCGGTGTCGTGAGGACAATTAAAACAAGAGTTTTATATACGGAAATTGAATAAAAATGTTGACTTAGCAAACAAGTCCACATTAACGTTTATTTTAAATTGCTATAGCATTTAGACGGGATACAAAGAGAAGCACCAAATGGTTTTTTATGTTTGCTTTACGCTGTACCCCGTATATATCAGGATAGGTAGAGGAGATCTGAAAATCAGTGTTAAGATACTCCATTCCCATTAAGACACTTTCTTAGCCGAATTCTGGAGGCATTGCGTTTTGAGTGGCGGAAGGCGCCGCGCTTTGTCAGTCGCACGCTTGTACCCCTGCACTACGACTAGCCTCAAATTTTTATAGGTGTACTAAATATTTTGAATTTAATGTTTGGCAAAAACACCACATTTTATTGAAAACTGATGCAGGTGTGTTTAAGTCTTAAACTCTAATTCACAGAAGGGTTACTCATGATTACATTACAGAAAAAAAAAATGAAAAAAGAGTAATATTTGTAGTCTTAGGACTTGAAAAATCATCACAGGATGTCAGTTTTTCCGATATTTTTTTAAATCAATATAATATGAAAAATACATGACACACATTTTTTTTTATATTTTTCTCATAACTGTCACGACTTGGTCTATCACCTGTTTTCGTTTTATCGTTGTCTCCTGGGACACCCTGTATATAAATAAAAAATTTACTTACGTAGATCCCTGACTGTTGTTATGCATATCTACAGCAATTTGGGTTAAATAGGAATGTTCAGAGCAATCGTCGTTGTAGTTGTTTTGGCTCATTACTAAGGTTTTGGACAACTTTATATGTCGAAGGACGGTTAAAAAACCGGACAACGCTAGACACCGGTAAGCTGAATCCCTGAAA
Organism: Heliconius numata; assembly: GCA_016802625.1. NCBI lineage: Eukaryota > Metazoa > Arthropoda > Insecta > Lepidoptera > Nymphalidae > Heliconius > Heliconius numata. The sequence goes on from JAEBDU010013112.1 coordinate 608,176, forward strand.
TGTAATTGATATTAAATGGAATGATTAAATCTAAAAAATCTAAGTTGGAAAGTACCCATGTTAATAAAATTATGTTATATCTCCTTAAATTTGTGTAAAATAATTGAGCAATTGGTTCAATATCTACAATTTTACACTAAAATTATAAAACTCAAGTCGAAGAACTATTTGTTTGGTTAAACACACTAATCTCAGGAAGTAACTGGTTCCGTTTATCGCGGTAGGATAGGATATAATACATCACAGTAATAGTTTCTTTACAGGGCACTTGAGTATGTCACATACAATACACAACTGTTAATTATTTTCATAGACCTTGTGGTCTTTTTTCTTTGTTTTATATTTTGTGACTACATTTCAAATATGTGCATAATAGCGTGGCATTCCAATAATCAAATACGAAGCACATTAATAGTCATGCAATTTAATTATAGTTTCTGGCTGACCGTACAATACGGTCTATGAGTCGTGGCAACACTGAAGTCACTTCCTGAAATTCTGCGCATATTACACTCGAGAAGAAAATAACCAAAACATAAAATCAACCAACTACAGCTGACTTCAGAACGTACGACCATACTATAAATAACTAAATAAAAAAAACAATACCTAGAATACAATCCCTTCCTGCACACCATGACCAGCACGTCCCGCACTCTCGCACTGAACGCTATCAACGGACGGACAGCCTCGTACGTGTTAGCTGAGTGTTCGTAGGAGACAAGCGGTTGACAGTTCTCTAGTATTGTTATCAATTGGGAACTACGCTCTATTGATACGGGTGTCAATTTGCATAGGATGTGGAGGCAGTCTAAAAAAATAATGGTAAAAATATAATATAATATTTAAGAAAGAAAGAAGTCTTTAATAAAAAAGAACAAGGGTTGAGGTTGCAACGCAGTGGCACCGACGTGTGCGATTTAGAGGTGCGCAGGCTGGCCCAGGCCTTTACAAAATTAAACAGTTACTCTTCATTATCGATTCTTTTCACTATCGAAAATTTATAATTTTAAATCAATTCTTATATTCAGAAATTAATGGGACCCCCACTTCACCGCTACTTTGGTGCCTCCATATTTCTTAATCCAGCCCTGCTTGTGGTTTCGATTACCATTACATGCATTATTTAATATTTTCATATCTTCGCTCTGGTAACAAGGTAAAACGCGGCGTGGTGTTCCGTCACTCAACACCCATACGTTTTTTTTTAAAGAAGAGAAGCCATAAAAAATACCTGTATACTGTGGTAAATTCTGATCGCTAAACAATCTATCAGACAATTGTCCCAATATATGTCCCGTTGTTTCCGGCTGAGCTTTACATAACCTCACTAATATCAGTTTTCCGTGAGACCAGCATATTGATGCCGTGGGCTTTATACGAGAAACGGAGAGAAGGGAGAAGGCCAAGTTTATCAACCCTAGTACTGTTAATTGACGGTGATTGGCACTGTAATAGATAGAAAAATAAATTAGTAGTTTGCGATAAATTGTCACAAGTTACGGTAAGGTTAGGTTCTAGCAGATCTAGACAACTTAGTTTATATAAGCATCCAGAATTTGTTGAAAAGTGAGGAACGAAAGTGTCTTAATGGAAACAGAGTCTCTTAAAACTAGATTCACAGGTTCCCTCTGCCTACCATGCTATATGCGGAATACCGTAAAACTAATAATACACATAAAACAATACCTTTCAGTTGTAAGTACTTTAAGAACATTTACTACGTCGACGTCAGGAGGCAAAAGAGACCTCACCCACGACGACTCGCTACTTCTTAACTTATCTAGTATATTTAGTTCTATTGCTGATTTTATTATCTAGAACAATATAATATTATAATTCTATCTAGATTCTTTTTTGTTTTTAAGATTTTTAACTATTTTTACTTTTTTTATCAATATCATGGATGTAGGTCAACGGAAAGTAGGATTTATGAACATTCACAGTTACGTTTACGGGCGTATGGCGTAACTATACATTTGTAGTATTTTTTTCTGTAATATAGACAAATTTCCCTTTTTCCAATTTTTTTTCTTTATTTGTACTGTAAGTTCTCACCTCATACCAAACTTAATAATGGTACCTACAATTACACGAGATGTATACTAGAGATCTGGAGTATGCGGTGAATGTCGTACAAAATGCAGTATCCTTTGATTGCATTGTCTTAAAATTAGCTTAATGTTGGATATTTGATATTAATTTCAGCTTGATAACCCAACATTCCAAAGTTCTAATTCCAGATTCTATAAGGGTTTTATTATTTCTTTTAAGGCACGAAACCCTAATAAAGAAAAAAAAAATGTTAAATCATACACTCACGTCCATACAAACAGATCTAAAATCCGTTCCTTTATCAGATATGGCGAGTGCCAAATCAATTATAAAGGGTGCTCTCAGCAATTGCGTTTTTGGCCACTGTTTTATATGTTTCCTTATCAGTTCCGGTTCAACAACACCCTGTGATATGTGATAGAGACATGTTGATAAACATCTGCTTAGTTCGGCGTGACTGAATTGTACTAGAAATAAGATTTTTTTGTTATAATACAAACAAATATATTATTCTGCATTTACAAATAGGTACATAGTCTTGTCAAGTAAAGTGGAAAGTGAAGACAACAAACATTAAGTAGCACTAAACACTAAGTAGCACTTGGTATTGGCACTCCTTAAGGTAGTGAGGAGTGTTAGGATGGAAAAGTATAGAATAGAGGGTGCAAAGAACATGGATATATCGACGATGCCGAACTGTTAACCATTGAAGCTTATTGCGATATGAGGATATATGATCAAATTTTTTCAAATTAAAAATATATCTGATGCACAGATGTTGTAAGCGCTCTAGTTTATCTAGGTGTAATTGTGTTAAGTCAAGGCAACAGGAATCGGCATAGTCGATAATGGGAAGAAGGAGGAAAGTGGCTAATGTAATTTTCGTTTTAATCGGTAGAAATTTTTTCCATCTTCTTAGAGAACCCATTGTGGAAAATATCTTGCGCCTAATATTTGAAACATATGATGTCCAAGATAAAGGGTTATCCATGAAAATACTTAAATTTTTAACAGATTTTGTGCAAGATATAGGGGTACAATCAAACATAACGGGTGGTAGATGTGAAATATTGAAATACTTGTGGAATATGCGTGAAGCTAAAATAAAGCAAAGTAAAAAAATACTAAACTAAAACTTATACTTGTAGTTAATTTCATACAAACAATTGGAATTTTCTCGCTCGGCGGATCCGACTCAAACTCCAACGTTTTATTTTTTAGTATACACTAATATATTTCTTACCTATGTCGTCCATATCAATGGTTGTAGACTCAGAATCTTGTGGGGGTGGCTCTAACTTGCTGTAGAGCCTTATACTGAAATAATGGCTTAGATGTGATAGAACTACTTCAGTATTATATAATTTGCATAATCTGTAAATATAAATTTTATAAAGCTGAAAAGGTTGGTTGGTTGAATGTGCTAATGTCAGACTATTGGTTGAATTAATAAAACGTTTGATACTTCCTTCATCAAAGAAGGTTATTAGCTATATTAGATCACAATAATCATGTGACAGTAGTCCTGCAAACAGAGACTGGCACATTCTAAGAGCCGGAACTAGTGCTTAGAATGTGTCATTTATCATACACACCTTTTGTCATGTCTATTTAAATAAAGGGATAAAGCTGCAGGTTCAAATATGTCACAGTTGGTGGATCTCTCTCTCACAAAGTTGATGCTTTTGACTAAAAAACTTACTTCAACAACTGGTGAACCAAAGGTGGTAAAGTTTCTGGTGGTAAGTCCACTATGTAGGAACATATTTTATTTACAACCTGCTTATGTTCTATTTTTGGTAAATGCAGATCCCTGGAAGTGTTAAAGGGCAATATTTATTAGAAACTAGCTAGATAAATTTTTAAACAAGTAATCATAAGCGAAACGAAATTGCATAAAACAAATTCAAAAAAAAGGAAGGTAATAATAAGTAATAATTCATTCCTCTGAGTGGGGATCAAACCCACAACTGTCGCATTATAGTAATTGTGCTGAGCCACAATGGCTAATAATTAGTTATGATTATTAATTATAAGTTATGATTAGTTTATATCCTTATATTTTTTCAATGCTTCATGCTTTATCACACACAAAAAAGGTAGGCATATGAAACCAACTCCAACTTAGTGTTAAAACAGTCCCATTAGGACACTTCCTTTTCCCATTTTCTGATGTACATACTTATTATAAAAAATAAAAATATTGATTAGCTAGTTTTCAATTATCTAAAAAATATCTATACTAACTTGAACATAGCGGCTAACTGTACCAATTGTTTCTCTGTCCAGCAACACTGGCATAGTGTGTGTACACATTGAATCTTAAATTCCTCTCCTGTCATTTCAGAACCACAATGTTTTATAAGGTTTTCTGTAGACACAGTATTTAGACACTCTGGTAATATATCTTTCCAACTAGATAAATAAATAAATAAATATTTAAGTAAATAATCTTTCTAAAATCCAAAATAATTTAATTTTGTGTGTAACTCAATGTCACATTTAGACTAGTTAACAGAGCAAGGAAATGATAATTTATTCCCCTGACTGAGAATTGAATCCTGAACCGTTGTATTTATAGTGACACTATTTACATAATTATAATAATAACATTTAAATTCTTACATCATATTAACATCACCATCCTTAATTATAGATTCCACACATTCATTGCTCCACCTAATTAAATGTTCAATGGGCATTCTTGGAAGCTCAAGACAAACTTTACTTATGACATCACCACAATGAGTTAAAGACATAGCTTCTTCTCTACCAGTTTTCAATACTTGATCTATTACCTGCAATATAAAATATTGCAACAACATGTATTCATTATAATTAATTAATAAAATATAAAAATAAATGTAGTAGATCAACAGAGGGTACCTTCATTTTTATCAAACTATTATTGTCAGGTAAACCTTTGAAAATGCAGTCAATTAAATTACCACCATCATTTCTTAATATCCTTCGAGGAAAGTCCACCAAAACCTAAAAAAACATAATAATTGTATTGATAAAATGAATAATTTACAATAATCATAAACGATATATAGAGATCAAACTTATAAAATATTATATTTTCTGTTTTATTATAATGTAAGAAAAAAATTAAGGCGTAAAATAAATCAACAGCATGTTAACAGTAAATATAAGATAAGTTTTTTTATACCTTTTCTATATTTATTTTACAAAAGCTTCGCAACTCTTCTTGCTTACTATTTTCTCGAGAAAGTTCTATTATTTTAGTAAAAATTTGGGAGGGATCCATACTTGAAAATTATGTAGATAAAACTTAAATGCTTAATAGTCAATTAATTAATTTAAATTTACTTCATAAATTCACTTTCAAAATTCAAACTTTTACACGTATATCGTAATAAGTTTGAAAACAGAGTGACATTTGACAGTGACAAAGTAAACATGAGGTCTTATCGCGCCATATTCATATATACAAAGATAATATAAGCTATTCTAGTAACTTTATACTTAGTTATTATACACTCATAACTATTTACTTTATTTATTTATTTTTTATAAATTTATTTATTATTTCTGATAAATGTGCACTGTGAACTGTAAACTTTCTTTGAAACACATAAATTATTATTTTTGCCATAAAGAATTTATTAGTAGTAATTTCTTAGCATATTAACTTTTTCAGTAACTATATCAATGTGTTTATTAAATATACATGGTATATTATATTATTATAATACCACAATTACAATATGATAAGGTACTTATATCTTATTTTTCATAAAAAATACGTTCATTATTGAGCATTGAACATTGGTATCACTTAAGCTGATTCACACTCTCGCCTCGCATCGCCGCCGCGGTAGACTTATTCAAAGTATTCGATATAACAATATGTTCGTTTGTTTTCAAAATTGGACGTGAATTTACTTTAAGACTACTTTAACACCTGAATATAGTTATATCGTATACTTTAAATGTAAAATTAATGCGCTTTATAACATTATTATAGCTTACACACATATTCACTCTACGTTACTTAAAAACTGAGATGATCTCTTCAATATCCAATTATTGATAGGCTTTAAAGCCAAATTTCATATATATATAATGTACAACGATCGTAATTCCTTTAATTGAATAAGAAATTATACTGAATTGCTTAAAATATTTTCCAAAATATTCCTTAGTTTTTTATGATTTCTGTCTTCAAATCTCCCGTTTTTCAACATTTCTCTTTCCTCGATAAATGAATAGCCTATCCAATATTATTATTATAATTTCTCAAATCAATAACCGACCAACATCAATAACTAACTAGTAGTTCCTGATATATGAAAATGAATAAAGCGTTCAAAAAAACAAAAGTTTATTTTTTATATACGCATACAATATAAATAATGAAGTTTTATGCTTTTTATAATAATGGGTTTATTTTTTGATCATTGAATATCAGAGATTGGTGAGCTTAGCGACCCCTGCACGCTAAGAAGCCCCCAGTAAAGCAATAAAATAAGGCAATAAAAACAGTGTATGTTGTGAATATAATTATGTACACAACATACAGCATTTATTATTTATTTTTTTCTCATTAAATATTTATATATATATTATGTTCTGCTGCGGTGTATTGTTGTCACTATTCCCATCTTCTCCTTTGTGTCTTTATTTTTTTAAACGATATAAACCCAACGCGTTGATAAGTATATTAAAGAAGGAGGCACTTCGCGAGATTGTGTATTATCCACACTCGATAGACTTAGCGGCCAACTAAAGTCGAGAGTATGGATGTATAGAATGCACTCGACGTCGACAATCTAGGTGAGAGTGTAGATTGAGCTTAACGAATAACGTCTTTTTGATAGTGACGTCATCACGTCATCGCAATCGCAGTTTATGTTTAGCGAGGGAGACGTTACGAATTTTGTTAATGTTATTTTATGAAGAGTACTGAATGTACATCTCCAAGTACAATGTTTTCATTTACACCTCTGATAATATCAATTACTTTAATCACTGATAGCGTTATCAACTGCAAGTGAGACATATCGTAACGTTGATTTTTGGCGGCATTGCTCGAAGCCACAGAAATAGATTTCTTGTGCAATAATCAACAGCAGTGTGTGTCTGTTTTTAAATGTACCAGACGACTAATGTACAGATAGTTTGCAGTGAACAGTGAAAAAATATGCAGAACTGAGTGACAAGTTTTAAGTTGTAATAATATTTTTAATTATGGAAAATCCAACGGTTACCGGATTGAGATCAAGGTCTCGCTCAAAAACACCCTTTTTACGGTCCAGCTGCGACCGTGAGAATTGCACAGAGGGTGGTGAGGACCATACACACCAAAAGTCTGGTCGTAAAACACCCATCAAAAGAAGCACACCGATTAAGTAAGTTTTCTTTTGTAAATTTATTTTAAACACTAAAATAAACAAAATTGGCAAGTGCGAATGTTGACTAAGATAACTAACTAACCTGTAAACACAACATTATATTACATTTAATAAGAAAGACTAAAAAAACCAGATACTAAAATTATAAATATTAGAAATTAATAATTACTTATTTTTTATGTGCAAATTTCACTGAAAATTGGTCAATAAATTGACCAATTCTATACTGTTCCACTCTAATACTATTCTACTCTACTTTTCTATAAATAAAAAAAAAACATCCTATTTATATTTAATTTATTGGCTTAAAATTAATTTGATTGCATTCTGCTTGTTTTTGTTTATTGTGCATAATCAAGGATTCAAAATATATAACTTATGGGACAAGTTATACTTAAAATTACTGCCATTATTAAGTTTGGACATATTTTTTTTTCATTGTGACATCAGAAGGCTATTTGTCTAGGTCAACCATGGTTTTATGGCTTCACTGACCTTTGTATGAATCCATGACTCAATAAAACTTTGGAAATATTTAAGCTATGTGTTTACTTTTGTCATTTATTTATTTTTAGTATGTTATTTACATTAGCATTAACAAATTATGCCATTAACATTTGATTGATTGTTTATATTTATAAAAGTACACCGTGATAACTATTTGAATGTGCAAATGGAATAATTAATACAAAATAGTGATATAATTCCATAGTAATTTTAAAACTTTTAACTTATAAAAAGAATACTACATTTTTGAAAACAATTAAAATAATATTTTACTAGGCCTGAATCACTGTTTTGTCATGGCATGATGCCTTTTTTGCCTTATTTTTTTATCTTTGTTTCTCTTATGTGGGATAGGCAAAGAGAACCTAGTGTTAAGACAGTCTCCAGTCTCCATATTCAGCTAAAATTGGAGGCATTAATTAAAGGAACTCTACCCTGCACTTTCACCAGAGTAAGAAAATAAATATAATGTAGTCCCCATTTAGAGGAACAATTCCACAAACATTGTATTTAAACTCAGACATTATAATGTTGAACCAATATTGCTTGTAAAAATGTAAAAAATGTAAATCAATTATTCTTGAGGCGCTTGTGGTGCAGGGCCACAAATGTGCAACTGTGATTGTGATATTATGGGTATGAAATATCCCATTCAGAAATTTTTCATGTTCCCATTTTGATCCTCAACATGCAATGCTTCACGAATTTGGTGGATAGGAAGGGATGGAAGCGTCTTAATGGGCAATGTAGTATCTTAACACCAAAATTGCAGGTATCTCTGCCTACAATGTGAATCTAAAAAACAATATTATGTAAAGTTAAGTTACACGCAGAACCTACTTAAGCATGATGAATCCATGAAATGCTAAAAAGTTTTTTATCTTACAGACAAGTTCTGCCTACAAAGAAAACTGTTGACATTGTCCCAGAACTAGAAGAAGATTCTCCTCCGGCTCACCGCACCCGCCACTCTAGCAGGCAGGCTGAAAAACTTATTAAGACTTCAGATTATTCATCTGAAGAAAGTCTTGATAGATTAAAAGCACATAAGAAAGAAATTTATCAAGTAAGTGTTTTATATTAAATTGAAAATTATATCTTTAATAATTTAAATTTAACACAAATATGTTAAAAACCTGTTGTATAGTGACCATATTTTTTCTTAACTATTTAATATAAATATTTCCCAAATGCTACTGGGCTGCAATGTTTTCAAGAACATTTATGAATATTCTCATCCATGACACATCATAGAGAGACATTAGAGTTGATGTGAGCGTAATATTTTTGGAATAATTGTTTTCAGGAGGAATATATACCTAAAACAAACTAAAAAATTACAAAGACTTAACACTAGGTGTTCCTCCACTCTCCCACAAAATGAGGAAGGTTCATTGACTTAAAAAAAATATATAGGGTGGTACATCAACGAAAATATGATTTAACTTAACAGTTATAACAGTGCGACAGTTAACAAATACATATATGTAACACGCATGGTATATAAACGGTACCGCGCGTTATCTCGGTCACAATCAATTCAAGGTCAAAGACGTGCCACTTACGACGTATATTTATATAATATATTAAGATACTACAAAACGGAATGCTGCACGTAGTACATAATTAAATGCAATAGCCTATTTAATGATTTATGTATGGTATATTTACCTACTTTGTCTTTGTAATTGTAAAAAATCTCGTATTCTTCCATGAGGTCGTCGTGGCACAGGGGCTCAAATGTGAGACCGTGACGCGAAGTTGTGGGTTCGATCTCCAGTCGAGGAAATGGAATATTTAATATTTTCATTTCTTCGCTCTGGCACCAAGGCTTCCCAGTCCGCTCGACGGTCGCAAGCCGAAGTTCTAATCCCGCAGGGGTGCCCTTACAGTCGTCGACTTCTTCACAGGCAGCCACATAGTGCTTGCATTTATTCAGGGACAGAGCACCCTCTCCCGTCCCCCCCGGGGTCGCTCTAAAAGCCAATAGGGCTAACAGCATTAACGTCGTGATCGAAAAAAAAATTTGGCACAAAGACAAAAAATCTCCTGCCTCTTCTGAAATATAAAAGCATAATAAAATAATATTTCTTTCTTAATTATTATGTTTCAAAATATAGTAAAATTTAAATTTGTTCCTCACGTATACTACATGCGGGTATGCGGGTTCAGAGTTGAGCGAAATTCTATTTAATTTGCAGTTTAATATGATCCCCTTTATGTGGGAGTGCATAGAACAAGGGGCAAATAGATCCTGTTCCAAATTATTTTTTATTGAGACCACTCGTGACGCAGGGGCACAAGCGTGTGACTGTAAACGCTACGGCTTGTGAGTTCGATTCCCACTAGACGTAATGAAATATTTAATATTTTCATTTCTTAGCGCTGGTGTCGAGGTAATACGTGGCATTTAGTTCCACCACTCAACACGCAATGCCTCCAAAATTTAGCGCAAAGTGGGGAGCGAAGTGTTTTAACACAAGACTCCCTTTGCCTGACCAGCTATATGCGGGATACAGCGTGAAGCTGTAAAAAAAAGAACTTTGCACAATGGCTTTAATGAAATACTCGCTTTGCAGTAAATTAAATTACTCACTCTATTTTTCAACGTGATATATTATGACAAACATTTCTATAGTTTTAGGTTGGAAAATACGAAAAATGTAAGATTTCATTTTATAGTTTTAACCTTCAACAAATTTATTCTTTTATGATCATATTTATGAAGATAAGATAACATTTTATTTATTTAATATTTTCTTAGGTCCGTATTTATAAACCGCTCTCGAGTCTGAGATCGATCTTGAGATACCGCGTTCATTAATAAATTATATATCAATAAATGAAAAAGGACATCTCAAGATCTAACTTAGACTTGAGAGTTTCAGAATTTCATTTACAAATCGTACACGCAAAAACGATATTTGCATAAAATAAAATAAAAAGTTCTTTTAGAAGTCTATTTAAAAATACAATTTTAACAAAAGCTTATGCAATTTCTTGGTTCGTTCAACCGCCTGGCGATCTTTGAAACTGCTCGCTCTAATTGAATAACAATTATAATATACCATAAATAACAATCAGCCGGCCTCACAGATGCCCACGCTTAATAAGTTCTTTCCTTTCCGCTTGTTCTATGCCTCTCATGTTGCATAAGACGCGTCATGGCGGTTACATGGCGTTTATGATTGATTTTTACATATTTTGTCAGGTAAACAGACATAAGTTTTCCCATTCTTCTTTGAAAATATTACATATAAAATGAGATTTGAAGTTGCGAACCATCCAAATGGCTGCAAATTGTGTCATGATGGAGTTTAGGTCTTAGGTAAAGGATTTTAATGTTTTACTTGTATATTAGATTCTCTCAGATAAAACAATTGAAAAAGGTGTAGATGAATTATAATTTTTTTTTATTTATGATTTAAAATGATGGTTTATTTAGGCCCGTTAGGATTAGGCGTATTTATAAATTGCATCTCAAGATCAAACTCAGACTTGAGAGCGATTTTGAAATACGAGCTGTGTTATGCCTAAAAAGTATTTGTTATTGCATTACCGCAATTAGCTTAATTAAGTGAAACTATACACTGATAGTGAATTGTTTTATCGTGATATAAAGCTGTGTCTTCACTTGAACAATGCTTTTAACTAAAATTTTAGCTTTTAAATATATTAAGTGTCATAAACAATAAATTAAATATTAATTCTAATTAAGAATTCGTCGGTATTATATGAAACTGTCAAAATTCAAATAAATACGATATTCAAATATATATGTGTAAAATAAATATCATTAAACATTAAGCTTTATAAGGTAAATTAAAACGATATATAACAGGAAAACTATAATAATTCCAAATATAACTGAAATCATACTCCCGCGTCGGTTATTTTTAAGTCTCCCGTCCAACACATACGGACATTATTATTCCTTCCATATGCGTCCTAAGAGTTAGTGCTTACGTCGAGTTTCAGCCATTTTCAAACGTACGCAGAATACTTATTTATCGCGTTTCTTAATATCAATCTTGACCTAGTTTTTCGTGTCTAATTTAAGACTTCCGAGGACTCGACCATGTGAGGTAGGTGCGTTTCATTATAAAGTTGCTATGGTGATGATGGAAAGAGAGCAGCAGTTCTCGTAATCAATACTGTGTTTGTTTTTCGAGGAGTGCAGAGAGATGTTTGAACGCGGTTGCAAGGTCAGCTATTGGTAAATTGTAGAATATATTGCACGTGAGTCATGGTTTTTAGTTACTTCATTGTAGTAGAAGGCCGTTAAAAACTCTGGAAGCTCTATCTCGCATGTGCTGGTAGAGGGAACTTGGAAATCTAGTGTTAATACACTGTTCCTATTATGACACTTCCGTTCTCCATTTTTCGCCGGATACTGGCGTTGCGTGTTGAATGGTGGAACTCAACGCCGCGCGTTGCATCGTAACCGGAGTGAGGAAATGAAATTATTAAATACATATTTCATTTCCTCAAGTGGTAGTATTATGTAAAGTATTATATAATGGGATAATAATGTTAAAGTATTAACAAATTTAAATTTAAAGTAGTTAAAAAAAAGTTAAATTTAAAGTAGTAACTTTAAATTTAGTTTTATTTTAATTTGAGCCCAGTTGTGGCGCAGAGGCACAAAGTGTGACTGTAAAACCGACTGGTTGTGGGTTCGATCCCTACTCGAAGAGATGAAATATTTATTTAAATTTATATTTTCATTTCTTTGCTCTACTGTCGAGGCAAGCGCGGCGTTTAGTTCTGCCAATCAACACGCAATGCCTCCAGAATTCGGCAGAAAGTGGGGAACGGAGTGTCTTACCACTAGGTTCCCTCCACCTACCCTGCTGTGTGCGGGATACAGCGTGAAGCTGGTTTAATTTAATTTTGACTTAACTACTTTAAATATCACGTCTAAAACTTTCTCCTGGTTTCAGTTACTAACTAAATCAGCCCTTTTTAGTAGCTTGATTTTATACATATTTCTTATGTACTAAGCTTCACAATTACATGCTCTAAAGCTACTTAAGTATTTTTAAAACTTATATTAGGGTCGTAGGGTCGATTATTTTATCAACTTTCATCATTTATTGTGAGATGAACTATAATAAAAATGTACCCACTTAATCTCCCCCCTTAGTTTTACGATGGTTGTTATCTTAAAGCTTTATAAAGGACACAGGACTGACACGAGGTCGTTGACGTCGGTTTGTATTAAAAAAAGTTTTTTATTGTAAATTATAATGTTAATATAGTATATTCAAAATGTTATTTTATAAAATTTCAAAGATTTCTACTAGCGAATTAAAAAAATATTAATCAAAATTATCCAAAAATAAAATGAAATCCATATATAATATACATTTTTTTGGCTTCACGCAGTATCTCGCACACGGCAGGTGCAAACCTTGTATTAAGACACTTCGTTGTCCAATTCTTTAGGCATGGAGTATTGAGTGGAGGAACTCAACTATGCGCTTTCCCTCGGCACGAAATACCTAAATTAAATTCTAAATATTTAATTTTCTGAAGTGGGGATCGAACCCACAACTGGTTGCACTTACAATCACACGAGTGGGCCATAACTGACCTCAACAACTATTAATATATGACAATTATTTTCAACTTTCTTTATATGACTATTTTTTAATATTTGCATAAGCTTCAATATTCGTGAGAATGCAGTCTTAACATAAAAATGTAAATAAAACGATATGATTGTCACACATTAGTTTGCTGACTTACGAGTACTTACGAGTACTCGTATATTATCATTTCAGCAATTGAATTAATTTTCAAGGTCTCGTCCCTGTATTTCACCTTGATAGTGCCAATTAAGGTAGGTTATAGCAAGAAGTGAAATTCATGATATTTATTTATAGCTAGTAGCTACACCTGGCAATTGAAAAAATGCATATTTTCTGTTATTTGTATGACGACAGATGTAAAATGTTTGTTTTGTTTACGTTGCTTGCTCATATCAACGAATATTTTAAATTATTATTATACATACATAGCTTCACGCTTTATCCCTAGCGGGGTTGTCAGAGAGAACGGAGCGCCAAACGCTACGGTCTCTACATACCTCTTTCGCCTCGTCCACTGTCATCAACCTCTTCATACACGCCCTCTTGGGGATCCTCATGCTTTTTACGTGACCTTCGTCCAGTATCTTTGATACTGTGATTTCGAAGGTCAACAGGTCTTTTTTGCCATTCTTCATCACTCATAATGAAAAATATATTAATAACAATAATAATTTGGAGGACGGAGCTACAAATTATATTATAGTTTTTAAATTATTGATAGTATGTGTTAAAACTAATTTTGGTCAGAAAACGTATAAAAATTTGAAGCGGGACTTGTACCCGACTCTCTTGAATCGTCCATTTTTTTTCTAATTTAGTTTTTCTCTCTCCTAAGTGTGAAATAAACATAAAAAAGTATTTGAAAGCGCTATAATATATATTATTAGTATTAATGTTTTTGCTTTCGTCACGTTGGCTGCCTCTGAATCACAGCTTCGTAGTTGGACAGTACGTACGTATTTTCAATTAGCGCTATAAGAACTAGCTACTAGCTAGTATTATTATTGAGCTTTGTGGTAAGTACTTGGTGCTGATGACATCATTGGCAAGTGATTCGCTTTATTTTCTGATACGTAGGTCTTTTTTATACGAATTCGGAGTTTTATCTATAACTTTGCCAAATAAACGAAATTATTTGCTTAAAACATTGTTGTAGCAATAAAAATCTGTACAAAACTTATGTATTAAAGATATATGTTTACATGATGTATTTGTCTATGAAAATCTCTTTTTTTGACTTTGAAATGTAACTGTGTATAATAACGGTATCGAAGATATCAGTTTTGAACTACACATAACGATGCACATGCACACACCTCTGCCACATTAAGAAGATGAAAAATCTCGTGCTTTTCAAATTTTAATATATTTCTTTAACCGACTTCTTTAAGTGAGACAATTATTCCATAGGATCAAAAAACTTTCATTTCCAAAATTATTAATTCTAATATTTTAGACATGCAATAGATTTACAATTTTATAAATAAAAATATATAGTAAATACTAATATCTAACATTAATTCTATAATAACCTACCTTTTTGTTACAGAACGAAGTCAACAGCCAGTATGAGCGTGTGTCAACAAGCAATCAGCCGTACACCACGCTCACCGACGTCACCTTCAGCCCAATCCTGTCTACGCATAACGTGACGCGGAATAGGTGAGATATGTAGTGATAGAATGAATTTATAATGGAGGACGGAGTGTCTCAACACTAGGTTCCC
Source organism: Heliconius numata (assembly GCA_016802625.1). Taxonomy (NCBI): domain Eukaryota; kingdom Metazoa; phylum Arthropoda; class Insecta; order Lepidoptera; family Nymphalidae; genus Heliconius; species Heliconius numata. The sequence goes on from JAEBDU010013112.1 coordinate 623,436, forward strand.
TGAGAAGCTGAACAAATAAGTGAATAAAAAATAAATAGGCTTGTAGTTATAGCATTTATCCTGAAAAATTAAAAAAACTACCATATCTGTTCAAAGTTAAGCCCAAAAGAAAATATCTCTAGATAGTGATACGCTACAGACAAACATTTTAAAGTAGTTTCATCAAATAAAGGCCTGTAAATAAACGAACCTATAGTCACAAAATAAAAAACTGGAAACAGCAGATGTTAGCCAACCACCAGTTGGTTATATGTAAACATTAATTAAATGTACAAACATATGAAGGCGCGCTTTTCGACTTGACCGTTAAGTAGTTAAAATACTACTTTTGAGTTGTGGTGACTAATGTTATACGATACTGGTACTGAATGAACGTTATGTACACATGAGCGGAGGAATTTCATATTTTCGGTTTATTATAGTACGGTTAATGAGTCTTGGTTGACTTAAAGTTTTAAATTGTAGATGGCTGCGGAGGTTTGATTTTATGATTTTCCTTACTTTTGATCATTTTCTATGTTCCCTAGGTGTTGGTTATTCAAATCTATGAATTATGTTTGAAAATTTTGAATAATAAATACTTATTTTACTGCTTACTGTACTGAACATGGCCATATGGTCGTTTTAATAATAGTTTCCCTAAACTTTTCATCGAAATACATGATTCATTATGATGTTATAGTGTATTTTAAACTTTTAATATACATAGAATGAGGTCAGATTACATATTTTATATTACTTTGAAGTGTAAGTTAACGCGACTGGTTATAAGTTCGATTACCGCTCGAGGAAATTATTTATTTAGTATTTCCATATCTTCGCTTCAGTGCCAAGGCAAAGCGCGGCTTTGAGTTCTGCCACTCAACACACATCAATGCTTCTAGAATTCAGCGGAAAATAGAAATCGGACTGTCTTAACACTAGGTTCCCTCTGCCTACCATATATACGTATAACAAAAAATATTTTAGTAAAATAAATAAGACAAACATCGTTAATTATTATTAACCAGTAAAATTTCGTATTACCTGACCAAGTATGTCTCACGTATTGTATTGTTTGCTTCCTATACACCTGCGCGTTGCAGCCTTCGATATTATCTATACATATAATAAAATTGTAACCGATCGCTGTCTGTATATGGAAGATATATGAGAAAAACTATTATTGGGGGCGTTTGTTAATATAATAGAATACAATACAATGATTTTTAAGAAATTCTCTTTGTCTGTGCGTTTGTTTACGCTAATCTCAGAATTGGTAATATCGAAAAAATTGCTATCAAATAATTTTATTATTGAAATGGCTGAATCTTTATGTTTTTTTTATTTAATTGTGTAATGAGTGGCGGAACTTAACAACGCGCTTTTCCTAGTCCACCAGAGTGAGGAGATGAAAATACGGAATAATTAATTTCCCCGAATAGCAATCGACGCTGTAACCATCGCGTTTTCAATCGCACGATGTGCCACTGCGCCACAATAACGTCAATAGTATATTATGTTGGCCCATTTCCAACATTTGCTGCAACTCTGTGACGTACTTACGTGTGAATAGTTTTACTTACTGAGTGGATAAATATAAAATGAACAGATGAGCTTGAGATGAAAACAAGGTGTGACGTTCTTAATTCTGCAATATAACAACAATGCCTACCGAAATAAGCATCTTGTTTTACAACTTGCCATTGGAGATCTGTTTTTACCACCTGGCTATAATAGTTGTATGCGTATTTTGAAAATTTATACTCTTTTATATGCTAACTAAATACAATATAATATATTATTTTATAGTATTCAAAATATTCTAGGCCGAAATATACATATATTTCTTATTGACCTGAAATTGACGCCCCAATAAGATATATTTGGCAAATATAATCTAGACCTTTGCAAATAACTTAACTATGGTAACCTTCCCTTCTTCCCTTCTTCAAACACTTCTGCTTCCCAATTTCTGCTCAATTCTAAAGCAGTGCGTGTTGGGTAGAACGGTTTCTAATCAGCTTCATGCTCATAAATAATCAGCTTCACGCACACAGCAAGGTAGGTAGAAGGAACCTAGTGTTAAGACACTCCGTTCCCCTCTTTCCGTCATTAAAACTGTAATAACTCAACAATATTACAGCAGGTCCAGCCGTTTTAGCAGTCCGGCGTACAGCGCGTGCTCTACGGACAGCTCGTTCGCGGAACAAGCGTTGGCGGATGCCAGCGTATTGTTAGAACGAGAGCCTACCACGGAACACCTGCCGTCGCGCTTATATAAAATGGCTGAGGAATACTGGAAGTGAGTGGAAATGACATAGCTTTATTTTAGCTTCACGCTGTATCCTTATATATAGCGGTGTACGCTGAGGGAACCCAGTGTTAAGACACTACATTCTCTAAGCACCGGCCAGCTTTCGCGATACATCTCCACGATTTGTCGTTTTTCTTAATTGAACGGAAAATCGTTAATGATTCGTTTCCTCAAACCCACAACCGTCCTCAAAATTTACTTTTATGATATAACATCATTTTTAAGAATTATATATCTGCATATTTGAAGGAAAAATAGACAAACGTTTCTAGAAAAAAAAGAAAAAAAATACAGTCAAATTGATAACATCCTTTTCTTACAGAATTCGGTTAAAAAACAAGACTTAGCTTATAACATCCTACGGAAAGGACATTTTATGTTAAATTTTAATTCCAATACATTTTATGTTAAATGTTGATTAAGAGCGAACAAAATATTAATAATATAATAAAAAATTAATAATATAATAATAATATTACGTTATTTTCACTTGATTTGAATAAACGGCGGCATTTATATAGAATTACACAGTTAGTTCACAGCCAGCGCAAACCCTAATGGATGTGAGCGTGTTGCTCTATCACGAACTAATTTATAATAGTCCGTATTTGGATTCGATCCCTTTTACTTCTTCTTCTTCCTCCTGGCATTAATCCCGGCTATTGCCAGGGTCTGCCTTCCTACACAACCTACTCCACTTTGCACGATCTTTTGCATCCTCGGTGGTAAGACCATTGGCTCTCATGTCCTGCATCACGACATCCAACCAGCGCTTCCTTGGGCGTCCGGGAGGTCGCACCCCAGGGACTGGTATAGCAAGGCACTTGCGTCCGACATAGTTCTTAGGCCGGCGCGTAACGTGGCCAAACCATCTCAAGCGACTCTCTTGGAGCTTATCCGCTACGTCACGGACCCCAAGACTACCTCGAATGAATGTGTTGCGTATGCGGTCAGACCGCGTTACGCCGCACATCCACCTCAGCATCTTCATTTCCGTGACGTGAAGCTCCTGAGTGTGCCGAGATAGTGCTGGCCAACATTCGCTGCCGTATAAAAGAACCGGTCGGACGATGCTCTTGTATATCAGCCCCTTGAGCTTGGGCGGTATTCTGCGGTCGCAGACCACACCAGTGACCTCCCGCCATTTGGCCCAGGCAGCGCTTATCCGGCCAAGGACATCGTGATCGATGCCTCCAGACTCGTGCATAACGGATCCAAGGTACCTGAACTTCTCCGACTTAACGGCTGGCTCAGGACCTATAAGGATGGTGCTCGAGTCGCGGCTCCCGCAGGCCATGTACTCTGTCTTCGACACATTTAGTTTAAGACCGCCGTTCTCAAGCGTACCCTTCCAGAGGTTCACTTTACGCTCCAGCGTCAGTCGGTTCTCGGCAATGAGTGCTATGTCGTCGGCATACATCATCAGCCATGGAGGCTGGTCCTGGATGTGAGCCGAGACAGTATCGAGCACTACATTGAATAAGAACGGACTAAGAGCCGAGCCCTGGTGAACCCCCACCGTAATCGGGAAGGGTCTAGTGTCGCCAACAGCAGTCCTAACCATAGAAGCGGAATCGTGGTACATGCCTCTGATAATCTCAATATAGGCCTCAGGGATCCCTTTGGATCGCAATGCCCACCAGATACACTGACGAGGCACACAGTCAAAGGCCTTCTGCAGATCTAAAAAGACCACATGCAGAGCTCTCCTTTTTTCCCTGTATGCCTCCATCAAAGTTCTGAGGGCGAAAATGGCGTCCATGGTGCCCGATCCTGGCTGAAATCCATATTGAGACTCAGAGACAGTACACTCTCGGCGGAGCCTGAGGTCGATCATGCGCTCGAAGAGCTTCATGGTATGACTCATAAGCTTAATGCCCCTATAACTACCACAATCTTGAACACTGCCCCTTCCTTTGTAAATAGGGGTAATGAAGCTAAGCCGCCACTGATGCGGCATCTTACCAGTGTTCAAGATATGGTTAAAAAGGTCAGTAAGCATGAGCACACCAAGAGAGCCCAACGATTTCCACGCTTCGATCGGAATGTCGTCAGGTCCCACCGCTTTTCCGTTCTTCATGCGTCGAAGGCAATTACGTGTTTCGTCAAGGGTTATTGGGGCAATAAGTCCGAGGTTAGGCGGTGGGTCGTGATGAAGACTGCATGGGTGCTGAGTATTCAGCAACTCCTGGAAGTAGCTTCTCCACCTCTCCTTCACAGAGGCATGACTACAGAGCAGCGTGCCCTGGGAATCTTTGACGCAAAGACATTTTGCGATATCTTGCGTCACTTTATCCCGGGAACGTGCCAGTTTGTAAATGAGCTTCTGCCCCTCCACAGTTTCAAGTTTATCATACAATGGTGACAAACTTTCACTGCGGGCTCTGGCTACAGCTCTTTTACAGGCACGTTTAGCTACTGTGTACTCCAGTCTGTCTTCAGGAGAGTTGGATTCCTGCCACTTTTTAAAGGCAGCCTTCTTTTCACGAGTCACCTCCTGCACCTCGTCATTCCACCACCATGTCTCCTTGTCGATGACACGTCCTCCCCTAGAAAGGCCAAGAACTCGCCTGCCCGCCGCAATGATTGCCGACTGAGCCCGATCCCAAGCATCCTGAGCAGTCTCGGTGTTCGTCGAAATATCGTGACTTTTCACCTCTGCCAGGAAGTCGGTCTGCATCGGTCCATTCAGCAACCACCACTTGATCCGAGGCCTACGTTTCTCGGCTACTTTCTTCTTCGGAGTGACGTTAAAGTCCATGACAAGAAGACGATGTTGGGCCGTTAGGCTTTCGCCTGGAATGACCTTACAGTTAGTTACCCTGCCCATATGACACCGTCTGGTCAATAAGTAGTCTAATTGAGTTGAGTGGGACCCGCTCTTATACGTGATAAGGTGCTGAGAATTCTTTTGGAAGAACGTATTCACGACGGCCAGATCACACGCAATACAGGTTCTCAGAATGTTTTCTCCCTCTGCATTGCGAAGACCGTGCCCAAAACCCCCGTGAACACGTTCATACGGCTCAGCGGCCTTACCGACGTGCCCGTTCAAGTCCCCCCCAACTAAGACCACTTCGGTAGACGGCACAGCAAGTAGCACCCCTTCATACTGCTCCCAGAATGTCTCCTTTTCGGCCGCGCTACATCCCGCCTGGGGAGCATAGGCACTGATTAAGTTTGTGATAACGCCCTCAATCAGTACCCTCACTCGCATCAAGCGGTCGGAGCGACGGTCAACTTCAAGGAGCCCATTCTGAAGCTCTTCAGAAAGCACTACCGCTACACCGTTTCTACCCGAAGGTGACCCAGTGTATATAAGCCGGTAACCCTGTCCGATGTTACGGGACTTATTGCCCTTCCAGCGAGTTTCCTGGAGGAAAGCACACTGGACCCGACGTCTCATGAGTACATCTGCGAGTTCCCTGCATCGTCCGGTTAGAGAGCCAATATTCCACGTTGCAAAGCGGAGTTTTCGTCTGGGTACTTGCGTCTTTAACCGTGCCCGTACTTGACACGGTAGCCCTTGCCCACTTGTCGCAGGTGTAGGGCGATGTGCCTGCGCGTCGTTTTGCGGCGACGCCCTAGCCGTACCCAGTCTTTTCTTATTCCGTTTCATGTACTGGCGGTTTGCGGTTTTCGTGGAGCGACTGCCGTCTGACCTCCAAACCCCTTTGTGGGGAAAACCGAAGGGAGAGGAAAATAGAAGGGTAGGATAGGAAAAGGAAGGAGGGAGCTAAGGAAGGAGGAGAGGGGGGGGGACACCATTCTTACGGACTGGATGAGGATATAAGAGTGGCGGCTCGAGGATCCGGGGTCGCGTACCCGTATGCCCACAAACCAATATCGGACAGATATTAGTCTGGGCACCCTCTGGATGTCACGTAATATCATTTCACATTCCAATTGGAAGTTATGAATAGGACCTAAATAATATTTATTATATTATATAGCGGTATGTGTTATTGTTGGACGTTCAATCTCAGGAACTTTTAAAAAGAATATTCCCGTTGTAAAAGCTAGTATCTATATAAATAAAAATAACCAACTGAAACTAAAGTATCTTTCTCTTTAAATTCACTTATATTCAAGAAGTAGCAGGTTTTATATTTTTTATATAAAACAATATTTAGATATAATTTTAATGAAGCAGATTGAAGAAGTGTATTTCAACAGGAATGAAGACCAATTTAAAACATCTACCTATAGACATTCTTACAAAAATATAATTCCGTCTGTTAAAAGTCAAACTTCAGAAGTATAAAATATTATTGGATTTTTTTAAATTTATAATAAGTATGTAAATAGAAAAATAATTACTAAATCACAGGTTGTTGTCGTTACTGTATATCGTTTGTTTGGTGGCGACTCCCATGCATTTCTTAAAAAACTAAAGTAACAAATACACTATACAATTTTTATATATATATATATATATATATATATATATATATATATTTCATTCTAAAGTTCAATATAAGAACCTGCTAATATTTTAAAATGCCTGAATTGCATTAAAAATGTTAAGATTTTATTAACAAACAAAAAACAAATATACATATTAAAAAAACTAATGTAATTATAATATATGTAATGTTAAGTATGAACATTACATTTAAGCATTATTATAATTATAATGTTTAAATGTGTATACAAGTGAAATTAACGGTCAAAACTGCTTGCCAAGTAACCGGAACGACATCTGCCCGTGCGTCGATATGGAATGTTGCTAAAATTTGAGTCTCCTTATATGAAAAATATATCTTATAAACATTGTTTTTTAGCTTAAGAATTTCTGCTTTTTAATATAAATGGAATATTTTTAAGAGTTATTGCCATTTTTTTGTGTCCTTGTCGTTTCATCGTAGTATATTTTAATAAATTATAAATATAACAGTGTCGCAGCTAAAAATACCTCAATTTGTTGGTTTTGCTTAAAATATTGGAATTAATCGGACATTTATGATGCTTTGCAGTCGGGTGGAAAAAAGATGGCTTGAGTATTACTTATAATTACTTATAATAAGTGCTTTTGAAATGTGATTAAAAACGTTTCTGAAAGTTATACCACAACCATGCAATTTTATTTAAATACATATAAGTGTAACACGCGACACCTTACCTTTGTGCTTAGTTTTGTCGGGCGACATGCTAGACTGCTTAGACAAAAAAAGAAATAATTATATACTTTTTTCTTTGGTAATTTTGCGGCGCCCTTGAGTTACGCCAATCAACACGCAATTTGTGAATTCTGTCAGAAAGCGGAGAATAGTATGTCTTGACACTAGGTTCTTTCTACCTTTCTTCGTTAATATGGAAGACAAAACAGAAATAAGCAACGAGGCAACGATATTGTTTGCTTACTTTAATAGATTTTGTGATCTCACCTAGTCTAGTTCATTAAACTTAACTGTATAGCTAGCTGTGTTTCTAATAATTCTAAACACGCGCGAGACTGCTTTAGTATGCAATTTATATTTATTCGACTTCATATATTAAATTACATTTTTTTTTATTGAAGAATAAAAGTTAATTCCTACATTACAATGGATCAACGCTATTATGTGGCACATTTGACAAGAAATACTGTAATGATTGTTATGAATTCAAATCTAATTAGAAAACGTTTATAGGCGTGTTAGTCATATGAAATTGCAGGGGAAGATTTAGATCAGAGTTCCATGATGAAATTTAGTTTAAAAGAATTTAAAAATATGGTTAACCTATTTAATAAAAAATGGGAATTTTCTAAATGAGAAAAACTATATTTTTCAATAATGGTGACTATACGCTAATAGTTGTATATTTTATAACATAATTAACGTTTTTAAACAATAACTTAAACGTTCACAATTGAGTCACAAATTTAAACCAATATATAATTATTCACCGATTTATTTAAGACGAATTACGAAATTCTGTGAAATACTACTTTTCATTGTTAACAGAAATTTCTTATTAAAGTTACATGTGACTTAAAATAATGACAAAATGTATGGCTAAACCTAAATAAATATATATTTTATTTATTTAAAATTTTATTCTAAAAACAAAAATATATTTTGCATACATCATTTACGTGGTGTTAGTATTTCAAATTGAATTCATAAATGAGGGTAATCATAGAAAAGTCACTGGCAGTTTGATTTTAACGTTTTGGGTGACATTCCAAAGTGAATTTATTGGCAAAGCATGTAATAATAATTTTAATTCTAATTCGTGACAATATTATTTGACTTTTAATATCTCAATATAATATAATTAACTGTACTATTAATAATGGAGGACGTGGTGACCGTCGAAGGTGTCGTCGTTCTGAGGTATTTTTAAAATAATAATACTTACTTATTAATAATACTGTGTGTGTTCGAAAAAACTATTCTTACAGTGTTATCATGAAGTTTACTTAATGACTCATTAATTATTCATTCTTATATTAACAAATGAGAACGATATGTACAGGCAGTCACGTGTATACGCTCTTAATATTTGTCACATTTACTAATAATATTACTTACAAGCTGAAATAACAAAGAAACAAAAACACAATACTTTTCATGTGGTCTAGTCGGTGAAAATACGTACAAATCTATATTTGCGCGTGCGCAGCAAATGTCAAACTATTGGCGTTGGTTACTTCCACAGTTCGTTTCGACGGTCCCCAGATAAGCATCGAAAGTGAAAAATTGAAGGATCTCTTATCGCTGTTTTGAACTATTAACAAGAGTAGTTTTCGATTACATACACGTTTAAAGAACGTATAAATAACTATTTTTTTTGTAGTTTTGAAAAAATATATTAAAACCCCCCATTTCTTAGTACTTTAATGTAGCGATAAAAACATTGCGAGTTTTCTCTTTCGATACTTTGCCTAGGTACGATCGGTCTTCTCGTGTTAACGAGTGAAAAGAGATTATCTCTCGATCAGTGCATTGTTTATAGTGATAACGTTGGCTTTGTGTAAATCGTGGCGTGTGAACGTTAAATGGCCCTATTGTGGAAATAACTGTTGGATATTTATAAGGAAATATGTTATTTCTGGTGTTAGATAGCGGTTCTTGATATATTTTTTTATGTTAAATATGTAATTTTGAGGTATATAATATGTATGTAAAATAATCGATTTTAACTTAGATTTAGAGACCAAATACCTATTATATATTTAAAATTTGCTATGATTTATTCGGTTTCATATGTTAATTATAATAAAATGACACGCTTTCCTCGTTACAAAAATCAGGAAATCTGTTACTTAAAAAAATATGACAAGAGCAAAGCATTTATTTGATGATATATGTTGTTAATGTTTTCTTCTATCTTCATGCTGTATAGTGGTATCTTGCGACCTGAACAAAGCAGAGTTGTCAGAGAGTACTTGGAAAACCTAGTGTTAAGACACAGTTCCATTAGGACTCCCGTTCCCCATTTTCCGACGAATTCTGTATCTCTGTGTATTATATATAACTAATCTATAGTTTTATAAAGTTGAAGTGTTTGTTTGGTTGAGCGCACTTAGCCCAGGAACTAAGTGCATTACTATTGAAGTATTATTTTCGCGTTGAACAATCATGCATTTATCTAGAAAAGCTATAGGTTACATTACAATATCAAAAATATTAATATAGTAAAGTGATAATATAAGTAACAACATAGAAAATAAATATAAATATTTATATTCCTCTTATAACAACATAAAACATCTCTTCCAGTAAATATCCAAAAACGGACTACACATACTCCCACCTGTCACGGGACCGGGTGGAGCTGGCTCCAGGTCTTGTGGCCATGCCGAACATGTCCAGGCGGCCCCTGTCCCAGGCCAAGATGTTGCCAGACTTGGATGAACCGGATAGGGCACTGAGGAGTGTGTGGCAGACCAGTTCTGTAAGGCGGCGGATTACTGTAAGTTGAAAATTGATATTTCTATTGTTATGTTATAAAGCTAAGAAACTGCTTAGGCACAGGGTACAACATGGTAGGCAGAGGGAACCTAGTGATAAGCTACTCTGTTCCCCGTTTTCTGCTGAATTCTGAAGGCATTGCGTGTTATACGCCTGTTATAATATGTTATGCAGGCATTGCGTTGTATTGCATATTTTAGAAATAGTAAAAACTAACGTCTCCATGCAACTTTAATTATGTTATTTATACAAACGAAATACTTTTGCGGCGTTAAGTTCCGCCTCTCAATACGCAATGTCTCGGGAATTTGGGTAAGTGAGAAACTGAACCGTCCCTACTTCGCTACATACGGGATACTGTATTTCCAAATATTATAAGCATTACCTTTAAAATTATATTTATTATAAACAATTCACTTTAAATAATACTATAATTATAATTTTCAGGCAATAGACAGTTCGGACGACGAAAGCGCGTATCTACACAAGGGATATTCGAAAGCAGACGAACGGTGGTGGATCACAAGGCTTATAGCTACAATACTAACAACAATCACAACGGGTGCCAGCACAGCTTATAGGAAAGTAGTAGGACCTTCCCATAGATATCCTTATACTGACCGAAGACCGGCTAAGAGTGAGTTTTATATTATTATTTCTCGTACAGCTTTATTAGTCTTACTAATGTCTTACTAATAGAAGAGAATGTAATGTTAAAATATTCCGCGTTTTCTATGGTAAATCGAGACATTGCATGTTAAGTGGTAGAAGTTCAAAATATGATAATTGTTTCGAATGGAAATCAAATTAACCACGATCGTGGTATGGTCATAGGACAAAGCGCGATGTTGAGTATCGCCACTCAACACTCAATGTCTTGAAAATTTGGCAAAAGATAGAGAACGGAGTGTCTTAAGACAAAAATACCTCGCAGACAGAAAATGTGAAATTACTTTTTTTCTATAAAATTTGTTTTAACATAAAATTAGTTTTTTTTTTAAATACAATAACATTTTTAAATATCATTCATTCTTAGCTTATCTACAAACCGAGTTAGCCAAGAGATGTTGATAATATTTTTTTCATAGTAAGGAAGTGAATATAGATAAGCGAATTGATAATATATATACACTTACTTTAAATATCCTGTATATTTTTAGTCCGACCACTAATAAGATAAAGCATTTTTAAAATAACATACAGTTTTTTATTAAAGACGTAGAAAATGATGAATGGAGTGTTTTAACACTAGGATCTTCTTTCTCCCTGCTGTATCTATAGGACAAAACATACAGCTAAAAAAATAAATTGTTAATATTAACAAAGCTGCCATGCCCCTATCATTATAACATATCGTCGGCAAAAATTATGCCAGGCAATATATATTTAAACAAAATGTCATGAGAGAAAAAACTATTTTAAAAAGCTACGAGTTTATATGTATTATAATTATTGTGAAGGTTTTTACAATCAAATTTCAGATTATTCTCTACTATATGAAATTAAATTAAGGCTAATTTAACTGTTTTTACACTTTCGAATGGTATAAAAATGTACATAATTAAAAAATCTAAAAACTAATTTAGCAGGTTCGTTCTAATCCGACAATATACAATTTACAAAATGTACAATTTGGATTAGATGTTCCTCTTTCCCCATTAACATAACAAATTCTCTAGTTATAAGAAATGTATCAAGTAGCTAAAAATCTAAATTATGATTTCAGGTGGAATAGTGTTGAGAACAGCATCAGCAACAGTCGCGCCTTTCTATTGGATATACACGGTCATCAAGACCATTGTCACCACAACAGTTACTACTGTTACTGAAACTGTAAGTTTTAATAGTATATTGTCATAAATATAATAATAATTGCTAATTCCATGAAGCTTTAAATATAAATAAATTAGCTTCAAGCTGTATCCCGCACACAGCAGGATAGGCAGAGGCAATCTAGTGTTAAGACACTCCGTTCCCCACTTTCTGCCGAATTCTGGAGGCATTGCGTGTTGAGGGGCAGAACTCAACGCCGCAGCTTTAAATATTTTAAAAGAAAAAGATATTTAAGTATAATTATATAGTTATTATACTTATCCTCTCAAGAAATGCGTGGATATATCTCAATAACTACTAAACAGATTTTGATGATACTTGAACACAGTTCTCCATGTTGGAATATATCTGATTTCTGGTTTCCGAGAAAATTGTACATACATACTTTTGAAGTTTTGGACATGTGCTTTGAAAAGTGTCTAAATAGAAAATCCTGATATGATACTCGTAATATCTAATTTTATAAACAACTTTTTTAGTTGGTTAATAAAATAGTAGATTTCGTTCTATAATTAACATAAATTTAATCTTGTCTAGTGGCGAAAGGCATTTTTCGATATTATTTCAAATTAATTTATGCTCATTATGGTAAAAACATTTAATTCATGCTAGGTCCTATACCTATATTGCAATATACATATGTATGTTAATTTGTAATATATGTTGCTTATTTATTTTAAGATATCACCAAGCAAGGCTGAGAAATTATCGAGTCGATACAAGGAAAAAGAAAGTGGAAGGCGCTGGTGGCCGTGGATGCTGTTATTCATTTTGCCAGCTCTTGGATATGGTTGTAAGTATATAATTATTACTCATTTTTTTCCTTAAATTTAAAAAAATCCAATTGAAACTAATTTGCATTTCATCAAATCAAATTATGATTATTTATCGTTTTAAGATCATGAATCGGCTGTTGTTGCGCTGGCAAAAGCGTACGACAGTTGTGAGTTCGATTCCCATTCGGGGAAATGAAATATTTATTATTTTCATTTCTTCACTTTCTTAATAAGACACAGCGTGGCGTCAGGTACCCGCAATGTCTCGAAAATTCATCAAAAAGTGGCTGAATTATTGTTTAAAATCTATAATTAATTTTATTATAACACATTTATTGTCAAAACCGTTATTGAGATAAAAATTTTAATAATATAGTTTATATATTTAAATTGTTTTATTCACAAAGATCATATTTGGCTTTTTTGGTTTATTAAAAATATTAAATATATAATTGACTTTAGTTTTATTAATTAATAACAAAAAATCATTTATTAATTATTTTGCAATAAAAATACGATAATACCTTTACAAGCACAAATTACTTTCAGCATACTACACCTACGAAAACTACGAACACCTTGCAATGCCAAACTTTACAGATTTTCATTTAGACCTGAGGGAGTTTTCAGCTAAGATACCCAATCTTATGCCTAATATTACTCTGCCAAAGCTAAATATCACTTTACCAGACTTAAATATTACTTTGCCAGATATATCTGACAATATTCCAACGGTCACTCATACATATAAAGTTTATAAGGAAGTAATTGAGAATAGAGTGGCAGAAGCGTCAGATTATATATCAGTTGTGGGGGAAAGCTGTTTGGAAGAAATGAAACGATTTTGGCGTGGAATTATTGGGTGATTGGTCCTAATGTACTAGTTTATGTGGCCACAATAATGTAAATTTTGCAATGTATTTTTATATTATGTATTTTTTTAGTTTCACGCCAGTTCCCGAAGCTGTTTAAATTGCTAAATTTTGTATATTTAAGAGGCTATTTATTATAAAGATATGTAGATTAGAGATATCACACAACTAAATTTTACAGTACTATGTTTTATAGTGTTTTAATTGATTGAAAAAATATTTCCGCCTTATAATATTTATAGTACCTTAAATAAGGGTTTTTTTTTATTTTACTTATATTGTTTTTTGTGTCAAGTACAAAATTAAAAAAATATATATTTGAATTTTTACATTATTGTGGTTGCTGCTATATTGCTGCGTGTTCACGTTTAGAAAATAGCTATCTGTAAATGTCTCAAATCTTAAAATACTTTCTATAGAAACACTTTAAAAAAAATGTTTTTTTTCCTAGGTGTAGAACAACACTTTAAAAATAATTGACTTATGAGAAAAAAAACAAGGAATCTTTCTTTGCCATATCTATAATTTATTTTTGTTATCTGTACCTGAAATTAAGCAACATTTGGTTGTAATATAAGAAATACTGAAAGTATACCTAAGTCATGTCTTTTTATACTTTTTTTTTATTTAAGGTAAAGATTTAATATTTATTTATTTAATTTTATTTTTCTGTGGCCAGTAAAATTCTTTAATTATTTAAGCAATTTAAACTTAAACTTATCTATAAAAATAACTTTCAAAAATATTGTTGACATCTATTTTGTAAACGGGAACTAATTGATTTAATACTTTGAATGTATGTACTTAAATAGAAGGGTTCATTTAGTTCATTCCTTAATAAATATCATTCTCATTACAGTAGATTTATCTAATTTTATTAGTATAATAAATAATAATAATAGAAGATTTCAGTATGTTGAAAATATGTGAATGTAACAATGTGTGAACATCTTTATCTATATAATAAATTGTTTAAGTAAGATTTTTCAGAAAAGTTAGAAAAAAATAATGAAAATGACTTTCACAAATTTTCAACACTTTTTTAATTGATCATATAGAAGTAAATACAAATAAGTAATATCCAATAAATATTTTGTTGTTATTGTATAATTAAATGGTTATGTAATTTTACTCTCTCAATAAGACCATAACATATCGCTGTTTCATTAAATTGTTATATTAAATTACAAGTACATAATTAAATATTTCATATTTTAGTTTCTCATTTTTAAGTTGTTTATATATTCGTTTTGTTTTACTTACTTTGAAAATTATGATTATATTGTATTATTGTAGGGCAACATAACGTAAACGTTGTATCATTATTTTCTTTACCCACCTTATTAATAATATCCTAATGGTAATATTAAATGAAAACGCCTATTCAAAATCGATAACACTAGTCGAGGAAATAAGAATCGTTTTTGTTAGATGCAAGTTAATAATATATTATTTTATTTTGTAATAACTTATTATTTCGTTTCTAAAACAAAATCGATATTTATTTTATTGAATAAATATTTATTTGCCTTATTTACTACTAAATAAGGCAAATGTTATGATTTGATGGTTTTGCAAATGACATAGAATAAGCTTTAATTTGATGTACCTAATCGAAAATAGTGTTGCCACAGGCTTAATATATATATTATAGAGTTTATTTGAAACTTAATTATTTTATTTTATTCTAATTAATATTAAAAAAAATCTTAGGTGTTGTATTTTATCTAATATAATGATAATAAAAATTTTCTTATTTTTACTATAATAAGAAAATACCATATTTTTCGATTTATACTAATTATACTTCGTTATTTTTGTCATGTTATAGTTAAATAGTTATATTATAAAAATAATAAAGATATGTAATTCTAATATGGTTTGGCTAAAAATAAAACTAAAATGTATAATAATTTTACGTATAATTATACTAATTATTGGGCTATTAAATAATATTTTTGTACGCACTAAAGTGTTTTCCTTGCCCCTTTCCCACATAATTGTTCCCAGCGGGAGAAATTTATGTAAAATATTCAAGGAAGGACAGAGCTTACGTCACCTATTGAAAGTTGTCGCGGGACGCAACACTTTTAGGTGAGTTATAATGTTATTATTACGTTGAATTAACTCTCTGTCCTTCCCTGCGTATTGTTTACTCTCCTCGACATTGTGGGAAGGACGGAGAAGTAGTACTGGATACTAATTTATAATATTTTCTTCCAGGTTACCATTACCACGATCAAATTCTACCAGACCCTATAGTAACAGATGATTATAAACCACCAGAGATAGTAGTTGATTCGGATTTAACGAAGCGAGTAGCTGCTTTAGAGACTTGGGCCGTCAATGTCGACAATCGCCTTAAGTTTTTCGACCAGAAACTATCGAAAATTGACAATTTGGAAGCACAAATAGAACAGTACTCTTTCAAACACTTGCAACAGAATCTGATAACGATATTAAGTAACCATGATAATAGTGATGCAGTAGCTGCCAAATTAAAACATCATTTTGACAAGAATTATATGACTAAAGAAGAAATGCAAGCCCTCAGTCAACAGATACATGAACGGCTGATCAGTTCTTGGAAACCAGATATGGATGAAAACTCAATACGGAATATTGTCCAAGAATACTTACTTTCTATAGAGCGAAGGCAAATGGAGATTATTGTGGAGAAAGTAAGAGAGTATGTGAGAGAGATTGAAACTCGACCGGCGGAAGTGAGAGGTCATGTCGATTTAGATGAGATAAAGAAGATAGTGGCTGGCATGCTAGATGTTTATGACGCTGATAAGACTGGACTCGTGGATTATGCTTTGGAATCTGCAGGTAGACTTGTTTCATAATTATTACTTATAATCCGTTTTCTTACGTTTTTTTTAATGAGTCGCTCGTTTCTATAATTATTTATTATAATTAACTACTTTTGGTTTTGAAACAATAGTATAGTAGGTACAGAGAGAGGGGAAGTCAAAATAATTCAGTATCTTGAGTGCGGATGGAATTCAAATCTATTGTTTACAGTCCGATGCTACTCACTATGATGACGTCAACGATATTCTGTAGATATGTCATATTGAATAATAACTGAATATACATGAAAATCATCATAATTTTCTTTATATATTTTTTCCTACCAAATAATACACGATTTCAGGTGGACAAGTGATATCAACAAGATGTACAGAGCTATACCAGATAAAAACAAAACAATATTCCATACTAGGTCTACCAGTATGGTGGGTTTATACCTCGCCACGATATGCGGTGACCCCAGGTGCAATGCCCGCTGAGTGCTGGGCTTTCCAGGGTTTCCCGGGATATTTGGGTTAGTTTATACTGCAAGGTTTCGTAATTTAAGTTGCATAGTTAATTATTTTAGAATTAAAACACCCCGTTCCTCACTTTCCTCCGGAACTCAACTGTGCGCTTTATCTCGTTAACAAAGCGCGTTATATAAAAATAATATTAAATATTACATTTCCTCAAGTGATCCGAAAAAGAGAATAAAAATGTTTAGATAAATTTAAATTTAAAGAAATATATCAAAATAGTATTGTAATATTTCTTTACACTGATGGACAGATACTCCTGATACTAGGTTAGGCTAATGAAATTATTTTTAATCTATCTTTGAGAATTAATGACGTTTCTATTTTTCACAGTGCTTAGAACATACGCGATCATCGAGGTGACAGGTTTTTCACTAGAACACATGTCGAGGCTGTTGGCTGTCGATGGCAAGATTGAATCGGCACCCAAAAACTTTTCAGTATATGTAAGTTATTATGTTTTATCATCTGTTTGCGTTTTTATTAACAAGTTTTTTTTTTGGAAAGGAATTTGTTTGAATTTTACAAAAAGAAATTATACTTAACAGTTTTAAAAAAAATCTTAAATTAAGAGCAGCATTCCAAAAATTTATATAAAAATTCCCTTTATTTATAAATTGTTAATCTGATTCAATAATCTAAATACAAAACTTTTACATTAAGCTAGTTACAAAAACCAAATAAATATTTTATATTTATTTTATAGATCGAAAACTCAATAGAAACTTATAATTTTTTACTTATAAGGATTAATGTGTACTACATTTTTGTAGGTAATTTTTGTATATAGCCATAATACATTCACCCTACTTTCTCTACATAGGTACTATACATTGACCATATAATAAACATAGTAATGTGTTAAATAATATTTAAAGAACTTTTTATTTAGGTGCAAAAGCATTTAATTTTTTTTAATTTGTTTTAAATTTGAATTTTTTTAAATATTTCATCTCCTCGACTGACCTTGGCCTCACTTGCGCCTTGACTGGCCTCAAATAAATAATGAATCATCATTCGGATCCCCGCCAGTATAATTATATTTTTCTGTAGCTTTCCAAAAACATAAAACATAAATATAATTTCTATTCACAGGGCCTCCATAACGAATTAGATACAGAACCGCATCTCTTCGGCGACTATATGTATGACACAAACGGCACAGCCATACAATACTTCCCAGTGAAACACCCCAAAACGACTAACATAGGGGGCGTGGAGTACCCCGTGGCGTACGACATAGTGGAATTAAGGGTTGAAAGCAACCACGGGAACCCTACATACACGTGTGTCTACAGATTCAGAGTCCATGGCAACCCATTGAGTGACATAAGGAAAGCGACAGAGGACAGTATGAGAGACAGTGAAACATAATTAAAAAAAAAAAGATTTTTTTTAGTGTATTGAAACGTCCGGACATGTGTTCAGTTTCGGATATAAGATGTTTTATACACACTATAGAAAATATTGTATTTCGTTTTTAAATTATTGATAATGTTATATTATAATTACCAAGACAACCTCATAAAATTAGATTTTCCCACTTTGTTTATATTTATTTTCTATAGTGTGAATATAAAAAGTGGCCTTACAATTAATATTATGTCTAAAGTACAAAAGTTGAATTCTCTTTTAATATATAAAATGATATAATTAGGGTTGCCAACATAACTTCGGCGTAAAAATATAGAAAAAAAACTTATTTTTTATAAAAAAAACTATATGAACCTATTTCCTATATTGATAATTTTAAAATTGCATCAGTCAAAAGTTAATGTAAAAAGACAAATTCATTAATATTTAAAATTAAGAATCAATTTCCTATATTTTGAAAGTATTGTATTTTAAACAGTATTTATTATAGTGTTGGCAACCCTAAACTTTAATTCTATAACTAAGCAAAGATTTGTGTATTGAAACGATTTGAAACAATAATAAGTGCATGCTTTACTAATCGTTTTGACTAGTAATTGACTATTATAGACGTTAAAAAGTGACTATTAAATGATTTATCATTTAAATTAGCAAAAAATATATATATTTAAAGTTTAAATGCTTATCTGTATATTGCATAATTTATTAATATTTTTTTATCTTCTTATGAGCCATTACTACATATATTTTGTTATATGTTTTATAAATATTTGATTTAACATAATAATGTTCAACATATTTTTTTTCATAATTTCTTAAAACTATCCCCTAAACTAACTTACAAATATTAACTGTTTCATACTAACATACTTATTTAAATTGTCGATAAATAATTATTGTATAGTCTTAATTATATATAAAATTCCAACTTTTTTTAAAAAATAATGACAGCTATAAACTTGTGTCTAATTGTTTTTTTTTTATATTTGATATTTTCTTGTCGTTTTAATTGCACAAATCTTATATCCAGTGTTAAATAGAATCTGATACCGCACAACGCCGCCATTACGCTTAGTTGTTCGTACTTGTTTGATTTAGTTTTAAATTTTAGTATTTGATCAATTATTTAAGGTTTTTTTATTATATATTTATTTGAGGAGCTATAAGCCTGTAGTGTGATATGCATATATTGTAAAAAATTAACAAAATATTTAAAGATAAATTTGTCAGTTTGTTTTGTTTTTGAAATCTCTATATTAAAAATATGTATTGCATGTCGTAATAATAATACATTAATAAATAGGGGGCTCCTTCCCCTGCTCGTTTCGCTCACCAAACAGCCCAAACAACAGGAATGTTCAAAATTGTATTTCAAAATGATTTAGATCTTCGGACGTGAATTTACTATAAAAATACCTAAGGCAATCCAAAATTATATCGTATACTTCAAAATAATACCAATTACGACGAAACATATTTTATATAATAAAAAGAGTAAGATATTTCCGGTTTTTTAATTAAAATATATCAATCAAGTAAGTTTTAATAATTTAATATAAATTGTAATTCTAAAGGCTTATATATCCTCGAGTAATTTAATCTAGGTTTAGTGAAGGAGCTAGTCCAGTTAGATGTTAATATTTTTTTAAAAATTAAATATTATATCTCTTTAAGCGTTTTCTATTATCTCGAACTAATGTAGATTTAATGAAAGCCCAACGTGCGTGCTAACTAGAATCTTAAATTTAGTTTTAATTTTTAACTTGATTTAATTATGTTTTTTTGCACAAATTTGCCAAGTTTTAATAAAATGAAGGGATTTTTTTTGTTTTTTACTTCTCTCGATGCAATGTTTCTTATATTTCTACAATATACTGATAGCACTTGATTTTTAAATGTTTTTACTGTAGTTTAAGTTTTAGAAATACAACAATTAAATACCACGCTCCTACACAAATTATTTATTGGTTGTTTCTACAAATCAAGTATGTTTCATAGAACTATGCAAGAGGAAATGTATTCTCATGTTTTCACGAATATGGCAGCTTGAATAGCATATAAATCACTTTTTATTATAATTTTAAATAAGTCTTTTTACTTAACCAGTTACCACTAACATTCATTTTAAAAATTTTAATGTATCCTTTATTAATAAAAACTTTTAGCTTGATTTTAAACTATTCTACTATTTTAATGAATTTTCAAGGACAAGTAAAAAGTCAATATTACCGCGATGGCGACAAATATGTACATAATAAAAATTTTAAAACTAAACAAGGTGCGTTTGGAGTAACTTTAAAATCGGGTATGTCTACGGCATCTAATAATTGATATAGGAATCTTCTAATATAGGTATCCTAAGGTATCTATTAATATGGGTATCCTAAGGAATCTACTAATATAGAAATCATAAGAATTTACTATGTTAATGTTTTCAAAGTGCGAACGAAATACTACTGTGTTTGGTAGTAGGTAGGTAAAGGTAATTATCAGAAATGTCAGATTTTCAGAGTTACCCAAATGCATTTTACCTATTAACAGTTATATTATTTATTTTGATACAACGATTTTTCAACTATAATATTGTAATGGTCGTCGTCATGTTTTAACTTCACTATTTTTATGAATGAACTGTTTGTTAATCATGTCAAAAATAAAATGTGAAACTTTATACTGGTTTTAATTATAATACCTACCTGTTGAAAATTTTTACCTTTTTATCTATAGTGATGCAACGGGCAGGAAAGGCAGAGAACCTAGTGTAGTGTTAAGAAACTCCGTTCCCATTTCCTCCGGATTTTCGAGGCATTGTGTATTAAGTAGCGGAGTAACCAATTATGGCAAAAAATCTATTATTTATAAAGGAGGAGTAAATTAAAGGAACATCTTATAAAAATTAAATAGAATCTGACCCTGTAAGATGACTTCTTCAAATGTGGGTAAACCTAACTTCATTATAAACGATCATGGTCAAATATGTTTAAATTATCTCAATATACCCTCTTTCACTTACATTTGTTAATTGAGTATTTGATATTGTTTTCTTTTTGTTATTTACCATGTTTTGCTGATTCCAACGCTCACATTGATTAATATGTATTTATTTAAGGTAACTGTATTTCTCTTTAAGTAAAATGTAATTTCTTTTGAGAAATAAATAAACTCTTTAACCACAACTCACGGAACGCTTTGACTTGTTACCAGAGAAAAGAAATAAAAATATTAATAAATTAGAACCATTATTGATTCCACCGAACGGAAATCGAATCCCCTAAGGTCTCGCATACAGTCACAGTCACACCCCGGTGCCACTGCCCCTCGATGGCCTCAACCTAATGTTATCGAATTTGAATAAAAGAAGCAAATTGTATTTAATACGAGCAGCTTATTCAGAATACTTAAATGCAATTAATTAATACACAAGGTTAAATTCAATTAATTTATAGACTAGGTTAATTAATAAATAATAATGAAATAAGTAATATAAGCATTGGTATTTTTTTCAAAAGCAAGATGCTAATGCTATTGTTGTTTTGTTTTTTATCTATGAAAAAAAAACCTTTTTGACCTTAAATTACGAGGTCTACGTGTTATTGTTATTTTTTTTCAGCAATAGGTACTATTGGGAAACATGTAACATCCGCGGAACTCTATTCCGGTTCTATTTAGCAAGACTGGAAAAGAAATATACTTTAAAAATAAGTAATTTTCGCAAGAGGAAATCAAAGCCGTTACTATCGCGTGTAAAATTATCCATTTCCATGCATCGTCAAGATCGTGTTTATTTATTTAAAAATATATTTTTGCGCTTCACGCTGTATTGACATAGCAGGATAGGCATAAGATTCAGAAGAATAACAACCCCGTTCTATTAGTTTATTGAAGAAAACGAAAAATCTTTAATGAATCATACATATTGGTCAATTGTCATAAATAAAATTTAATTACTTTAATGAATAAATTGAAATATGACCCATGTCTAACAGTGGACGAGGACAGGTTGACGATGATGATGGCTTATAAAAAATATAGTTGCAAAACTAAATATTTAGTTTTGCAACTATATTTTTACATAAAAAACACAGTTAAAAATTTTATTTGGCCATTTATAATAATTCCACGAAAATACTATACAAATACTATAGTTAACTACTATATAAATACTATAATTACTTCTGAACGCAGTACAGTCACTCGGATATAGCGTAAAATAGATAAGGATATTTTAAAACAATAATAAAGGAGGTAAAAACAAAAATAAATACAC
>JAEBDU010013113.1:0-23874 GCA_016802625.1 Heliconius numata
GGTTGCGTTTCCATTCCACATCCGAATTCAACGACAAAGAAAATGAAACATCAGGGATAGCAAAGCCTCCAGAGGATCAATTAATATAATGAGGCAGCCAATGTTATAAAGAACAAAGGCTATTTCATAAAGCTTCGTACAAATTAAACAATCTTAATTAGTCTCGCGATACGATAAGTAAGTAATCTGCGAAAGGGCTGTTAGAAAGATTAATGGTTGGACGGCTTAGGTCGACGACTTCTTTCGTGTTTTGGGATATCTATATTTAGATTGTAGCTGTCGTGCCACAGTTGACAATTTTCTGATACTATATTTAACAAAATAGAAGTTATTTTCTTCGAAACATTTATTTAAAAAAATATAATTTCTAATTGTATATTACCTAAGAGGCAAGGTGGCGCAAGGGCATAAGCGTCCGACTAAACGCGACAGGTTTTGGGTTCAATTTCTACTCCTGTTCATAAAATATTTTATGTTTTCATTTACTCACACTGATCGTTATCAGAGTGAAGAAATCAAAACATAAAATAAACAAACTCTTTGAATTCCGCCTGTCAAGAAGAACGTGCTCAGCTGATTTGCGCACGTCGTTAATTCTGGGAACCTAGTGTTAAAACACTCCATTCCCATTGAGCTACTTCCGCTTACCTCCACTAAAAACATACATTTAATAAACAAAAAAAAATAGTACAAAATAATACAATACACTGAAAAAAACATAATCATAAAGAAACACAAAAAACTCGAGTCTAACTAGAAATAAAAGTTTTTCAATTTATTTATTATGCATAAATATAAGTTTAGAACAATCTCGAGCATAGCATCTTTCGAGGTTAGAAGTTGTTGTAATATTAATATACAGTCCGGTATCACTCTCTGAGGGATCCTACGAGTTCTTGGCCAGTGTCCCAGGTAACTGCACAAGTTTGTGCAGTGCAGGACAAAATTATAGCCCAATTTAATATTATTTATTGTTTTATGCAATTTAGAAATAGAAAAATGGTTCTTTATAATATATGTATCTAATAAAATTACATAGTTATTTCACACAAATTTAGAACATTAATTAAAAAGTTAAAATTTCGAATTACACATATTACAAGATATAGATATAACCATAAACTATCCACTTACTAGTCGTTTGACAGCCCTAACAAATATCAATTTAAGCCCCATAAGCTATCATTAACATTACAAAATAGTAAAACAAAACGAATTACTTTCACCTTTTATCAATATTATCGACAACAAACGAAAATATGTAAAAGATTTTTTCCAAAAAATATATTCCCTTGTTACTGCTTCATTGTGAAATCCGTCCTTTTGTTTACCGATAATTTCACGGTTGTATACTTTTCGATGATCGCAATTGTACGTATAACCCGAAATGAATGTTGCCTCCGGGACCATAAATCCTCTTATATTAAAACTGGTCTGACACTGTCCAAGAATATGAGGTCGAAATAATAAAGACAAGTATTAATTTCAGCGCTATAGTCTATAAATATATATATGGAAGTATTGTTGAATTGGAAGATGATATATTGATGATTTTGTTTAAAGTAAAATACTATTGTTTTTTTTATTTTTTTTACGCTGTATTCTGCATATGGCAGAAATTAAGTGTTTAAACACTATTTTCTATACGCATTACACTTTTTATGATTCCGATCCTCAATACTCAAATTATAATATAAATATTTGAAAAAGACTTACTTGTAAAGTAAAAAATTAAGTAAAATTATAAGAAATGTCACTTTTATGGATTTATACAATTCAGTTAGAAAGAACATTTAGTTTTCACAGTAGTTATGTGGGAAGAAGAATAACTTAATATTTTGAATACTGTAATAAATACTTATTGATGCTCTGTGCGGAGCGCCTACGTTCAGAAATAGACGATGACAGGCTGAAAAAAAATTGCTGGTATGTATTTCAACTTGAGACTTGTCGGTTAAAATCTCCATTAAAAACAATATAATATTTATTAAATGCTCGTATTTTCTCCACGAAGTTAAGGCGAAGGTTATTTCATTAAGTGAACAACCGCCAAAGGCAAATTAAATTGTTTTGTTTCAAAATTTTATCAAAATTGCAGTACCTATATTATTTAACGTTGAACAACGAATTTAATCTATTACGGTCGTTCTAATATCTTTTAAATAAGAGAGTTGCTGAAAAAGTATGTCTTTTTATTCAAATTCATCTCCTTCTACGTTCAAAGGCAAATTATCATAAAATTTTATTACATCACTGTTATGAATATTTGTGAGGGTAAAATATATTAATTTGTACAAAAAAATAAAATTAAGCTTTGGATAATACTATAAGGATGCTTTAGCAGTTAATAACATTTAGGTTTTATTCTTTTTTAAAATAATATGTTGATTTTCATTTGAAATATAATAAGAATAATATTTTTCATATATAAATCAATAATAATTTATTATTGTTTTAGGGTTATAAATAAATATTTCACTTCCTCGAGTGGGGATCGAACCACAACCGTCGCGTTACAGTCACACCCTTGTGCTGCTGCGCCACGACGACCTCAATATTATATTAATATTATTTATTTTAAACATAATAATATATTGTATATTTAGTAACAAATGAATCGTGATACAAATTGTTTTCTTCGTTAATTTTAAAATGAATTAGCGTTTGGACCTAGGTTGTTTGCTCGTTGCGGGTTCGTTTCAAACGCAGCCGGAACCGGAAAGCTTTAATAATTTACCTATGTAACGTTTTACGTAAAAAGCTGAATACGTATAATACCTTCAAGTGGGAATCGAATTCCAACCATCTCGTTGAAGGCAGACGCTGTGCCGGTGTCTAATAAAACAAACGTTATAGATCACCACAGTGACTCCAATACTACACAGCTATCAATATTTTTGGTAAACGACTCGGGCTCAGATTTAAAGCGACGTGAGTTGTATGCAAGCCTCCAGATTGAATTTCCCTGTTGTTTTATACAGAATGAGAGATACCACGCGCTGTTTCACTTGGAAATGGTTTTGTTTTTGCTGTATTCAGCTTTTTGAAGTAAGTTGATTCTTGACAGTATTTCACTATGAAATATAGATATTGAAGGTGTAATTACTTGTAAAAATATTAGTGCTTATGAGTTCGGATCACACAAAAAATATTTAATTTATAATACGAGTGTATGTTTTCTTTGAAAAGATATGTGAAATGCAGAGATAAATGGCAGGATTCTAATTCTAGTTTTCAAATTCAATTTATGATTTGTACATGTTAATTAAATTTTAAAATATATAAGTTAAAAATACGCAAATTTAAAAGAAATTTTTGTTAAAATATACACGTAAGTATTCATTCAGAACGCAAATTTGATTTTTCAACTAGCGAGTAACGTAACGATAGGAGCTAAGTGTGCGTTCCGAGCTTCCGAAATAAATGATGTTTACATTCAATCCCATTTAAATTCGCCGCAAAACTACGTTTTAAAATACTTGCAAATCGTAGTCTGCTTATTTAAACATTTAAATTATCGTTTTTTGTATTAAATGTTTAATAATTAAACTTTTTTTTACATATTACTAGGTATTTAACACCTTCGTGCAGTTGGTTGACTTTTATCAGTAGGTATATATTATGTAGTACAAGCGATGATTGTAGGTTCGATAACCATTTTTTATTTTTTTTACACGTGTGTAGATTTGTATTAATATGTGGATGCTAAATAATGCTAAATGCGAAATATAGTGTAAAGCCGAAAAAAAGGAAAATATATCGATGACTTTATCTTATTTTTACTAGCGACCCTCTTGCGGCTTCGCCCGCTTTTACTACTGGATTATTATATAATGTATATTTGCAAAGCACTTAAGATAATGTGAAAATTAATTAAACCCTAATGTAACCCGCATTTTCGTAGTTTCAATAAGGATTTTCCAATTGTTTTACACAGCAAGAATTTTTTAGTAGGTATCGTAATTTTAAATCTGTGCTACTAATCTTTTCAAGTACTTATTAAAATATATTTAAATGACTATTTTTAAATAGTTAAATAACTATTTTTAAACGGAAAAAATTATAAACAAAAACCTACCTACTAATAACTACTACAAAAAATATGAAACCAAACATATCGCGCTGAAATAATACATTTAACTTCAATTATCCAATACGTGCAAACGCATCTAAATCTTCGTTGCTATAAAGGCAGGCGGGTTTTTTTTTCGAGCTTGTGGTTAATGCTGAAGAGGGTATTCTGTCCCTGATGAAAAGCAAGCACTACGTGGCTGCCTGTGAGGAAAATTAAATAGAATGCATCGGCCGGGAATCGAACCCGGGCCGCCCGCGTGGCAGGCGAGCATTCTACCACTGAACCACCAATGCGTGTAAGGCAGGCGGGCGCGGCGGGCGCATGGCGAGTAGCGAACCGTTTCGCAGCAAGGATTTTTTGATATTGTAACAACTTCTAAAGTATTTATTAAAATGAAAAACAGTAAAAGACAATTTTGATCTACATTAAATGGCCAGCGTAACTAATATACTTATTTATATGCTGAGAGTAAGGGATAAGTGAAACTTGACTCGAAACAGCTGATGTGTGAACGGCGTGATGTGTTAACAATTAAATACGTTTTTCTCTAAAACTATTCGCAATTTCGAAATAGTGTAAAAAGCAAATTTTATCTTCGTTTAACGTAGAAATTTAATAAAGTATTTTAAAGGATAAGGATTAATACCATTATGGAAAAATATCCCTCACAATAAAAAATATATTGAAATTACTATTTTTAGACAGAAATATGATCACTACACGTTATCCTTAAAAGATAAAAATATGCTCTCGCGGACTTTTTTGTAGATCTTATTAAGAGGAACAATACTCCAGTACATTATTTTCATGTAGTACTTACCATTAAAGCAGCGCATGCGCGAAAGTGTCTCAACGGGTAGGACTTTAGACACATTTATCGTATTTATGTTAATTTACATAAGAATGTACAAATAATAAACTATATATAAACCTTCCCTGAGAAATACTCGACCTAATGGTAAAAACCGCATAAAAATCCGTTGGGTGGTTTAGAAGAAGAAGAGTTAGAAAGTTCAGACAGACACGAAAAGCGACTTTGTTTTATAAGATATAGGATAGGATAGGATAGGATAGGATAGGATAGGATGCGGACAGGGAGACGGGAGCCACTTAAATCCACGGCGCTCTGGGGCCTGGTGCAAAAAGCTCCTTAATTAAGTGATAGATAATGGACACAAAGCACGGCGTTAAGCTCCACCAATCTACACACAATGTCTCGAAAAAAACAACTTCAAACCATTCCTTAGTTAGAAGTCTCTGGATTCTCCGTTTTTTCTCCAGTGAGTTTATTATATTTATTAAGCAAGCTAAATGATAATAATCTACCATATACTAAATATGAACCGTCAAGCAAGCGTAAGTGATAGACAAGTTACATATTTCATTTCATTTATTGCTTTTTCCTCCATTAGCAGGCTCAGTTCATATTCATAAAATACGAATGTTGGTTTAGTTATAGCTTAAATGCAGCTTCGTCATTTGTAGCTTTATTTTTAACAATAATATTATCGAAATATTTTACGGTATAGGATTTTTTTCATTTTAATTGGTGATGTTACTTGTGATTATGGTATATGACAAGAAACTAATAAAGAAAATGGAGAACACAATCACTATCTTTTCCCTTTTTAAATACCTATTAGCTACACTATTTACTTCTCGAAAACTATTCTAAACAAACTATATAAACTGGAATTGATCCAGGTACCATTGTTTTACCTCGACACCTAAACTATTGTACAATGGCGTCTTTCTTACTTTATTTTTAAGTTCCATGTCTAGTCATAGTAATGAGTTATATTCATTTAACCACTCTATGCAGTATCATTGACTTTCAGCAAATTTCTTGAGAATTGAATAAAGACACTCTGTTCTCTCTTCTTTACAAGATAAAGCCTGAAGGTGGAAAATAAAACATGATTATTCGGTATCTATACGACGTAGGATATAGCCCGGTTGAATATTAAATTTTGATTTGTAGATTTATGTTTGAGCGAGCATTAGCTGAAGCACACGTTGGTTGAGAAATGTTTTCGCTCTCGAAAACGCCGGCTGCAATTTCGGCGTTAGGTGTAAAATAAAATATTATTTTGGTTATATTATAAATGGCTTGCCATTTGTACGTCTGTCTGTGTGTTAAAAGGTTGACTGAATTAGGGCGAATTTTCTTAATTTACTTCTGTGTCATTTTGTGCGATTTGTATTTAGCTAGATTTTTGTTCGTTAATAGGTCAGGTTTTATTGCATAGTATTGTTTATTATAAAAGTAGGTCAAAATTAAATTACTCATTAGTCAACGTAATGGCTAGATCGTAATATAATATTATTAGTGTAAGTAAGTTTGTATACGCTAATAATAAATAAATAAATTAAAAAAAAAGGTTTTATTGCTGTTTGTATTTATTTTGATATTTTTTTTTATTACTTCACGCTGTGTTAGACAGTAGACAGGGGAAACAAGGGGTGTTAAGGAACTGCGTTCCCCTTTGATAAATTTGTATGTTAACGTATTTTTTTCAATCAATACCAAAAAATAGAGACGCTGGGAAATAAATGGGTTAACATATCGCTGGATTACTTACGTCCTAATTTGAAAATTGATTCCTCCTCTTTCAGTCAAATCTATCGATTTAATTTTCTTTTAAAAATATTTTTCTATCAGAATCTGCTACAAACCCAATAAAATAGAATTACACAAACACACAGAAACATAAATAAATGAAATGCCTTAGGTACAATTATACTTTAAGACTAAAATCACCTGAGATAAATAATTTTGTAAATTAGTAAAATACCGAAAAATACAAAAAAAACCCTAATCAACCATAATATTTATTACCTAATAAACGACAAAATGTCACTCAATAGGCGATACACACCGTATTTATTCTAAAGCCGAGTTTTTTTTATACCGCGGCCGCGCTTTTTATACGTTTTATTCTAGTCACGTTTTGTACCTTTTATCGACAAACCGTCGTTCATGGAATCGCCCATGCCGAGGCCTATTTTTTATTTTAAGCAGAATATAAAGTGTTTTCAGTGGAATATATGCAGTTTAAATTTATCAGTACAAATATTGTTTTAGTGGTTATAAGGTCAGTGGTGCAATATCTTAAACAAAACGCAATGGTTGTTGGTTCGATTCCCAAATGCAGGAATTAATTATTTTTATTTCGTCGCTCTGATAAGAAGTAATAATATTAAATCAATATACGACTTTTCATTTTAAAATTACTCAGCTAACGTAGGAAATGAAAAAATTGTCACTTTTAGCTGCTCCCGTAAAACAGGATAGGCAGAGGGAAACTGCGTCCCCCATTTTCTTTCCAATTTTCTAGACATAGTGTAATGAGTAGCGAAACTCAACGCTGCACTGTGTCGATATGAGCGACCCGCGTTCTAATTATATAAGAACAATTTAAATATTATGGATACCCCAAGTAGGGATCAAACCTGCAACCATTGAAATTTCAGTCAGATGCTGCCTAATAGCATAGCTTATAAATATAATTTTAATTTATTTGGAAATTACAAATTTAGTTAAACTACCTTATTTCCATTTAAAATAATAAAAAGTATATTATTCAAAATCAGAATCTACACACTGCTTAAACTAAAAAAGAAAATTTTCAATCCGTCTCGTACTCTTTCAAATGTTCGAACAGCGCTTTGGATTTGCGGCTTCCATTGAGTTTCGTCTTTAACGAGATCGGTACAAATATCCCTTTATACAATACAACCAATCACTGTGTACTTAGATAAAGATACAATTTATTTGATAAAACTGTCAAAGTTCTGGATAAAAATATGCTATACATTTTTTGACATACTTTTTTTTAGGTCAACTTGTAGCTAAATAACTATGTGTGTATTATAACTATGTAATGTAAAATATAAAAAATAACCGATTTCTAAACTTTACTTACGAGTATTTGCACAAACTAAAACAAAAACTAAATAGTAGAAAATAATATTTTAATTATTTCAAAAAATTAAATTGAAAAATAATAACGGACATTGACTGGCATCGTCTTTAAAAATATAAGAATAAAATTTGACGCTTTCATATTTCAGTAATGGCACAAGGAACCTGGGAAGTTTTACAGTTGCATGCTTGTATCCCTGCGCCACGACTGGCCCCAATAGCTTGATGTCTTAGACATTTATTGTACTTCCCTTGATGAGCCACTTGTCATAAAACTCCATCCCAATAGAACATATAAAATGTTATACACGCTTGCTATAAAAGTGAAACTATGCCAATTTTTATTGCTTTATTCCATGAATAAGTTACGATATCAAGTCACGTTTTTATCGTCCCCTATCGGTTTCTTATGTATAAACATGACACATCTCTGGTTATAAAATTCCAGAATTGTACCAAAGAGGCTGGGAATCTTAGAAAGGTTTGGAAATTTGGGAATAACAAGAAAAATTGCCTGTAATACTATAATATGTAATATATGTTATTTTAATTGATATAATATGTTTATGTTTTTTAATGAATTTCGTACTTTCTATATCGCACATTGATACATATAAACTGAGCTAAGTCCCTATACTAAAAGTAATCTTTAAAAAAATAATCCTACTTAAGTCATGATGGCCCTTACGCTCCCTAACCTACACACAAGTCATGTTTGAACTTAATAAGTCTAGTAGTTACGTCTGAGGGTTGTTTATATATATACCAATAATAATTAATTACATTCATTGTATTTCTTAGTGTATTAATAATTAAACATAGCAAGTGAACAGGTACAAACTAAAGCCCACTGTGGATTCAAAGCTTAACTCATCACGGCTCCACTCTAGTGTCCAGAATGCAAATGCTTACTTGAAATGAGACAATAGTGCATATATTAATTAAGAAAAGACAAAATATTCTGTTAGAGTTATTTAAAAGAAATTATATAAAATTATTAATTTAAAAGAAATTTATTTTCATTAATTTATATTCATTGAAATAATTCAATATTTTTCTTATCAGAAACCTAACTAACATTCTACGTTTGAATTAAATAGTTACCCTGAGTGGTAATCGTATCGGCTATCATTTTCAGCCATAAACACAACTGAGTTACAAAAACTTTACCGTTTTACCAAATAAAAAGATCAGTTTCACGTATTTTACCGTATAGCAAACAAGCAGAGGAAATCTAGTATTAAGACAAAGTTCTCCTCTTTCCGTCAAATTTTCGAGACATTAGATATTGACATACGATACTCAATGCCACCCTTTATCTTATTACCAGAGCGAAGAAATGAAAACAAATGAAATGTAATCATTCCTTCGACTGAGAATCGAACCTACAACCGTCCCACTGCACGACGACAACAACAAAATATATGTATCAAATTATAATTTACCAGATTACATTACCATAATATGACACTAATAGGTTATCAAGGGTAACTCATGGGAATATTATCGAATCAATTAACGCGATTAGTACATTACCTATAAGCTTATCTGAGACAGTGTCGTCCGTCTCGGTAATCGAACATGACAAAATATCCCGACAACGATATATGAGTAATAAATTGTATATATTGCTATGCAATATTGCGCCTTATTTGTATAGATGAAAGTATGAAAATAGCATTTAATGTTTGAAATATATGGCAACATTTGGTGAGATATGGTAAAGACACCGCATCGCAAACAAGGGGGTCCCCCTTATAGTAAAATGACAATGGCTAACCACATTTAGTTAATATTATGTAATCCATCAACGTTCTATTTGTTACTAAAGTCAATATTTACTGTAAGGGAAGAATTATGTTTGTTGTGTATTATTATTTTTTATATTAATTCATTAAGTAGTTACATAAGTACAGAAAGTGGGAACAGAAGTTTTCTTACTTAGTGGCGGAACTCAACGCCACAGTTTCAATTAATATAACTTCTAACGTTCTAGTAGATCTTTCTGACTAACAATTAATTCTACTTTTTCTCGTTCTTATGTACATCTAATTTAAAAAATAAAAAATGACAAGGGCAAATGTATTTCTCCCAAATATAATTAGAACTAAACCTTATAAATTTAAAAATATTAATTTGGCGCCGTTGCACACTCACTGAAGTCGCGATGATCATGGATTCGATGCACCTTTTGTGGTCGGTGGATTTCACTTGCTAGCAAGTAGCCTATGGGCTCGTTTGCCTTGCCCTTTAAAAAAAAAAAAACATTGGAGAAACGTGTCTTAAGACAAAGGGGGACGTTAATTTCTGCCATTCAACAGGCAACGCCTCGAATTCAGGCGGAAATTTGAGAACAGAGTGTCTTGACATTACTCCCCGTCTTCCTGTGGGCAAAAGCTTTAAGTTAAAGGAGCTGTATTACATATTCAATAATTACATCAAACTCGGTATCTTGTCATCCATATGTATTAATTACTGTGAATTAATTAACTCTATACTGTCAAATACTATTACTTGACCTGTAAACATGCAAGTTGAAAGTGATTTTTTAAATATTAGCGTAGATATTTTGCATAAACAATTACATATGAAGATCTTGGGTTTCAATCCTCTATCGATTTTTATATATGTTTTAGATAAATAAGTGTAAGATAGTAACAATGACTTTATTTGATGATTAATTCTATGTTTTTTTTCATAATACAAACATAAACCTTTTTTTTCATAAAAAAAATAATATTATATCACCATAAAAGCAATTTTAAATACATACTGTATTATAAAGCGTGGTCAAACTTAATGCAAGATGCAACGTCAAGACGGTGAAGGAAACTAGGTTAGGCCAGTGGTCTTAGCATAAATTAGACTAACAAAGGAAGGTGTCAAGCCAACACTTGCTCATTATAAAATTCTTTAGAGCTAAACTTGGTTTGTGATATCAGAAATATAAGATTTACTGCAAAAAATATTTATATTATGAATAATCTTGCAAAAAGAAGTAAATATATAAAAAAATATTAGATTACTTGTATTTTCTAATTTAATTACGAATTAATGATAAATCGAAATGTTATAAATATTATACTTTATTTCGAGATAAATATTATGTCTCTGAGAGGAAAAAAATAAAGAAGCAGATAGAGACAATATAGTGTTAAGACATGCCATTTTTTATTTTTTCACTTCCGTTTCTAATTTTAGAGGTACTGCGTAAAAAATGATGGAATGGAAATAATATTCCTCTGATTGGAAATAGAACGCACAGCCTTTGCGTTTTTAGCCAGATTCTATCCCACAATGCCACGATTCACCATGAATTTATTAAATATTTAATTGTTGTGAGTTTAATTCTCACCCAAGGAATCGAATCCATAACAAAAAAATACTAACAATTTTGTTTCTATATGTATGTCTGTTAACTAGGTTCCCAGGTTACGATAACTTAGGTGATATTAAGCAAGATTGACTTAATATTAACTTTCAAAATCATAAAAAAGCTTCATAAAACTCCAATTTAACGCTACCCAACACAAAAATGGTCACTCATTCTTTATTCATCAGTCAAATATTTTCAATTAATATTAACAGTTCTTGTTACCCTTGTCAGTGTCAGACACATCTAAGCCAAGGGCTGGAACAAGTGCTTACACGCTAACACAGTGGATTATTAGAGATTTTTGCTAAAGATCTATCTTTTGTTTTAAATATATACGAGTATGTGTATTTACTCGTATTTGCTTAATACTTAGTCTGTGAGAGGGGATTTTCAGTTTGTGCAATAAAATACTTACTTGTGTTTTCATTGTAATTTAAAAGGTTAATTTGTTACTAGCTCTGTTCATACTAAAAATAAAAATGTGCACTGGTAATTCACAGCGTTGAGTTCCGCCACTCCACGCGCAAAGTCTTAGTTAACTTTTTTTGTCTATTAGAAAATTATTTAATCAAATAGAATACGATTTACTACATATCTATATCCTACCTTATAAAATTAAAACCAAATTCTTGAACCTCTCATCAATACACGAACAGAAATCCAAGAACAATATATAGCGCAACTACAGATTGTCCAGTCAGCATTACCATCTTTATTAGAGAGAGAGTCGGCACAATTTGTCCACAAGCCGCTCATATTTCCCGCTCCCTATTTAGTACTGCATTAGCATAATGTTGCATTACTTTTAACCAAAATGGACATTGTAGTGCACTGTGTGCATTTTAGTTTAGAGTGTTATTTGATTTTAACGGTTCAGATTTTTAGTTACCGTATATTTGTATTATTTTTTAGCTTTACAGCGTGAAGGCACATAGCAAGGTAGGCAGAGGGAACTTGGGAATCTAGTGTTAAGATAATTTGTTCACATATCGATAGAATGAGTGACGTAAGAATAAAAGGTAACAAAAATCATAATGCAAGAGAGAATGGTAGAATAAGTAGAAAAAGATCTCGGTTGACCTTTGCAATTACAGTATCGATCACACTGGAGGAACGTCACGTAAAATACTATAATACTAGATTCCCCCGAAGTATGACAAGATTGATGGGAGTCAGGTGGGGTGGGACTTGAAAGTGGTACGCAGAGACCGTAGGGATTGATGCACCGTTCTCTCTTGCTATCCCGTTAAAAAATGACTAGTATCTTCAAAATTCTTTCTTTATAGAAAAAAATATTATTTTTATTAGATTTAAAAGGTTGTATTCGATAACCATCTTACTATTTAATTGTATAGTTTATTTAGTTGTAAGTTACAACTTCTATATTACAAATAAAGTATTTAGTAACAGAATTTTCTTTACAAGTTTGTTGAATTCATTGCATTTCGGTCGCGGTCTGCTCATGTCTCCAGCTATTTAGGACTCCATTAGCATAATGCTGCATTACCACTACTACTTTTATATACAATAGAGTCGCTACGTGCGTTTGTTTGTAATATAATTTGAATAATATAATACTATTTTTTCCTTTGTAGAATATAAGAAATAATTTTATTTACTTTCATTGAATTAAATAAAATTACTTACTTTCAATCATTAAAGCAATTGACACGTAGTTGGGAGTCTGACTTGAGATTTGCTTTAAAGTTACTTCTTGATATATTTCTTTTTAATTTATCATCATGATGCAAAAATCTGAAATAACTCGATACCGTGAACAATACAAACATCGGTTGGGTAAAGTATTATTCAATCGCGTCAACCATATATTGATGAGTGTGCAGATGAACTCTACGTGTTGGATAGCATGTTAAGCAGTCTATCCCAGATCCTAGTTGAAGTTTCTATTCGTATGGTACAAATTCCATTGTTTTCGTGTTAATTGGCTTCGCTTGGATATGTTACTGGGATATGGTGGGTTTAAAATTCTGCTACGTTTATACAGTATGTTAGTTTTTATATACATCAGGATATAGTATAAGTAATACACATAGTTCTTTTTGATCTAGCCAAACACATACTGCGTTGAGTTCCGCCACTCAAAATACAACTCGAATTTAGAGCGGAGAGTGAGAAAAGGATGTTCGAAACGACCGGAGTCTCTCTCGTGTTCTTCGTCAATCTGACTATAAAAATAGTTACATCAAGTTGAAACAATAGATTCTCCAAAAATATAAAATACTTCCCAAAATTCTTATTTCCTTTCACACAAACCCGATAATTGAATGAACACTATAAATATTAAGATATTTAAGGTCAATTGGCTATAACGTAACGCCAACACAGGTAAGAAGAGGTGAATAAAATAACAAGCCTATAATAATTACTCTCAATCCTCAACAACTCGCGTCGAACGTTTCCACACGTAACAAAAGGATATATAAAGAACCAATAAAAGGGGGTAAAATAATAAT
Organism: Heliconius numata; assembly: GCA_016802625.1. NCBI lineage: Eukaryota > Metazoa > Arthropoda > Insecta > Lepidoptera > Nymphalidae > Heliconius > Heliconius numata. The sequence goes on from JAEBDU010013113.1 coordinate 13,851, forward strand.
GCTCGTCGAACTTTTGCAATATCGCCACTTATGGGATTAATTCATATCCATACGCCATAAGTTACTAGTATATATGAAAGTTTTATACGTTCCGACTTTAATTTAGTGGATGTGTGCCCTGATTTAATATTACTTCCGGGATAAGCAATAATTTCCCCCGCCTCGTTTCCCATTTCCCCATTTCCCATGTCGGCATCGAGTTCAAAAAATATTAATTCACTTATATCTTCACTTTGTTTTGTTGAAATATTAATATTAATAATGTTCTATTTGCGTTTGATGTGACACCATTTCAATGACACAAGTAATGAATATTTCGATGTTTCATATTTTTGATTGGCATTTATTTATTTTGATATAAATAAGTGTCAATTTTATTAACGTGTGTTTTTAAATAAAGCTTCACATTTTTCCAGATATTTTGGGACCTGGAATAATGTGAAGTTGCTGAACAGAGAACTTTCCATCTGAATTCGAGAACGATTGAGTCGCGCACCTCAATGCCGTGCTTTGTTTACAAGAGCGGGAAAATAAGAATAATTTAAATATTCTTCTAAATGTTAGTGTAAGTCGCGCTCACAGTCACATAGTTACTAAAGAAAAAATAAAATCAGCTTCACGCTGTATCCCGCACACGGCAGGGTAGGCAGACGGAACTTAGTATTAAGACACTCCGTCCTCCACTTTCTGCCGAATTCTGGGGCTATTGGGTGTTAAGTGGCAGAACTCAACGCCGATATATCCGCTTAGATTAGATTAGATTAGATGGAACAAATATCCATCCTCACAAACTTTCTTATCATTATAAAATTAGTATTATTACATCATAATTTACCATATTCAACCCATAAATAAATGAAGAGCGCTTATAAGAGAATTAAGCTGCTAATTTCCATTACAGCGACGCATTGCGACTTTGATTACATCGGTGTTGGGATGAATGTAAATTGCCTAATCGAGTTGATGTACAGTGCTCTACTGAAACTACTGTTAGCTTGAAGCCTTTGGTGGGTTTGTGAAGTCATTTTTTTATTTGAATTTTCTTTGTGTCGGGCTTTATTATTATTTTATTTTGATTTTTTTTGTTTCAGGCCGTATATAGAATACAATACAGGGTAGAATTTATGTTAAGACAATCCTTTCCCCACTTTTCGTCGAATTTTCGAGGCATTGTGTGTTGAGTGACAGAACTCAACGCGCTTTTTACTTTATACCAAAGCGAAGAAATTAAAATATTAAATATGTTATTTCCTCGAGTGGTTATCGAACTCACGACGACATGTTGATTTCATATTTTATTAAGTTCCCTCTATTTACTCGTACTTAGATAATGCTTTAAGTATATGAAATGACTGTAAACGCGAACTTACCCATGATTCAATCCCCCTTTGGTAAAATAAATGATTTTCATGTTCTTTTTCTGGTAAAACGAGACAAAAAGTACGGAAAAATACGGAAGGATGAGGAACGGAGTGTTATGACACGATGTTCCATCAGCTACACAAGAAAAAGCTGTACCATTACCATATATATTTTTTGTCTTTCTATGTCATCAAACGAAGAATACTTACATAGCACCCTATATCTACAAAATGTTATATATTGGGTATATTTTATATCGACGATGGGCGATGCCGACCATATCGTTGCATATCCTTACGGTGCCTCAAAGTTATTGTATCGTCAGAAGCATATTCTGAAACACCCTCGTAAAACCTAAGCCGTTTTGGCAAATCTTTTCCTCATATTTTATTTTTTATAGATACATGTTTGAAGCAAATAAAATACTGGTAATGGTTCTTGTTTTCTTCATTTTAAAAAGAAAACAAGTTAAGTTGTTCTTACGACTAGTACGTATTGATATTAAAGTTAAGCCATTTACAGGCCATACCTACGAAGGTATTATATACTTAGATTTAAATTAAGATGAGAAGTAATTTTTAACTTAACTTAACTAGGCACTCTGTTCTCTCTGACTACTCCGCTAGGTATAAGACGTGAAGCTATATATTTTTAATAATTTAAATAGTGAATTACGAAGGCTTTGACTTTAATTCCCGCTCGAGTCGCGGGAAATTTATTAAAAAATATTTTATTACCTCGCTCTGGTAGCAAGACAAAACTCGGTATTGAGTTCTGCTACTCAAACTCAACACGAGGTTTCTCAGTCTTTGTCTTAATACAAAATTCCATTTGCTTACTCTGCTATATGTGGAACACTGCGTTAACCTGTTTAATCACAATCAAAACGTCTGTACTAACAGCAATTTTGAAATAAATAAAATAGATAAGAGATCATAACCAATCAAAAACTATTGTAAAGCAATTAACCAGAATATACGAAAAGTTCACATTCCAACCCCATATTATATTTGATAACTAAAATAGGCTAAGAGTTAATAAATTTCAATGGAAACCCAAAACAAATTTAACAAAAGTCATAACAATCCTTGGAAACTCTGTTTATAAAACGTATGGGTGTCTACAACTTTTGTTATTACAAAGTTAACATATACTCGTACAATATTTGGATAAGTTGTTCTAAATATGTATTTTCATAATGTAATTAGTATGAGTGTTTTGGCTTACAGTAAAGGGACAGAGATGAAAGAGGTAAATGAGGCAAGGCAGTTGACTTTGAAAAATACACAATATGCGCAAAGAGGTGAAAGTTGTAAGAGAGGCGGTAGGTGGTGTCTTAATGACCTTCCTCTAGTAAGAGGAAGGTCATTAAGACACCACGAAAGGTACGGTTTTAGAGGTTGATAACAGTAAACGAGACGAAAGTGGTATGCTGAGACCGTAGCATTCGGCATTTAGATATCTGTAGCTACCCCGCAACAGATAAGGCATGAATCTAAGTATTTAGATTAATATAAATGTGTAGAAAACGAGAGCTACTTCTGTACATAGTGTGTGACGGTTGTCAGTTTAAATTCTACTCGAGGGAATCAACTAATTTCAATTATTCGTGTTCAGAATAAGACAAACCCAAGATTGAGATTCGCCACCCACCACGCACTTTCTCAAGAGTAGATAAGGGAATGTTTTAACATTAGATGTGCATTAGAGTGCCTACTAGATCATATAGGCGAGCCTGTCGTTCCACCCATCATCTTTTTGCCACACGAACGACTCGTACTAATGCAGGCCTACGTGCACCCATTCAGCACACATTAAATTCCTACAACAGCAACTTTAGCCATATCGACATTTTTGCAAATATTTACAATATTTACAAAAGACGTTGCGTTACGACGTTTGCGTTTACAAAAGATTGTTATTTGAGGAACTATATGATGACACTTAATAAATTGTAAATTTTTGTAATTATAATGTACAATCGACTCTCAACTTTTAAAACTTATTTATTATATCTAGGGTAAACGATGTTGATTTCACAATTATTATATGTATAAATTATATTATATATAAATTATGTTATTGTGATATTGTTAGTTCACCTCAATAAATCAAAAAAAAACAAAAAAAAAAAAAAAATTAGGTTCCCCCTTCCCTGCTACGAAGAAAAACGATGAAACTTCTATAAATAAAAGATAGGAAAATATCAAAATATTTACTGCTTAAAGAGGCAAGAACTTACAAAGCCAAGTGTTATATAATTTACTATAATAAAACTTCCCTGGTGCAGTTCAAGTAGTGTAATGCATTTACTCATCTGCGTCACGAAGCATTATTGAATGAATAATTTATAAATACGCTCTCCGCCGCTCTGGATTGTGCATCTTGGATCTTTACTTGGAAATATTCCATTACGAGGTCGGTCCTGGAAGTTGGCAATTTGTTTTGGAAATTTAAATAGTGGTTCGTGTTGTAATATAATATCTTAACTATGTTTGGTACTGTTATATTGAGAACAGTGGTGGCTCGGGGGTGAAAGCATGCGACTGTAAAGGCGGCAGGCTGTGGGTTTGAATTCTACTTGAAAAAGTGAAATATTTAAAATTTTAATTTGTTCTTCGCTCTGGTTGCGAGGCATAGCACGGCGTTGAGTTCCGCCAATACATCGTGATGTTAAAAATATTATTATTCAAGCCTTAACCCCTTGCAGGGTAGTGGAAATAAAAATAAATTATATATTGATAATCCCATTTCCCCAAAATGTGAATCGAATCTACACAAATAGTAGAGAGAGTCAGATATTGATCCACTGCACCACGGCGTCATATTCATAATAGGTACATTTAGTATATTAACATTCTTTGTACATTTTACTAAAATTTTCATCTTGTTCTTAATCTTATAAATTAACTAACTAAAATACTTTAGTGCAAAGAAAATAAGGTAAGCAAGGAAACGTCGTAAGTAAATTAGAGTAGCATTTTCAAGTTGTAAACTTTCCCCGCATTTCCCGCAGAATTTGCCAGCAACGTGGATAGCAGAAATATACAGAATATAATGAAAAATGAAGATGAAATTTTAATCTTGCAAATTGGTGTCGTATGAAATCAATGGAATTTTATTTAAAGCTATAAATAAAAGAGTAGAATTGGCTTTAATTGAATTCTTTTTCGGTACTTAATTACATGATTTATTTTCTTGGTAGGATTTGCAAAGGCAAATATTTAGGTATAAATAAATAGTCAAATCAGCTTCACGCTGTATCCAGCGCACAGCAGGGTAGGCAGAGGGAGCCTAGTGTTAAGACTTTCCGTGTCTTACTCCACTTTCCACCGTGCACAGTTGTACACGTGTACACTTTATTTACATTTCACACTTTGTGCCTCTGCACCATGACTCTTTATTAGTTATACATAGGTATTTCCATTTGTTTACAACATTTTAAAATTTTATTATAGAATTGATTACTAATGTAGTTGACATGCAATCTCTTTTTAATTTCCATTCCACTTTAGAGATTTATTATAAAAGAAAAAATATGTAAACCTCTCATAATTAATTGAATTATTTCCGTTCTGGATGGGTATTATAGCTCTCAACAAACATAGAAAAGCACTACTATATTCTTCTTTATATGGACCAACTGAAATACGTAGATCCAAAATAAAAATAAAATGTGAAATATTAATCTCATGATAAAAAATATTTATTCTTCATCTAAGCGAAAACGTTAATTCAATTACCATTACATATTATTTATTTAAAATGAATATACATTCGGAGAAACGCCTAAAATACTATCTAAAGAAAATTCTCCAAAGTTATCTTTTATATAAATGTACGACAAATATTTTGTTATTTGAAATAGCCTGAGGTGTTGACGCCATTTACAAGATTCTACGAAATCAGTTATTTTATAGCAAAAATCCTTTAGCACAAAAAAAATATAGATAAATAATTCTTTATTATCACACTTACTCTAGTTTTTACTGAGAAAGTGAAAGCTCGGCGTTTATTTCTCAAACTCAACACGCAATATCTCGTAAATTGGGGGGAAATTAGATAACAAAATATTTTAACACTAGGTTATCCTCCCAACCCTACCATATACGGGATTCACCATTCACGCTGAAACGTTCACAGAACCATTCACGCTAAATTAGCTAAGAAAGAAGAATATTAGATTGGCTAAGAACATTTTTTTATCAGCTTTACGGTGTATCCCGCACACAGCGGGGCAATTAATAAATACTAACTTTTACATTCACTTTCGCTTCCCTCTTTTATTGAAATGGAAATAACTAAGAGTTTTATATGTCATGTAATACATTCTATATGCGTAAGATAACGCTGATCCCAGATACATCATGATGAAGGAGTGTGATATCTTTCGTTATAAATGGACCACCAAAAGAATAAAATGAAACCTTAGTTTCTGAGTTTAGAACATTAAATTAAATTTTATCATATTATAAAAATCTATAATTCTATACTAAGGTACATAACGTTACATAGACTGATAAACACAACACCCTTCTTAATTAATTTAATAATTTTAATGTAAAATACGTTTTTCAACATAAATTCAAGGTAAAGTTAGAGTAAAATAAATCGAGTGGCAAATTAACGGAATCCTCGGTAGATTAAGCGGCAGTTAAGCAGAGCTTTAATTGATCTACGCGTCTGCAACAGATTATTAATAATTAATTGTCCACCGAGTGGTTTTTACCTTGGTGACGTCACTCACTTTACATTTGGCTATATAAAATGACTCACTCACTTTACGTACGACTGTACTTTACGTACGCGACAGGTTATGGGTTCAATTCCAACTCGAGAAAATGAAATACTTCATGTTTTCATTTCCTTGCTTAGATAACGAGGCAAAGCATGGCATTACATTCTGCTACTCAATGAGTGATGAATTGAAGTGTCTTAACGAGAAGCTGAATGAACTGAATATGTTTCAAGTTTACTACTTCTATATGCATGATGCAATCTTCTTCCTCCTGGTATTAATCCCGGCTATTGCCAGAGTCTGCCCTCCTACTCAACTGCTGCTCCTTAATAAACTTCAATGTCTATAAACATATAAATAACCCTTTACTTACAAATTGCATTATATTTCTTCGAAATACATATAAAAATGCTTAAAAACTTATCAGTAGAGCATGTCACGCCTGCGGCGAGTAGTTTCGGCCGCGTACTTCTATTTGCATGAGAATGTTTCTACACAAATTGAATTTAACAGTTACGGCCATGCATATGTTTATGTTGACGTGTTATTTAGTTAGCACTTATATTTTAATGTGTATTTAGGTTTATGTTCAACGAATGAGGTTTTGTTTGTCCAAAAGTAGTCTTTTTTCAGCTTCACGCTGTGTTTGTCTTTGTCAGTGACCAGAGCGCAGTAATGAAAGTATTATATATTTCATTTTCTCGAGTGGAAATCGAACCTAGAACCTGTCGTGTTTACAGTCACACACTTGTTTTTGTGGTGTATCTAACACTAAAAACAAAAGACTGTCTGTGTGCTGAGATAATGTTAACTAGGTTAAGATATTTTAAATATCTCATACAATTTTGACAATTGTCGAAAGTGTTATTTTATACAAAGCAGGGAAATATTTTTAATATATGCCTCATACCAGTTGCATTGCAGCTTCTCACGTTTTCCCTTTTCACTGAATTTTCGAAACATTACGTGTTGAATGGCGGAACTCATCGCCGCACAATGTTACCCACAAATTATTATAAATAAATATGTATATATTTAGAACAAACTCTTAAATTCTTAATATAACACAAAAAAATTCAATTACAATAATCAATTTCCTACCTGAAAACGAAGATTCAAATTTTCCTTGTACTTCAAACAAATTTTAATTAATGTTTTGTTAATTTAAACTGAGTGTGCAAATTAGATGGGATCTTAGTTCCAACGTCTTTCAGAGATCGATACTAACTTGAAACTTGCCATGTCTTGAAGTTCTACAGCATGCAACCATTAATTAAACTTATATAAAGTTGATAGGAAAGTCGGTGTAGGTACCTAATCTAAATGTTAGTTTCGGATTATAAATCAAGTTACTTCACTTTTATGTTTTGTAGAATAACTATGAGTTTTCGTGTAACTTTATTATAGTCATTAAAGATAATAATTGAACCGTCATGGCACAGTTGGACGTTGTGGGTTCAATCTCCACACGAGGTAAAGGACAATTCATTATTTCCAGCTCTGGTAGGCAAAGTCTGCAAAATTCAGCGAAAATTGGAAAACGAAAGTGCCTTTTTGAGAACGGAATGTCTTAACACTAGGTTCCTAGGTTCCCGCTGCCTACTCGTCTATGTAATGATTTTTGTCCACAACTGAAGCTATTTAGGTATAAGATAAAATGTAATTGCAAATAGACATTGTGAATGCGGTCCCCTATCTTTTTCCTGCTCTTGTAAGAGAACCGCAGTGTTAAGTTGCGCCATTTAATGCGCAAAAATAAATGTTTAGACAGACAGTCCCACACAATTCATATTTTATACATATACATTTAATATTTACTTTAATTTCAAAATTCTAAACTTATCTTGTTTCAAAGTTAAACTTTATACAATTTTAAATTGGCTGTGTTCACGCCATCGGTACAGAGTGAATATGTTTAAAGCTGTAACAATTACGAATGTTCAGACCGTATCCACAGTGAATAGATTACGTACAGTTGTGGTTACTAACAGGTGAATTTAGTAAGGCACTTGTTAAAAAGGTTTTCTTTTTTTTTAACTTCACGCTTTATCCCGCATATAGGGAAGGCAGAGGGAATCTGGGAACCTAGTATTACGATACTCTGTTTCGATTACGATCTGCTCCTCATTTTCCGCTGAATTCTAGAGGCATAGCGTTTCAAAGTTCTCTTGTGTCTCTTCATCATTATCACAGCTGTTATTTTAACACCTATTACTGGATATACACCTCACTCGAGGATTTTCACCAGTATTTTTTTTAAATAGGTACGGTGGACTGTTGCTTGCAGTATAAACGTATATATATTCAATAACTCTACAGTAAATTAAACGAGAAGCAAATTTAGCTTCACGCTTTCTCCTCTTTATCAAGGATAAGCAGAGAGAACCTAGAATTAAGACACTTTGTTTCCCACTATGACATCAATTTCTAAAACATTACAGACTGAGAAATAATAATGTCAAAACACTACCTTGACCGCTAATCACCTGAATTCGAAACTTTGATTGTAGAGTATCCCAACTCGATTTCGCAATTTGTACAAACGCTAAAAAAAAGTTTATTTTATTTAAATGTAATCACGACCGCGTATAAGCATCGAACCTAAAACCATCACAACATTTACCAACTGCACCAAAATATATTATTATTTAACTTCTATCATCATGTATGGGTACTAATAAACAAATGATTCAGTAACAGTTTCTCTATAAAACAGTTTTTGCACAAACTCAGGCAATGCATCACAAACTATGCACAGTGCCACAGATTCCCTAATAAGATAACACAAACAGATGCTATCGTACAAATTGTTCCCGGCAATTAGTGGTGGAATTACTAGTAATGTACGGGTTAACTCACTTCTATCATAAATATGAGTGCTTTAATTAAATATTTGTATTGCGGCGACTTTATTATGGAAAAATGCTTTTTTATTACACTTTTGTAGAAGTATGATGTATTATTAAATGTAGGCGTGGTTATAGGTTCGATATCCCATTCGTGATATCTCATTCGTGTTTCCATTATTTAGTTTTTAGGCATCTTTCTCGTAAAACAGCGGAATAGTTAGATTTCAGTCGGTTATTATAATTCAAAATCATTCAATTATTGTTAAAACACAGTAGGCATAAAAATCTAGTTTAATTTATTTAATGATATTAATTTATGAATTAAAAGTTAAATTTTCTACTTCAAAAATATAAAAATCTTGTAAATTTTCTATACAAACTTCAGTAATGCATAGATATGAGATATTGCACAAAAATGTGGTACACCTTACTGGTGGCAATTGACGGTCAAACCTATTCTATTCCATCGGATCCCATGATTGTTATTGCATGCCCTGAATCGTCCAATCTGCGTTCTTCTATTTGCTTTCCGTAGTGAATTCGCTCTTTTCGATTTCGAAACCGCGTTTGTTAAAGTTTTTTGTTCGGATTTATTTCTTTTGGCAGCATCTTTCGCTCGTTAAATATTTTTGGAGCGAAAATTCTTTTTTAAAATTCTACAGTTTGTCTAATAAATCATTTATATTTGAAAAGTGTGTTGCTATAGGCAATCGTTGCGCAGAGCTCGACTCGATTGACTGTAAGCGCGACGGTTATGAGTTTGTTTTCCACTCGAGAGAATGACATTATTTTCATCGCTTGCTCTGGTAAAAAGCGTGGCGTTCAATTGCGCCATTCGACACGCGTTGTCTCGAAAAAATGGGGTCGAAAAGCTACCGAAATTTATTTAAAGTAATAAGCATTTCATTTAATTTATAAATATTTAAATATACATAATAATACAATTTCAGCTTTAAAAAGCTTATATAAACACAAACAATATTATATGCTTAAAAGAAAACGAAACTATAACCTTTAATGGAATAAAAATGAGCATCAAATTCATGAATCCTATGAATAGTTAAATGACATGACT
>JAEBDU010013113.1:23884-88531 GCA_016802625.1 Heliconius numata
ATGAGCATCAAATTCATGAATCCTATGAATAGTTAAATGACATGACTGGGTATCCCACATCGAACGTTGCGACATATCAGGTCGCGTTAATAATTCAAATAGTTAGCTAACTTAGCTCAGCTTCGATATACGTAATGTGAATACTTTGGATTCTTTTTCTCCAGAAAAATGACATGGGAAACTAGCATTCTAAGACATTCCGTTTTTCACTGTCTGCTAAATTTTCAAGACATTCAATGGTTGCTGGAACTTAACACCACGTTTGTCTATCTGAGTGCAGAGCGGACAAATAAAAATAAATAAAAATATATCTTCTGGCACTCAATATGCAATGTTTTGAAAATTTATTATCATGCTTGTGGTGGCACTTTAAAATGAACAACTATTTTAATAGTTTTGAACATATTTATTTTATTAGGAATTTTGGGAAATCCACATTACACACACACTCCTACACTCTCAAAGGAACTTGGTAAATATTAGCATTATACGCCAGGAGATTCGTCTGTGTGTTGTCTGTCACTGTCTGTCTGTCTGTCACTCACTCCGAAATCTTGTAACAGAAGCGTTTTATATATACAAACTAATATTACTTATTTGACTATTGTAAGCTTATCTTAAATATCTCGGTGCAAGAGTGACTGTCTACGTTCACACGACACATTGTGGGTTCGATTCCTACTCGAGGAAATAAAATATTTAATGTTTTATTTCATCATTCTCTTAGAGAGGCAAAGCTCGGCGTTGAGTTTCGCTACTCAATACGCAATGCCTCCAAAATTCTGCGGAAAGTGCGGAACGGAAGTATTTAAATAAGAAGGGAGTGCCTTAACACAAGGTTCCCAGGTTCCATCTACCTACCTTGCTATGTGCCGAATACAGTATAAAGCTACCAAAACATCTTGATGATATTTCGTGTTGATTTGGCACAATTTTTTAATTTCTACGGAAAGATAAGAAAAAACTTTACAATTTTTCGGACCTAGAACCGCCGCGTTTACACGCACGCCTACGCCCTTGCACCACCAACGGCTTCAAATGAGAATTGAATGTTGAACCTTCAAAGATAAAATTACTGTAAAATTTCTTGTACCTACTAAAAACGAAATTTTAATAAACTTTTCGTGTAATAAAATAGCTGAACCAGGGATAAAACATTTTGTTGAAACGGAATATTAGCTACTTTGTCACGAAAATGCAGAAAGAACGTTTGCTGTTCGCGTGAACTTAGGTTGTCGCACAGTACATATATAAGGCTAAATATCCTAATTTTTTTTTGTAAAAAAGTATGCTGTTATAGTAATATTTTTTGGTGGTTTACGCTGTATCCCGCATATAGTAGGGTAGACCGAGGGAAAACAGTGATAGAGTTCCCCACAGCCTTAACTTTGAGACACTTGAAATGGAGTGCCGCACTTATTTTGATACTAGTGAGGAAAATGAAAGTGATTTATTCTGCTAAATGGAAATTGAATCCACAACCGTTATGTCTACAATAAGACGCTAAGCTTCTGCGCTTGCTGAAGTTTTAAAAAAAAATAGACTTATCTCAGTGTCTACAAGGTAAATTTTACATAACATAGCAGTTTAACTCAGTACCAGAGCAAAAAATTTTAAGTAGTTTAAATATTATCTTTCCCTTATTGTAATCCAACTCACAACCACCGCATTTTCAGCACTAAATGCTGTCCTTCTCAACCGCGACGACGAGATATTTAAATAAATGAATATAATTTACAATGCCTTCTTAAAAATATAATCCATTGAAAACTTCTTTGTAAATATTATTCAATCTACTAAATAATTAAAATAGGCAATTGCCCTTCCTCTATAAAAATATCTAACGCAATTTTCCACCACTCAATTACTTAACAAACCCATCAGTTAATTACCTCTCGCTATACCAAGCATACTTCAGTGGAATACAAGCCTAAGTATAGCTTTGGGACCTTTTCTCGTTTCGGCTAAGCGTTGATATCCTTTGTCGGGGTATCGGCTTTCATGCTAAAAGCGCTACAGGCGTCTTCTACAATAAAGCTAGCGCAACGCGAGCACACTGTACCAAATGTTGCGAAACTTATGGTCAATGCACTTGTTGTATTTTGTATCATTTTTTTAATGCATTGTGTAAGTTTTGACTTTTGGTAAGTAATTTTTATATGTGACACTCCCTAATTTCTATAGAGAATCTAATTAGAATGTTTAATTTTTTTTCTAATATTACTTTGACTATTTAAAGTAAAACGTTTTTTTTATTATGAACGGTTGACTATTTAGGTGAAGTTAAGCCAGATACGGATAAAACATGTATTCAAATATATATATAAAAAAATACTCTTAAATACAATTAATCAGTATTTACAAAATTATTCACCCAACTTCAAAAAAACCTGTATGTCCCAAAATATGTGACGCGTGGTATAGTGTCATTATTGCACGTTTTAATTACTGATGGTAATCTGCTTTTAGCGTGTGCCTGCAACGACGAACTTTGTATGGTGTTTGGGCGAAATTCAAAAGAGCCACGTCAGAGAGCCTTTTGGAATAGTGAAAGGATTCGCCGTCAGACTTTTGCGTAGTGAAAATCTTTTTGAGGTGGTTGTGGCACAGTGGCATAAGCGCGTGACTGCAATGCGATAGTTGTGGATTAGATTTCCATTAGGGGTAGTGAATTATTGCTTTAACATTTTTTTACTCGCTCTAGTAACTAGTTGAAACGCAGCATAATTTCCAGGTTAAAATTTAACTTAACTTAACTTCACGCTTTATCCCTAGTAGTCAGAGAGAACGGAGCGCCAAACGCTATATACCTCTTTCGCCTCGTCCACTGTCATCAACCTCTTCATACATGTCCTTCGGGGAGTCCTCATGCTTTTTACGTGACTTTCCTCTAGTATCTTTGATACTGTGTTTTTGATGGTCAAGTGGTAAGACCCGAGGTCTTTCCCTACTTCTCTTACCACTCACTTTGCCATCATAAATCTTTTTTGATATTCTTTCATCACTCATTCGTTCGACGTGCCCAAACCAACTGAGCACGTTCTTCTTCATTCTCACTGGGGGTTCAACGATGGAAGGCTTGCCCGCAGCGACCCCTGTCAGCTCTTACGAGGGCTGCAACATTCCATCTACTACGTGCACATCGAGAGAGCGCAATGATAAGGCATCCCCCCAAGGCAACGCGCACCAGTGAGTCCCCGCTGGTGTGTCAAGTGGCGACAAATGCGGCGTTGGGCACCGCCACCCAACACGCCATGTCCGGAAAGGCACAGGAGGTGGAGGACGGAGCTACAAATAGCTACGTGGAATGTCCAGGTTAAAATTAGGCGGAAAATCGTAAATGGCGTATTTTAACACTAGGTTCCCTCTACGTGCCTTACTTTATGCGGGACACACGTGAAAGTACACGTGCAATGGTTTTTAACTAATAAATAAGAAATTTCGACTCCAAACTAGAATAACGGTGAATAGTATATACAAATACAAACTTTCCACTCAAAAGAACCGGTCCTTTTGAGAGATGAACTTTAACTAACAATGTTTGACTTTGTTTGATTAAATTAATTTAGTTTAATTAGCCTAATGGGTTCAGGTTTATAGAAGGAGATAGTGTCATTTATGAATGCGAAACACTTCCTTCCTCGCTGTCGTAACGAGGCAAAGCGTGGCGTTGACTTCCGCCACTCGACACGCAATGCCTCCAGAAATCGACGGAAATTGGGAAACGGAAGTGTATCATAGGAGCGAAGTGTCTTAACACTAGGTGCTAAAGTTCCCTCTACCTTTCCCGCTAAATACGGGATAGAGAGCGAAGCAAAAAAAGACACAGCTTTCTATATTTTCCCATAAAATTGTCATAACAAGTAGTAAAATATTCTTCAATCAATACAGTTAGTTCAAGTCTCGCATTCAGAAATACAATAGTGTTTGTCAAAACAGCGTGATATATCGTTGGTGGTACAGATTCGGAGCAGCTCGAGCGTGGTATTTGGTCGCGCGAAATTTAAAATGAATTCACGCCAATTTTACGCTCAGTGCTCCTTCTGTTTAGATTTTTTTTGAGTTACCGTTATGACTATGCAGATTTTGTTTTTGTTTCGATTGAGATCTTTATTTAAAATTGCACCGTGCTTAGTTTTCGCTTTGTGTTGGATTGGTCGTTTTTTTTGTTTAAATGTTTCATTTGTGTATATATTTCTATAGTTATATGGGGTTAGTTGTGGCGCAGAGGCACAAGCGTATGACAGCGTTGTCGGTATGATTTCTTTGCTCTGGTGTCGAGGCAAAGCGTGGCGTTGAGTTCCGATACTCAACACGTAATAGGACAATTAATTATTTTTATTTTCTCGTTCTGATACCAAGGCAAAGCGCGGCATTGTGTTCTACCACTCAACTCCAAATGTGTTGAAAATTGACCGGAAAGTTGAAAACGGATTGTCTTAATTTAAGTTTTCTCTACCTACCCCTACAGGTTGCATTTTATGCAACCTTAGCTTCGTCTACTCAACATACATTACTATTTTGGATTGAAAGTGGAGAACCAAGTGACCTTTCCCCAAAACCCATTTAATCTGCTCTACAAACCACAGAAAGACGAGTGAAAGCCAAAAAAAATGAAATTACCAGTATGAAGTTCCAAAGACGGCTGCCCAGGGACGACCCGTCACCATTTTAAGATTTACGACCCCTCGTGTGGCATCCATTTTACTAAAACCCTCTCGCTTGCAACATGCAAAAGCACTCGACCTGAAAATTTCTGAATAGTACACAACTACAAGTACTTACAATGGTAACAGCAACTTTCGAAATATAGTTTGAATTAATATTAATTAAATTTTATTTGGTTAGTGAGATGGGATGAGATTTTGTTTGACGAGTAATCGTGAAATTTTGTTGATTAAAAGTAAACGTGAAGTTAGTTCAATGATTTAATTTATATGATCTTGACCTATTTGCTTTGAAACTATATTTTTTTACTTTATCCCTTAATAACGTACTACTTTTTTATATTCACGCTGTATCACGCAGGGGGAACTTAGTGATGAGACAATACGTTCCCACCTTTCGTCTCAATGTTTGAGATATTGCATATTGAGTTCATTAGATAGTTGAGAATAATTTATTCATCGGATCGTAGCTGAATCTTTTTTCTTAAAAAATATATAATATATTTTTTTAGAAAACAAATAAAATTTAAAGAGGATTTGAAGCCTAAAGACGTTAAGGTTGGTGGAAGGTGGAAATCGTTTAAGCTCTCGGACCACTAAGCTGAAAGCCGAACGGAGTATCTTAACACTAGGTTCCCTTTGCCTACTCTGCTGTGTGCGAGACAGGTTGAACAGTACTACTTAATTCGATGTTGATATTCGTATAGCATAGTAAATTACCTTACCCGGTTATTATTCTAAGTATAATTAATTTACTTGGTGAATTATCTCCCTTGTGTCATATTATTTTACAAGTATAAAGTTTTAGATTGTTATAGCAAAGTTATAAATATAATGAATAATTATTACTCATGGTGAATATGGAGAGCGCGGGTTCAAACCTTATTTTCTTAGCTTCACGCTGTTTATTGTGCTCATATAGAGGTAGGTGGAGGAAACGTACTATCAATACAAACTATTAAGCATACATATACTATGGTTTATATTTGCTAAATTTTAGAGATATAAATCAGAACCAACTCGTCAAAATTCAGTGTCAAAACAAACATTTAACTAGCGTTGTCATTAGTTCTATAAAAACGTACAAAAAGTGTCACATTGACTATGACGTTTTCGTCACTGTGATTATTTCGTAAGCATATCTTTTTTTATATATCAAGATACTTATACCTGTCTATTACTGTCACATGTGCACAAAAACGAAATGTTCTCTCTATATTAGAGACTTTTTGACGACTTACTCGTACCTAAGCTAATATTACTTTTATAGCTCAATAAATTATTTGAACTTTGTCCCGTCCTTTTTTATTTGAAAGTATGAATAGTATATCGAATTGAAAGCATTTTTGTTATGATTAGGCCCACAAGAAAAATCTTCAATATAAATCAACCTCCTCGAAGGTTATGAAAGAAAGGTAATGTGATTTGAGTTTTCGCCGTATTCTGAACATCCAGGGGCCGAGCTCAATGGGATGGAGGACATAGGTCATTAATATTTACCTTTTGAAGGGATAGACATGTCGACGTAAGTGGTTCTACATAAAATATTCACTATGAAATTGTCAATACTCTCAACGCGTTTTACATTGATTGATTTATTTGACTTTGTGTACACAATCACTGTGTCGATACAGAATAAGCTGCGATTCAGATTTTTATTTATTCAATTTATCTTATAAAATGTATTAGATTTTTATACGAGGATGAAAGCACATTTTTTTTTTAATGGCACATTTTCGTTATATTATACTGGCTGTTACTTGTGGCTTTACCCGCGTGGATAAATGACAATAATTAGGAAGAAATAGCCCTTGTCACCAGTACGATGTACAAATAATTCCATGTAATAAATATTATATCTTGCTTATAGCCTCAATAAAGGGACTATCTAACACAGAAATTTGAACTATTTCAGACTATCCACTTGTATTTGACTCGAGATTAGAATAACTCTCATAATTTAGACTTTTTCTTTACATTTCATGTAAATAGAGCGGCGTAAGTGTACCTCGAACTTAAAATATTAAATTCAATCATTCAACAACTGTACCACAACCGCCTAAGAACTGTCTAAAAACAAAACTTCTTAAAAGAAGATGGGCAAGTTAAATGTTTCAAAAATTTTTTATCATCAACAGCACGAAGGTAAGCTCAGGATCAAGTGGCAGACGCTTGCCGGAGTGCTTAGTTTAGTAGCTCCTTTGAATGCGAAATGTGGTCGTGACGAAACTGTCAATACTTCATATTATGCAAGTGAGGTGTGAGCTTCAGGTATCGGTTTCGTAGCCAATGTGACGAGAATGTGAATATTGATTTTAGATGGCATCCAAGTTATTATTATAGATAGTTGGTATGTTTTTGGAATATGGAATTTTGTTATTCATATGTAAATTCGATATGGTGAATGAAGACAGGCTAAGCTAGAAGCGAACCGAAACAATAAAGCGCTAGTGGGGCCAATAAATATGTAAATTACGACAGAGAAAAAACAAACAATATTGTAATGTATTTAAATTGGTAAATATTTTTATTAATCTTAATAATTATCGATAATCATAAATACGAAAAAATAGATATAAAAATATTATTACTGCTGTCATAAAATTTTGACAATAAAATAGGTAATAAAACGATCTCGATATCAATAAGTAAGCGACGTCGTCACGCCCGTTATGACAGACGTAGCACTATCCTTAACTTTACTTTGTAACATGTTACTTTGAAAATGTTCTCTTTAAAATGATAACAAGTTTTAGGGTTTCGTATCTCAAAAGAAAACCAACGGAACACTTATCGAACTTTGGAAGGACAACAAATCTGTATGTTTGTTTTTTACAGAATTTGATTAGATGGCATGACCTAACCGTCCCAATGTGGCACATTGGCAGAGCGACGGTTGTGCCTTCGATACTCATACGGGGGAACGAGTTATTTGCATTTTGTTGTAGAAGTTCCGCCACTGAACAGTCATTGTTTCGTAAATTGGACAAAAAATGAGGAACGGAGTGTTTTAGGTTCTCTCACTACTAGGTTCCCTCTGTCCAACCTCGTAGAAGCCAGAAATTATGGAAAAAAACAAAAAAAATAAACCAAAACGATTATAACAGAATTCGAGCCGAACTTCAAACAGGTTCAAAATATACCGAAAACATGAAAATAATTAAAGCTGACATTTTAAACGTTTATTTTTAATTAAAATTAAGTGCAATCCAATAAAAGCGGGACGAAAGATTCAACAAGAGGTCCACAGTTTTGCCGAGCTCTCGTAATTCGCAAAGTGAACATTAATTTTCATTCAATTCTGCTGTTGAGAGGAAAAATGAAAAGTTATTTCGAATCAATTTGAATTGAAAATGAACTAATAAAAGGTAACTTGTTCGTTAAATCATAACAAGGACTGCTACAGACCTAAAACTTCAATTTCAATCGAAGACTTAGTGTGTATATCTTGCAATGCGTAAATAATTAACTATGTAAAATTTATGAAACTATCGTATTAGCTTAGCCCCCTACATTCAAAATCAAATTCTAATACTTCTTGCATCTATCCTCTATTCAACTTTAAAGCTATTGTCGTCAAAATCAAATCGTTTCGCATAAATAAAAGCTGGTTGAGATATAAATTTAAAATACGTCGGTTACTTCAAGCGTAGGATTTCACTTCGCTCTACAAAATAATTACGTTCTGTCTCCGAGCAAGCAAATAATTAATAGCGCGAATAAATCTTAAACTTTTGTCGAGTTTGGTTACTTACATTATTTATAATGTTAATACTTTCCAAGTTTTTATCTGTTTGTTGCGAATTCAGCTGTTGTTTTCGAACTTGTACCCGGTAGTTGTGTTAATTATATTTTATTATAATGACTACCAAATTATGTGGAGAGTGGATAATGGAGTGTCTTAATGGGAACGTTGTGAGAAACCTAGATTCCCTCTGCCTCTCCTATCCCGCTTATATCAAGGTAGGCAGAGGAAAACTAAGAGTCTAGTGATAAGATTCTGAATTGTGGAACTCAACGCCGCGCTTCACCTAAAAGAACGTAATTATTCCCCCAATACATATGATAATTAATATAATCATTGAGGATCGAACCCAAAACTGTCGCGTTTATCTCACATACACTCACACTTGATAAGTCTAAAAATAAAGAAATGTACATTAATTATTAAATTAATTTACGTTATATTTTTTTCTTTGATAAAACAGGAGGCAAACGTTTTATTATTTCATTTATTACTGTAGATAATTGCCACGAGTCCTCGTTTACATCGGCCACTTTTGAAGATTATTACTTAATTTGCAATAAAGTAATTCATTTGTAAATAAATGAGATATGAGTCGAATTGTATGTTTTTCTTTATTATAAAATTTTTAATTCAGATCTTCATTTTAAATTATTTTCAAAATAATTGCTTCATAATTTTCTAAATGTTTTTTTAAATTAGTAATCCTCAGACAAAAATACGCATTATTTAATAAAGACTAACTACCATTTCTATGTACGTAGAGTAAAGTAGAGTAAAAAGAGTTAATTCTACTATTAGTATAATTTGAACATGCGTTAGAAAAATAATAATAGAGAATATAAAGATTAATTAGAATAACGGACTGAATGAATAATAAGAGGGTCCTCAATTCACATTTACGTTACACTAACTTAAACGCTTGATTTTTTTTGTGCTTCAGCAGACCATGGACTTGAATATTTGTTATTAATTTCAGTTATTAATCTTGACAGATGGACGGGGTTACGTTTTAACCTTTTGAGATATAGAACTCTAAAATTTGAAAGAAAAAAGAGCATTTTACAATAAAGCTACAGTGTTGTTATGACATAATTCCATCAAGTCCAGCTAATTGGTAGCGGCGCGTCTCGGCGTTGACGTATCAGCGGCGTCAAATTTTCAATGTATAATTTGATTCATACCGTTTTAGCTGTATATAAGTTAAATAAAGAAATTCAGAGTTACTTGATCCTTAAATTTGAGTAAATATTTAAGTTAAAACCTTTGTTTGAGTTGTGTAAGTTTACAAATCGACACCACTTCTATTTAATTCGTTGATGTCACATTTGATATGGAAAATTGGACTTCTTAACCCTAGGTTCTCTCTGGCTACCGGATCCAATGCGTGGCAGAGTGTAAAGCTTAAAAAGCTCTAAAATTTTAAATATAGATGGGAATTGTTATCAAACCTAATTTAAAATGCCTACGCCGACGTTCATATAGTGTTTGTACCATATAAGCTCCAGTCGTATACGAGAAGCCACACATGCCATTAGTTACTATAAACGTTAAAATGTAAGCTTAATGCATATTATGTTTCTCATTGATTTTTTGATAAAATAATTTTGAATAAATATATTTATCCGTACTTTGAAATGTTTTCTATATAAGTTTTTCATTTGACAATGTTAAGAAACTCTGTTCCCCACCTTTCGAACAATTGGAGTATTGAATTGCGGAACCCAACGCCGCGTTTTGCGGTGTTACTATAGCGAGAAAATTACGTTTACAGTTAATGATACGATAGATAGGTAGTTTACATTCCAGAATACAGCGTGACGCAAAAAAGAATATCTGCTCATATTATGGGATTGAAATGGATTGAATTATCATGTAGGCCTGATGGTATAACATCTCATAATGTCCTTTCGTTATTGATAACTATTTCGTGTAGGTGAAGAACGAAGAGAAGTTACTCTACATCAATATTAAAATATTAGATAATTTACTATGGCAAAAACAGAAACGTCCGCTAACCGGGAATCAAACTCCCACCCATCACGTTAAGCTTTGCACAAAAAAATCCCCAATAATATTACATATTATAAACCAAAAAACTTCATCTAAACAAGAAACATAAACAAAATAACAAGGAAAGCATAACATAATTTACATAAATATTTTTAAGACTCACCAAGTTTTACTGCATATCACATAATGAAAACTTATATGAGAGCGACAAAGCGGCGTGTGAGCTCGCGCTAGATTGTGTTAAGCCTCTCATTTTAATATTATTCTTTGACGAAATATAAACGCTTAGAGGGAGTGCAGAATAGACTTACTGTTAAATGTTTTTTGTAGAATAAACCACTTTGGTACAGTTCAAATAATATTGACCAGACTAAATGGTTGTGGATTCTTTCCCGAAAGTACCTAAAGTAATTAATAAAATGTTCCTATTATATTCGCTGGGGTAAAAAAGGAAAATGTAACTTAGATTTTTTGCATAATAACATCGCTAAATAACATTTTTTTATTGCTTCACGCTTTATTCCTAGCGGGATAGCCGTCCACTATCATATCAGGCCTGACTGTGGTGAAACACCTACTAATAATAATATAAGGGTGAAAGTTTGTAAATATAGATGTTTATTCCACTTTCACGCAAAATCTCCTCAATGGTTTTAGATGAAAATTTACACTACTGACTTACGGTCTGTACCTTTTGTCATCGTATACATTTGTTTCAATATTTTTTTAGACACTACTTTGAATACCTATCAAAGTTCAATTCAAAAGTAATATTTTCCACGATTACGTGTACTAGTATTACTGAAATCCCAAAATCTATCTAATATCAGCTAGAAATCACTTAAGCCTATAACAACGTTTTATTAAACAAACCAGAACCAGCCTGAAAACAAACCAGATTCACAGTTTGACGGGATTTAAATATAAAAGTTTTTATTCTATTTTTTGTGGTAGCTCCCGCACTCCAGCTCCACTTTACTAAGTGTAAACTAACGATTGTAACTAATTCTATCTAAAACGCTTAGTACTTTTAGAATACGATTTACATTTAGACGTCTATAAGGACTATGTTTTACATTTTACTTATTTTGAATAGTAAATAAGAAGTAGTAGGCATAGGGAATCGGGGAACCTAGTGTAAAGACACATCGTTCCCGTTAAGACTTCCGTTCTCTAGTTTTTGCCGAAACTTGGACCCATTGCGTATTGAGTAGCGGAACTAAAAGTCACGATTTGCTTCATTATCAGAGCAAAGAAATGACAATATTAAATATTTCATTTCTCCGAATGGAAACACAACCTGGCACGACTGGCTGCTTATATATATTTTTGTTACATTTTCTTACTAATTCATTGCGCATTATCTTGAAAATTGTATTATGTGAGTCATCCTTTTCACCACCAAAGCCTACAATTTCTCTATACATAACTTTTTACATTCATAAGACTCCATACAACGTAAAACATATGCATATTAGAGACCATTCAGGCCGCAGTCAGGCCAATCGTAGCGTCTGAGCACTCAGTCAGATTGAAACCTTTCACTAACAATCGGAAGCTTTCAAGATTTTCTACATTTTTCTCTCTTGTGTCGTCCTTACGCTGGATGCTTTTGACTTTTGTTAGGTTTACAATTAAATTAGTTAATTGGATAAATATAATATGTAAATAGGTACTGTTTTTATTTGTATAAAATTATTTTATTTTATGGAAAAGATAAAGCAAACGAGCGTTCGGATCACCTGATGGTAAGTGATCATCGCCATCCTCGTGCAACATCAGATTAGCTAACCTATACCTATACCTATACCTATACCTATACCTATACCTATACCTATACCTATATCGAGGGATAGAGCACTGGGGTGCACCAGCCCAGACATGAGATCAGTACTCCATATAAGGCCAAACCTGGGCCCTATATAGGGCCAATCTGTGTTTCGGCGTGAAGTACCGTCCCGCTCTGCTAATGATCCCCAGTTTCTTCGAGGTCAACTGGGCCTTGCTTTCCGGATGATCACGATACTGGCAGTGTTTTGAAAGACTGGCGATACGACTAATGGGGTTTTTTTAGTGATTAACGCGCAAACTTGTGTCTTCGGAGGGTTGAATTAAATAATGTTCCTTTCCATTCAATGCGTATTGAGTGGTGGAACTCAATGTCAGGTTTTGCCTCGTTACATTTAAATATTTTGTCCCCCCAAGTTCAAATCGATTGCAAAACCGTCGCGTTTAATACTTTAAGCGCGACAATCTAAATCATTCATAGTAGTGTAAATAGAATTCGTAACCGACGCAATTACAATTAGATACTATCTTCCACAGCACCAAGACGGCCTTACCTTACATCCATATCTATTAAATGTGGAAAATTATATGAATTATCATTATGATTGTTTATACACAATCGAACCCATTAAGAGCCGCTAACATTTTATATGAAACAACGAACACCAGTTATTTAGCTCCATACATGTCATTATCAGTAATACAGACGCATAAATTAATAATACAATTGTTTTAGTATTGTTAGTGAAATTAGGTTATTTTGTTACTGTTATTGAACTAAATAACTGAAAAATAAACTCTTTTGTCGTAGTTTAAGGTTCAAATTCATTTTTCGTCTCTCATTTGAATACTGATTATTTTCTCCGGCAGCAATCGTTTGGTTTCATTAGGTCAGGGTTATTCTACGGCCATTACAAGGCTTTACATGGAATAGGCGTACGCCTTTGAACTTATTGCAAGTAATCTAGGGTTAAGATAGTATATATTCGTGAATTAATACAGTTCTTTTTTTACAAAATATTACAGTAAAAATTGTTTAAGTATATCCAAATTCGTTAATTATCTATACTAATATAATAAAGCGGAAGAGTTTGTTTGTTTGTTTGTTTGTTTGAACGCTAAGATCTCTGGATCTACTGGTCCGATTTACATTGTTTTTGTTTTGTATGAAAGCTGCATTCTTCAGAAGTGCTATAGGCTATATAACATTACATTACACATATATACTAATAAATTAAAATACTTTCTAATTTGACATGCAATTTATTCTGCCATGTTAATAACAACCGTCGTCGCTACGCGACCGCGTTCGTTCCCGCGTCATGTTGATGTTCATCCTTATGAAAATAAATATAATAGTCACTTTTAGCATTTCATCTAGATTGAAATTATATGTCTATAGAAATTATATTCTTATATTTCAAGCAGGCGTAGCCGCGTCCGGGTCCACTAGTATGAACATATATGTTTGAAATTAATTGAATGTTTTTGTGAGAATAAATTTAAAGTATTAGAATGTTGTTTCTTGTACGATAACTAATATATTATATACTATATATTAAATATACCAGTCTTAATTATAAATCTAAAAACTTTTTAATAAAACATAAAAAAAGATAGAGAGTGACAGTTGTCTTAACACTGGGTTCCCTCAGTCTAGAAAAAAAACATAAAACTAGGATTGGTCAATAAATATAGTCACAATTGTCCTACATAAATCTGTGTTTACCTTCCATTACTTTCTATAGAATTATACCAAATTAAATAAACTAATTTTATTTATATTCATCAAAATTAAACATAAAAGATCCAAATTATTACCCTTCAAAATTTAACAATACCCTTTAAGTTTGTTTAAATAATGCTATTATATATTTGCGTGTAACGATGCGATAAGAGAGTTACGGGAAGTACACTTTCTTAGCGCAAGTGCTTGGGCGCTTTTGGCGATTTAATGAACTTCACTGAAATATTCAAATTTCTTGTTTATGTTGATAGCATCTGGTGGAGTTCAAGTGGGGTTGTTGTATATTATGAATATAATGGGTTCGATTTCCTTGTATAAACAATTTTCTTATCAATAGGCCACAGGAATTAAAATAATCTATTCTTCTATATACCAATTATAGCTAAAGAGTTTGTTTGTTTGAATGCAATAAAAATTCAAATTCAAATTCAAATTAATTTCAATATTAAAGCGTAATGATTATAATATCTACATTTTGAGAACCTGCAAAGAAATTAGTACGCCGACCTCCATTTACGTCAATTTATGGGACCTAATGCTAAAAATAATAGAAAATCATTATAATCTTAGTAGGGTGCCAACGATGTTTAATGCCGTCTCGTGAAATAGATTTATGCAAATTGTCCACAGAATTTAATTTTTTTCTTCTAAATGTACTTAAATTTTATGCTAAACTCTGTTTTCTCGACCGATTACTTTTAACGGCGGAATAAAATATCAATTATCTCAGGTTTTTCTTAATAAAATATGTTTTACCTCTATGTTTTTACAGTCGTGGTTATAATTTTGAGCACTGAATATTTTAGTTGCGAATTATGCTATTAATAAAATGGAATAATGGAAACTAGCTCGCAATCCTCGCGTATTTATAATGTAATTGACAGTTTTGGAAGACAGGTATTTAATATTTATTCTGCAAAATATTACTTTTTTTGCCTTGCGCCGCATCCCGCATACTACAGGACAACTTAGACATAAGGCCCTCCGTTTATCTGCCCGTGTCATTACCAGGGTATGACAACACCAACCGAACGCCGACGAACCTACTATTGTCGCGTTACATTACATACTAAAAATAATTAAGATGTCTGTTTCCCCAATCTGGTTACATAAAACAGGATCACTAAGACTAAGAAGACAAGTCTTCTGTTAAAAGCATTAGCATCCAAAAAAATCAAAAGTTGCTGGATCACAAAAAATCCTATTACATACATAAATATTATATAGTACGTACAAAATCGATTTTCCACACCTACGGTAATTCCTATAAATTTTAAAGTGAACTCTATCAATCTCACTTCACACGAAAAGTGCATTTGCTCGTAACTGCATCGCGCTGATATCGATTGCATGTAACTTTATAGAATATGAAAATATTCCATTATAAGGGTACAATACGTGGGTTAATTGACGCAGGTTGTGTCTAGTCTATCTATACACGATCAT
Organism: Heliconius numata; assembly: GCA_016802625.1. NCBI lineage: Eukaryota > Metazoa > Arthropoda > Insecta > Lepidoptera > Nymphalidae > Heliconius > Heliconius numata. The sequence continues at coordinate 39,291 of JAEBDU010013113.1, forward strand.
TGTAGGTTGTAGGTTCGACTTACATCTTGCATCAATTAAATTCAAAAGATTTTCAGTACGGTATATCACTGAAATCTCGATGCATGTGGGTTCGATTTTCGCTTGATGGAACTATTTAGTATATTTGTTATGTTCCGCTGTTTCGTCTTAACAACCATTCCGTATATAAACATAATACTTGTGCATGTATGGATTATTCATAAAATGTTAAAATATTTGGAATCATTAAATTAGTATAAGCGGAAAAAACTAAAGAATAAAGTAATATAAAAAAATAAATGAAAAATACATTTTTACGTTTATTTGTAATTAATTATAACGAATAGCCAGAAGCTGTTTACAATGTCCGTAAATGGGCGGCTATTATTTCAGTTTAAAAAGAATCAACAATACTTTTTTGAAAATTTCCAAAGAAATGCCTAATATTATGTATATTTCTCGGTATTTCGTAATATAGAGATATTTCGCGACAACACCTATTATAATAATTTATTTAAAATTGATTCCACAAAATTAATGTCAAGAATTCTTACAAAAATAATGAAAATAAATTTAATTTTTTAGAAAATAAATGTTTTCTTATTTTTTTTTAAATAAAAACAACTTCATTTAAAACATCCGGGCAAATTTAAATTTTGCAGAAAATTCTAAAAAGAAAAAATCAAATAATTTTCTTTTAGCTTCATCACACTGAGGTAAAGAGCTAAAGAGGATAAGAAGCTTAAATGTTCAACAAGCTCTATTTTATGAGTCTCTGCCAGACGATTGAAAGAAAATATTGCATGACGCAAGAAAGCTTTTTCTAAAGCTTTACATACTTACCATGCATGAAATGAACTTAAATATTGTTGGAAAATTTCAATATATTCTTGGTATTGGGTTATTTTCATACACATATATATATTTTATTTCGTTCACACTGTACCTGTATATGGTAGGGTATGGAAAAGAACATAATCTACATCCTATCAAAGGCCAAAAAGTGTTAATTTAAGTAGTATTTAAAATCCCACAACAACACTACCTAACAGATAACAGAAACGTCAGTGTACTTTTCTAACTTTGTAAAACGAATGTTACTCCATATTGAGAAACTACAATAAACTACGGGCAAAGTGAATAGAGATGGAATGGAAAATATTTGTCAAAATATTCGCACGTTTCGTATAGTATATCAATATACTAAATATTGCAAAAATAATAATTTAACTACGGTATGATAGGAACCTAATTTCAAGACATTCTTTTCGTCTTTTTCAACCAAAGTTCATCGAGAATTTGAACATAATATACCGACAAAACAAAAATCTAGGCTAATCTTCATCACCTCATAATAAGTACAAAATGCTTTTCAAACCAAAACTAAAACAAAATGAAACATTCCCAAGATTATAAAATGTAGAGCACTAGTTCCATAATCCACTTAAATCGTACTAAGATATAATATTTTATTTCCACTGAATGTACTTTTAAAAATTTCTTACAGTAATTCTATCTATCTATGAAGATACACGCTTCATCCATCAAAGTGAACAGAGGCTATCTAGATCGATTGCACTTGTTAAGCTCATATATATTGCAGTAAGAACGTCATTAATACTATTACTTGCTACTTAAGCGTAAAGTTTGAACTATATTTTAATGTTTTCCTTCTATATTTAATTATGATATACATAATTATATATGTATATGCTAAAATAAATAAAATGAGTGTCTTTACAGGAAAACGGAGTGTCTTTACAGGAATGGAAAAACAAGAATGAGACAAAAATTGAAAATATTAAATATTTCATTTCATAGAATGGAATCGAACCGACAACGTTTCACGTTTACAATCATTATTAAAATCTGCTCAAACGCCACAAAGTTTTATTCAAAATAGCTAGCGCTGTAGCCGATTTAGTTTCGTCTAATCCGGCGTAAGGGCGATAGCTGGGCAATGTTCAAACTGTTGACAACATGTACGTGTACATGTACTGGCATGTGCATGTTTCTGCTTGTATAGGTTGACTTGACGTAGCCTAGATTGTTTATATGGATATTATGTTGACTATCAATAAAAAAGTTTTATAATTGATATTGATGGAAGTTTAAAGTAAAACATGTGAGAACAAAAATGCTTAAGAATAATCTTACTAATTGTATTCAGATATTTTAGTTTTATAATTCAAGTCTATTTGACCAATTTTATTAGTATCAGTTTTTTTTTTTCATGTCGCGTACTTTGAATATCGTGATGAAGAAGTTCTTCATTTATATTTTGTTATTATATTTCTTAAAGAAAAACATGTTATTTTTTAAAACTATCGTATCAGCAGCACAGCATCTGACTGTAAACCCTACGGTTGTGGATTCAATTTCCATTTGGGAATGAAATATTTTTATTTTTATTTTCGCTTTTTCTTACATAACAATTAGTATTATATTCTGTCTTTACACACAAAATAAACTGAAAAAAAAAACCACTTTAAAATAGTATATCAACACAGTATCAACCCTCAAAATCTTCAATGTGGATGATATGACCCGTACATAAATTTTAATTTACAACATGGAATACACAATCCTCATAATTTTGATGGCTATCAAAGCACGTTAATCAGTTTCGGAGATAATACGGAACTGGCTACAAATGTATGGAATTTAAATTACAACATTCATTTTATATAGTGCTTTACGATTGCAACTAGCATTATGTTTATTATAGATGAGTGTTGAATAATTAACTTTAAAATTGCAATAATAAAAGTTAAAATTATTAAAGTTCACAAAACATATGAAATGGACTGGTGAAAAGGATTAATCGAGGGTTAAATATAAGCTTAGTATAGAATTTTCAAAGCCCTAAAAGATACAGTACATGCGACACTAATGCTTCTGATGTCTGCACGGAGCGACAGCGGGGCTAGCTGACAACTTTTTACATGAGTACACGTGGTTTGTTGGATAAGAGGCGGCGATTAGAAGTTTTTTTTTCTTTTTTTTAGCTACCCGTTATTTACACTTAGCTACACTTTCGACCCCCACTTTCAACCAAATTCTGTGTTGAGTGGCAGAACTCAATGCTGCACTTATGCCTCGCTACTAAAAGTATTAAATATTTCCATTTCTCGAGTGGAAACCCACAATCTGTCGCATTATTTTTAAAATTTCTGCTTTACGTTGTATTCCATACATAGCAAGTATTGTTGAGGGGACCTGTTTATATATTCCAACACAGCTTTCAATTTCGAGACATCGCGTTTAGAGACTCCGTCTCTCCGACTCAACACCCCAGTTTGTCTCGTTACCAGAGCGAAGAAATGAAATTAATTCATTCTGCTGAGTGGATGGAAATTAATCATCAATCATCAATCATCGATCGACAATCCGCTTAATCTATTAAAATAAATTTCTGCAAATTTAAACCTAATACAAAAAAAAACAAAAAACCGATTCTCCGTCACTTACTCCACACTCGGGCGACACAGTAAAGCTAATTGAAGGCGCCCCGAGCTGTGTCAGAGGGTTGGATTACACACGGTAATCGGCTTAGCGGCCCAACACCAAGTTTTACTACGCCTTGACGCGACTGAAAGATACAATATAAGCTTATTTCAATGAAAATAGCGAATTATGTATTTTCTTATGTGGAATGAAATGTATTTATCGTGGAGCTTTTCTGCTCAGTCTTACCATAAATATTGTTATGAAGAAAAACATTTTTTTATTGTACTTTATTATTTTTACAGTTTTACTCACTTTTTTCTAATATAGTAAATGAAATCATTAAAAATATATAGAGCTAGTTTGAAGTGGTCTCAATTGCAATACAGTTGCGATTGCAATGCAACGTTAAAAAACGTTTAAAACGTTAAAGCTAGTTAGTTATCAATGGCAGCACGCACTCTTTTTATGGGAAAATTCTTCACTGTCAATTGTTGATGAAATGGATTCTTTAAGGGACACCAAATTGTCATTCCGTTTAGAGCAAGTCTTACTCTTTAAAACTGATAATAAATCAAAAGGCGTTGAGATTCACCACTCAACACGCAATTTTTTCAAAATTTGCAGGAAAGTGGGGAACGGAAGTGTCTTAATGGTAGGTTCCCAGGTTACCTCAGGCTGTATGAGAGATACAGCATGTAACCCACTCAACGTAAAATAAATAAAACACTTCGCTTTTATGCGAATAATTTATATATTCCGTAAATTTCTCCATGAGACATTACCGTTACGGACGGTTAGAAATTTCAAAACGTAAACATGTTGCACAAAGGTTTGAAAAATGAAGACACGACTAAAGTATCCTTTAAATAGAGTAGGAAACATAATAAATGGCACGTCATGTCCGTCCGCTCTATTACACAGGCTCCGAAGCGCGGTTCCGCTTGCCGGCTTCGTGGAACCTTTTGCGAATAGAAATAGAAATTTCGAAGTTGTTTTGATATTATGGCATGGTTATATTGTTACTTTATGTTATTCAAAATTGAGAATGAATTGCAAGTTCACTTCCTGGTTTAGTTAACTAAATAAGTAAATAAAATAATAAAATTTTAATATATACAAAATGCAGTTCAGCTTCACGCTGTATCCCGCACACAGTAGGGTAGGCAAAAGGAACTAACGTATTAAGGCAATGTATTTCCCATAAGAGATATCCCCATATTATAAGATATTTCTGTAACCCACTTTCCACCGAAATCAAAACGTTTTTTTGGCAAAACTCAGAGCCGAGCTTTGCCTTATTCTGTAGTCTGTAGGTGGAAATGAAAATATCAAATGAGTAACGAGGAAATGAAAATATCAAATTTTACATTCCACATTTTTACTGAAACTGAAAATAATAAAATTTATATTAAGTAATTAAATCTTAAAATTTCGCAATTATTACACATTTAAAATGTGTTCTTATCGCGGATATCCAACTCAGAAGAATTGAATCAAAGATCTTATTATTTTATTCCTCAAACAGAGAACCGACCCCATAACCGTCGCGTTTACAATTGCACACTTCTAACTCTGAGCCACGACAGCCTCATACAATGCTTATATACTTACATACCTTCTAGGGAACATTATAATACCATTCAAATAAAAACTAAACAATAAACATAAACTTTAACAAAATCAATCAAAACTCTCACCAGACTATCACAACCAGAATGCAAATAGGAAAACGCGTAAAGTGCCAGCAAAACTAGCTCAACGAAAGGCGACGAACAAATCTTATTTCTCGCGGCCATCTCGATTAGACCGATAAAAGGGTGGATGTCTATTTCCGTCCACGGTATCGGTGTTCCCGAGGAAATGACTTTACTTTTCAGTTTATCTCTGAATTTCTAAGGAGCACTGCGATTATAAGGGTCCCTTCTTACGCGCTTTATCCTCTTAACCTAAGTCTCATCAGCCGAATGGCCCTGATGTCGCGATCGTGATACCTAAAAGTATTAGGGGTATGAGAGTAACCCTTAATTTATTTAAGAATCAGTTAGAAGATAATAGATAGATAATGTTTAATCTTTCGATGTTGAAGTATCTATTCCTTTGGTCGTATATATAATAAATTGCTTTCCATGCGACGGAGGAGACACGTCGGATTGATGAAGCTTTTTGTCAGATAACAATACGTATCTACTGTTAACCCAAAGTTTATTTTGTATTAACGTTTTACAGAATATTCTTCTTTGAAGTTATTTTTTATATAAAATTGACGCAATGGTTGCCATTTAAGGAGTGTATGTGCCACATTTGATGCTTTTTATTTATGTGTTTTTTAATTTTAAGGCGCTCGTTGCACAGGCGGTTAACTATTGTGGACTTGTAAGTTCGATTCCTACTAGACACAGACTGCCTCGCACTGGTAACGAGGCAAAGCGTGCCGTTGAGTTCCGTCACTCAACACACGATGCTTTATTTGGAGGGAGTGAAACCTAGAATGATGAACGAATTTTGTAAATTTCATTTCCTCAAGTGGGAATAGAACCAACAACCTGCCGCTTTTACAGTCGCACGCCTACAGTCGCACCTTGCGCCACGATTGGCCTCAAAGAAATAAATATACATATTACATATATTCCAAGCAAAACAACTTTAACTATTAAAAGTAAGCAGTTATATAAAAATACTTTGCACATTCTTAGCACCTTAGGTAGGTGCTAAGAGTAACTCATAAACTGAAACTAAAGCGCGAGAACAAAAACATTCTCCGAAACTAGCGAAGTTCATATTGAAATTGTGAAGAAACTCGAAAGCACGAAAATGCAAAACTGACAGATTTTGCAAATTTACTTTCTACATCAGAAAATTTTAGTAAGCAAATAAATTACATAATAAATAGCACTTAAATATGAAAATATAATAGAGAACTCTGTTACTGTACTTGTACTGTTAGGACATCCTCACTTCCGTTCAATTTTGATAATTGAGGTTTAAATGGCAGAACTCAACGCCACATTTTTCCCGCGCGGGAATTGAATCCACATCAATCAACATTTGATTGATGTGGATTCAATTCCCCAAGAAAACATCTTTTTAGTTATTCTAAAAACTTCAAGACAATCTAGGTATTCATAAAACATAACATAGCATTCAGAATTAGTACTAATAACCGCAAAAAGCTTAATAATAATAATTTAATATAATAATATATACTTTTTGGGACAATGTATACCAGCTGTTTCCATCCAGCCCACTTTTCAGAATAGCTATTTGAGGCCCTCAATAAGCCGCCATTGGAACGTTGCGGGCGATATCGCAATCTTAACTAAACTCCCCAAGTTTTATCCTAAAAATATATATCTCACCATATTTTTTTTATTATTTCGTATTTCATTACATCTATTTCAATTTCAAATCTAAATATTTTTTTGATTGAATTAGTAGTTGCTTTTAATATGTTTTTAAAATAAGAGGTGAAAAAACATTTTGTAAAATAAACCTTGTAAATAAACAAACTAATATATTTCGTTAAGTTATAAATAACGTTTCATATAATAAAAGTATTCTATTACTAATATTATCTTAATATTAATTTTATCATAAAAATACCTTGAATTGAAGCCACACTCGTCGTGCTAACAATCAGACCACTACGCCGCGACGCCCTCACAGTTATCTCAATAATATCTTATTTTCAAGAACTTCTTGGAAACGACAGTAATAAAATAACAATTAAGGTAAAATTTCCTTTTATTTCAGCGTCGTTTCATAATAAAACCATCTTGTCTTATTTACCGTAAAACCCAAGTAAATAAGAAAATGAAACGTGCATTTACATTTACAAAAGGTACATTTAAAATATTAAAACGATCATTTGACGACTGTCTCGACTGTAATGTGGGTGAGATCTGTGTCTTAACAATAAATATTTTACACTTTATTGCCCTCGACGGGGGTCTAATGACCAATTTAAGGTTTACGAAGTGCAAATTTTCCATCACACTGTAAAACAGGAAATTGTGATAGGTCATTCTGTGGAAGAAAAGAAATGAATGATCCACGTACCTTTATAACGATTTCGTCTTTTTATTCCCTTAATTTTATCTTTTTTTTTGGGATAAGCTCTTACTTGATGATAATGCTTGCGATTTTTATTTCCATTTGGGTATTTTTAGGTGAAATTATTGTTATGTATATGTCTAAAAATATGCTCAGTGAATACGATTTTTTGTTTCACTTCTATAATTATTTAAGATTTTGGTATATTTATACTTTTTTTCTCTTCTTAGTATCGCGTTTAGAGACATTGCATATTTAGTGGAGGAACACAATGCCACGCTTTGTCTTGTTTACCAGAGCGAAGAAATAAAAATTATATATTCTTCCGGCTAGGAATCGAATTCACAACCGTCGCGTCGTAATATTAATTTCAAAATATAGGAAAAATTAAAGACTTTTTATCTATTCTATAAAGAGTTATTTGACAAACATGGTAATTTTGACAAACAGTGAAACGATTACAGTAAAATATAAAACGTGATTGAATACGGTAGTACCTACATAAGAGCACAGCTTTAACGAGCGACGTCCATACACCCGCAAAGTATACACTATTCATTTTCACGGAATCACCAATTGTTGACAACTGACTATCTCCGGACACGAAACGTATACGGAAAATCTTTATTTGTATACCTTTTTAATTTTACTCAATGTGATTCGATTTGAATGGTAATGTAAGTTTTTTCTTAGTTTCACGCAGTATTCTGTATATAAAACACACCCAATCACCGCCGCCCACGGCCCCGTGTAACACCAGAGGAGCTACAGATGCAATGTCTGCCTTTAAGATGGAGATACACGCGCTTTTTGAAGGTAACCAGGTCGAATCGTCCTGGAAACACTGCCACAGTGTGTTGTGTGACGCGTGGAAGGAAGTTCTTACGAAGCCGCACAGTAGTGGTATGGAGATTGCCAGTTGAGTGGCGTAACTCAACTCCGCGGTATGTATACCAGAGCGAATGAATAAAAATAATTTAAAAAAATCATTACCACAAGTTCGGATAGCACCCACAACCGTTGCGTTTACGGTCAGACGCTTTCCCATTACGCCACAATAAAATATACGTAAATAGTGTAATATGTATCGTGCACATATAAATAAAGAAGAGGGTATTGTGTCGCCATACAAATAAAGTAGCGGACTTTGAAGTTAACATTTGATTGTTGATTGATCCACTTTATTTACCCTAGAGGTGCTCGTGGTGGTTAAATGAAATTGGGACAGTAGAATTACATAGCAAATCATTTATTTCCCTGTTTTAGTACTCTTTGGACAGTACACTTCAGGAAATTAAATGACAATAATTGTCGTATCTGTGTATGTTTTTCTCTTTTTTTTTAGTTTTACACTGTATCACGTATATAGCAGAATAGGCTGAAAGAACTCAGTGTTAAATAACTCCATTCACCACGAGTGTTGTTCGCTTATTTTCCATGTTACCAAAGCAAAGAATTAAAAATAATAAATTCCCCAAATAGGAATTAAACCCATAACATTTACATCCCTTTCGAGACCTCACCTGGTTGACCATCTAGAACAGAGTATTGAAGGTTGCTTAAAAAGCACGAGGAACTCCCGGAGGCATGTACAAATTTAGATGCTTATGAGTTTGGACGAGGCGAAAGGAGGTATGCATCGACCATGACATTTGGAGCTCATTTGGCTACCTCGCTACGGATAAAACATGAACCTAAAAAGAAACAAAATATATATTTCATTATTTAAAAACATCTTTTCTACAAAAACAAGCTCCTGGCACAATTTCTTAAGCACGAAAGACGTCTGCATAATTCTATACTTGTCACCTCATTGAACAGCCCATATAATACGACACCACAAAAATGTATTGAAACTTCGCAATTTTATCACAACAACGACGTCGACGCTTGAAAAATTTCACCTTATCAGACGATACGATAAAGAAATACCTTGAAGGAAATATAAGAGGCGGTGAGTGTTCCGTTCCTTTTTACGAACAATCGATGTCTAACGTGGCGAGTGAGCGTGATAAACAGAAACATGTTAAGGAAAGTGTGGGATAACGCGAAATGCCATTCAATTTGGGGATCCGATAACGCAATTAAATCTACTTGTTTCATCCTAAGATATATATACGTCTCGTTGAGAGTATTGTAGCGGTCAGCTAGATGAAGGCCCGATAAATTGTTTTAGTGTTATACTAGTATGTACATAATATATAAATGTTCACATCACTAGTTGTGGCTTAGATAGTTCTACTATTTGTTTATTTAGTTCTGTATTTTAGTGTGTATCTGTTGTTGATTTATTACAAGCTTTTATTTGACTTGTGTAGTTTGGGTTTCAGTATGTGGAATCTTGCAAGCTTAATTTCACCCACTTTCAAGTGTCCGATTGAGGTGAAATTTGAATTACGTATTCTGTTTTGATGACAATGAAATTATATATAACCAATATTGTTGTCATTCCAAAATGGCCGCAGTAGGGATGATAATTTTTTTCTTTATCTACGTAATGTGGATATCAATTGATTTGTAAAATATTTACATAATGTAACAATCTATACAGCTTGTTTTCATTTTATTTATATTAATGTTTTACATGAATTAATTTCGAAAAAAATGAAAAACATTGAGGACGACGTGTATGTGGTGTTTGGTTAATACATGAATACATAAATATACAGAGATAGATTAGATTTTTTTACGCCCAGTTCTTTTTCCCTTCTCCTTATTGTGCAGGATGTGCAACTAAAAGAAAACGTATTATTCGTTTTCTTACACACGTATAACATAAATACAAACATATAAACACAAATAGCTAACGATCTAATTTACATCTCCATGCAGAGTAAGCAACAGAAATAACACACAATTCTAACATCGATGTATGATCACGTTCTGCTGACGAGCTTCAGTTAGTTTTATTTACTGATTCACTACACCAATAATCCAATACAATATGTACATACAAGTAGAATTTCTAGAACATCTAACCATTAGATAGTTTACTAACTTCTATGATGTAGAGACTTCTATATATACACGAATATAGTTAAATTAGTGAGTTTTGGTTTGACTTGAAAATGAGTCAGCGGCAAAGTTTGAACTAACATATTTCAAAGTACAGTCCAAGACTGCAGTGCTTAACTTATTGTTCAGAACAAATTTAATTATAAGTAACGAACTATCGAAGCACTAAATATAAATATATATATTTGAATATTAATTTGTATAGTAATCGTTATCTGATTTCTAGGTTGGGTCAAATAATTCTTACAATTGATTATAAGATCAAATTGGATTCGATGATATATGTAAGTACAGTATATAGATATTGTACTAAACGTCGTCGTGATGTAATTAGAATTGTCTTTGATTAATTGAGCACATTAGATATTGGGACAAGGTATATAACATATTTTAAATTTAATCTTCAGTTAATGTAATTTTTTTAGTAGTCTCCATGGTTTAATTAAGATTTGAAAATGTTATGTATTAAACATACATTGCATGTTTAATGGAGATAATAAAGAACTGAGTGGTTGGTCACTAAATCCATTCTTTAGATATTCTGTATTTAAAGAAAGGACTTCGTGCTTATAAGATGGAATAAAAACAAATAATACTTATATACATATATAGTATATATTACATTACACTCATATAATATAGTATGTAATATTATAACCGTCACTTAACACGAGCAAAATCATGCATAATAGCTAGCTGTTAATCAACACAATTGCTTCACTAAGCGCTATATTCTGTTACATCTAGACCTAAGCTTACCTTCACCCAGATATACCAGCTATTTGATATTAGGCACAAACTGACAAGTAAGCTGGCCTCCAGTGATATCTCAATTCCAATAAACGCTACAACCTAAGTCCATCGTACAGCCCATCGAGGCGTAGGGCAAGGGGTAATCGATAGGAAGTTTATGCTACGTGTTTCATTGGACAGCGAAATTACTAAATGTTAGTGTTATATTTTTTCTTAATAGAGAAGGAGTGTTAAATCACTGTTTTCTGAATGTCTTGTATGTTTAAAAATATGTCACCTTAAAATGTGTACTTTATATAAGTCATTAGGTCTAACTGTGACATATTTGCACTATTTTGAAAAATTGCAAGAGACATAATGTAAATAGTAAATAGTATTTCAGTATAAGTTAACATATTTAAAAGTCAACTGACTGATATAATGTTATAAAAAATATGCGCTGGGGCACAAAGTGTGACTGTAAACCGGTAAAAATTTATACTTCCATTTCTTCGCTCTGGTGCTAAGGCAAAGGGCTGCGCTGATTTCCGCCACTCAACCTGCAATGCCTCCAGAATTTGGTGGAAAGTGGGAAACGGAGTGTCTTAACACTAAGTCCCCTCTGCCTACCCTGCTGTGTGCGGGATACGGCGTGAAGCTGTTCTTTTTTAATATATAATTTTTGCTAATATTTTATTCATAAAGATGTTAACCTAAATAGGCTAAAACTTTACGTTTAATAGCCGTAGTTTATGCTTTACGAGTTCATTTATATGAATATACCACCATATGTATTTAAAGTAATACCATTAGAGAAGACCCTTAAAATGTGCAAAGTAGACCCTTGCGGGTCACATTTTACGATGTTAAATTCTTTTCTTTGAGATATTTGTATATAGGTATACTTTTTACAATGGAAGGTGATAATCAAATTGATTATTCGTTTTTCGATTCGCTCATTTCTCTTAATTCTATTTTTAAAAATTGAAATATAAAATCTTATTAGAGTCTGTCAAGACCAGTTTTTCTTTAATATAAAGCCCTGATCGTAGGGTTTGGTGCCCCGTTCTCAGACTACCCCACAAGGGATAAAGCGTGAAGCTATGTATGTATGTATTAAGACACTACGCGAAAAAAAAAACTTTTTACTTCGTTTTGATTTTTTTTTCAGTCTCACGCTGTATTCCGCATATGGCAGGCTATGCAGATAGAACCTAGTGTTAAGATACTACGCTCCCCACTCTTCGCCTAATCTATTATTTTATATGTCTACAAAAAAATAGAGGAACGAAATAAAAAGATATAGCAACATAAATTTCAAAATTGTACCTGCTCTTCGAAGAAAACTAAGCTGACCATGCTCCCAAGTATATTGATCAAAGAGCAACTTAGTTTTTCAATCCTTTCAGTAAAAAGACCCTTCTATACGCTATTCACTAACGTTTTCATATCACCGGAAATGGAGTGTGCGTAGAGCATCGTCAACATAGCAAGACGCATTCAAATTGTAGACTCGTCGTGAGAAAGGAAGTGGCCTTTCTTGCTGCGCTTGCATAATCGGGGGCAATCTTTGCCTTCACTAGTGGCCTACTGTTTGATACAGGTCTACATTTTTAATTTATGTTTGCATATTAACTTGTATCTGTTGTTTATGACTTTTTCTGCACAATAGGTTATGTGAACTTAGTATTAAGACACTGTATTCTTCACTTATCATCCGTGTTTTAATGAAGTGATTTTAAAATTGTTATATTTTTTTACAAAGAATTAAGCTTTGTAACTTTGAAGCTAAAAGTTCATAACTAGTTAAAAAGGTAACCAAATTAATAATTATTTAAAATAAAAAAAATATGATGAATATTATATATTTTTTATTATTTTTAAATTAATGTATGCTTGTTGAGAAGGTATGACTTAGTGGTCAGAGCGCTTTCCAAGAGTCGTGAGTTCATATCTCGTTAAGTTCCATTTCCACGTTCATTTCATTTCACATTCACATCACACACAGTTCACACACGCAGTCCACATTATTTAAGTGCTTTTGGAAGAAGAAGCTTTAATCTTTCTTAAATATTAATTACTGTTGCACACATTTTCTATTATATACATTTTCTGTACCTATTATGTGGTACATAAATAAATAAAAAAATATAAGTAAAAAAAAAACAACACTGACAAAACTCCAATGCTATTCCAGCGTTTAATTTTTAAGAAATTGAATTAACACTAAGCTAATAAACATAAAAATTATTCCACACAGCAAATTTGTTCAAAAAAAAATCTCTTTTAATCATTTAAATATTTCCATAGCTGTACAAAAAGCAAACTAATACCGAGGTCTACAGCCAGAACTCTAAGGGAAGCGAATGCTCTTTTCAAAATGAAAAGAAAACACTACGTCTCAGGCATCTATTCCGCACTCGGCAAAATTGAAAAGTCCACTTAGTAAGAACTTCCGCTTAGACGAAAGGCACAATCTCAAATTGTTTACGCCTTCGTGCTTGTGCTAAGAAACACTTTGTGATAAAGGTGGAGGAAGAATATTTGAGTACCTCAGCTACAGCTCTCTCGATGCTAACGCTAAGGTAAATACCATTCGTGTCCATTAAAATTGTTTTGTTTATTCGTCGAGCGGTTTTGAAAAGCGTGTCTATAGGTGTTATATTTTTAACCGACTTCTGTAAGAAAAGAAGGTTATGAATTCGATTGTATTTTTTTTATGATAGGTTACTTCAGAACTTTTGACTGGGTGAACTTTGTGATTTTCTTTTACTTGAAAGTTAGTACTTGTAAAACACACAAACTCAGGATAACATGAAAATTATTTAATATGAAAAAAAATATAATAATTTCATATGAAACGTACGAATAACAGTGAAATAGTTTAAACCGAAATAATGTCAAACATTTAAGAATTTTCAACTTGAAAATTGTAAACTGCCACATAAAGTGATAAAAGGATTTCGAGGTATAAAAGTTTTAATAAAACAAGCCCCTAAAGGACTTAGTGGAAGCTATGAAATGTTGAAACTCACATCATCTTGTTTTAGGTACAAAATACACAACGAGTGTAGTTTCTTCGTATTTTTTTATTTAATTTTAGGAAAATACTGAAGTTTACTATAAAAATTTTGAGTACTACTAAAGTACTATTTTTACAAGGAATTTTCATTCTTTTTAACAAAATTTGCTATATATTTGTTACACCTTCAGAAGATAATCTATAAATAGAAACTCTCGACAGTAAAATAATTGATACCTAAGTATTAATTATTTTATTTCTATTTCTCTCACTAATGATTACTTTATGTTATTCTATTGAGTGTCAACAAGTAGTAATGTAACCAGTGAGGTTGTCCACTGTAACATAAGGTTTAGAGAAATTTAATTATTTAAGTAACTTTATCACAATAGTATCAAGTTACTTAAATAGTTAAATTTACAGTAAGGTAAAACAGAACAGCGTCACGTATAATTAATTCTGTTTAATCATTAGTATATCAGACGGTTAATTTTATGTCTTTGGATGAATTATAATTATCCGAGATTCAAGTTATTTCACCTCAATTTTTCCTAAAAATGTGCCCGACAATATAAAAACTTACTGAATGTTTTGATTAAAAAGATTCCAGTCGTGGTGCACGGGCACAAATAATTAAAAAAATATTATTTTCAACGGCTCTAGAATTCGGCGGCAAGTGGAGAAACCAAATGTCTAAATAAAATTAACGGAGAGTCGTAACAACGGATGGATGATTTTTGTCTCTTCTGTTCTCTATTTGTGGGGATACAACGTGAAGCTAAAATAAATTATTTTACGTATAAGGCACACTATTTTAAACAGATCCCACCGTCTCTGATACTTGCTACCTCAGCTCACTAGCCGATTGCGTATTTAACTTGGGAAAACAAAAAAAATTTTCAAATAGGCCTTACAGGCCTACATAAATATTGACGCCGTCGTGGGCCAGGGGCACCCGCGTGCGCCTGTAAATGTGACAGCTTACACGGAATGCCCACATAATGTGGCGAAAGGTAATGAAAGGAAGTGTCTTAATGGTAACTAACCGATTTAATCAAGTCAACTCAGTTCCCAAGTTTCCCTCACCTGCTGTATGCGGGATACAGCGTGAAGTTAAAAAATGAAGAATTAAATATTACCTAAGCCTTATATAGTGTAGTGTACCACTAGCTTTAAACACACTTATCGCTTTTATAGAAGTAGGTACTCCGCGTTACACTTGAGTAAAGTCCTGTTTATGACTGCATTTAAGTAAGCACCGAGCTCAGGGACCGCGTAACGCTGCTTTATTTTGGGATTTATGACGACTCTCATTCTCAGTAGTTTTAGAAACATAGGCAACTTATCATAATATTGTTTTATGTATTTAGTTATTTTATGCCTTTTCCCGCATGTTAACTCACATCAGAGGCAGAGGGGATCTAGTCTTTAAGACATTAAGTATTGAGTAGAGAAATGAAAATTGTTCATTCCCCCGAGTAAGCATCGAACCAACAAGCGTAGCGTTTACGATCAGGTATGAAAAATATTTAAATAGGCAATCGTAGTAACCCAATAACAATAATTGTATTGATTCCAGAAACGGCCCAATAACCATCGCCGACCCCGCATTAAAAAAACAAATAAAGACGCAAGCGCAACCTCACCTGGTGACGTCACGTATTAGACCACGCCTCCTTTCAATCTCGACAATAGTATTAATTTTATTTATTTATTTAGCATCGATACCTAACTGAGGTAACGTTACGAGATCGTTGTATAACGTCGAGTTCACTGCATGGTCTAAATGTTTTTCAATAAAAGACAATCACAGCGTGTACTAGTAAAATAATAATTGGTATTAATAGCACATAGGTAACATTTTCATTGCAAATTTAACTCAGGATAGAGGCTCTATTATATTCACTTTAATTTTCAAATAAAAAACCTAAATTACAATTCTCATTCAGTAAGGGTAACAATATGCTTCTAAATAACTTAATGTTTTTGTGTCAATACAATTTTTTCGTCAGTAAATACTATAAATTTGAACTAATGATAAGGATTATTAATATACAACTGATATTACTTTTTAGCTTCATCCTGTAATTCTCACATACTAGAGGTGGTTTGGGGTAGCGGTAATATCTTGTTACGAGAGCAAGAAAATGAAAATATTTAATTCCTCTAAATAGGAATCGAACCCACAACCATCGCGTTTACAGTCAGATATTACACTCGTTTCTATATAAGGTATGTACATATTACATATTTAAGTTCAAGTATATATTTTCTATTTAACTAAAGAACTGCTCAAATACGTAATGGATATCTTAAATGTACCTAGAGTACAAACTAACCGTACCATATCAGTTCGACCGTGTAAAACTTGATTCACTAGAACAGTGCACGGGATGGACATTCTCTTTAAAATATTTTCTCTAAGTGCACTTTAACTTTAAGTATTTCGAGAAATTCTTCAAGACGAAACAACGAGAATTATTCTTATATAAGTAACTTTTACGGTGTTTTAGCTGTGTCTTTGTTTAGTTCGTGTAATGAAATGTTATGTTTTAACATTTTATTACCATTTAAATATAATTGTATCACTAGTGAAAATCTTCATACAAAGCCATTCTAAGATGGCAATAAACTTAATTTGTGTTGTTTTAGTTTATTATTAATTTTTAAAAACATTTTTTTGTTTTTTCTATAATAATATATTAAATAACTTACCAAGAAATCACTAGATCCTGTGAATGCAACTGAATCTTAAAAAACACTTAACACCACAACGCAACTTAACAACCACAAATATGTTTTTTTAATTTTCAATGTTAATAGTAACAATTGTCCTCAAACTTTGTTAAGCTAATGCACATCATAGCGGAGGTTAAAGAAAAATATTATTTTTAAATTATAAATATTTCAAAATCAAACAATGAAGAATAGCGGCGTTGAGTTTCGTCACTCTACACGCAATACCTTCAGAATTCGGCGAAATGGCGGAAAATATAAAATATATAAATAATTTTCAAACGGCCATTTTTACATGACACTTATGTCAAATTTATTATTCTTTCTTTATTTAAATTTCGAATGTACATTGGCAGTATCTCATACAGCCAGCATTATAATTTCAATTTCAAAATATATTTTATTTTTTTAAATATTAAAATTACATTTTATACCTACTGATTAATGATATTACCTAAATGAATTTATATTAATTTTATTACTGTTTTACTCACGATAGTCGTGATTTAAACCTTAATTCGAAGAAGAAGTATTGTGGCAAGGTTTTGTTCCCAAGTAATATTTTAATATTATGTATTATCACTAATTTCTTATACTGTCACTTCGTGCATTATAAGATATTATTTCTGTAATAATATCAACATTACATGGGAAAAATAAAATTAAAAGCTTAAAATAACATTTACAATAAAATAAAAGAACCTACCTATTTACTACGATTTTAAAAACATGAACCTAAGTTATTGCCTGGCAATAAGTTCATATATTTTTCGTAATTCATTTGATTTTCCAAGATAATAAAATAAATTCAAAGAAAACTAAAATATACATACTTATACTCTCCTTAAATTACTATTAGCGAAGCCATTAAAGTTATAACATATAAGCTTTCGCGAAATCGTATTAGGTCATAATGTAGGTACTGGGTAGTATGAATGCAGTGTTCGCGTAAATTCGTATACTCGTATATTATATACATACATTTTAGGTTTATGACTAGGTACGTATTTATTTTATATTATTCTAATACAGCTATTTCATTTCGCTTAAGAAATATTAGTTATTTAATTTTCAATATTTCCACCCATATATTTTTACTAAGTGTTCTGAAAACTATAATATACAAAAAAAACTGATTTTTATATAACTGCGTAACAAAAACATGCCCACATAACCCGATGAACCAACCAACAAATCATGGACTTTTATCACAAGAACGCATAGCTCAAATTCTCTGGGTGTTCTGTAAACATTAAATTAATAAAGTTTGAAGTTAATAATAACGTAATAGCTTGCCTCGGCGGCCGTTATGGCAACTCTATGGCGAAACTTTCCACATTACGACACATAAGGTATTTGGTGCAAAGTGTGTTTTAGAGTTGAATTTGCAATGTTATCATACTAGCGGATGTTTTAAAGCAATCAGCCGAGAGTAGCGACAGTTGGTTACAGCTTAATTTGGATTTAGCACTCGAGTCTTTCTTGATAGGGAAGTAAGTGAGAATGTACTTGCTATAATTTTATGGTTGGGATTACAGTATTCGTAGCGCATTAGCACAAGGATTTGACTGTAACACGACGATTGTGGGTTCGATCTCCACTCGAGGAAATGAAATATTTAATATTTTCCCTTTTTTTCACTTCTCTTCTCTGTCCTACTTTATGGAACATACGAGACGTTAAAAGTAATTGACTCACAAAATTCAAAGAACTTTAAAGAAATAAAACATCAACACGTCAAAAAGAAACATTAGCTTCTAAATAATTTCGCATTTCCTGTGACGGAAGTTTCTTCATTTGTAAATAAATCGGTTATTCGCGTTCGACGCCGCGCCGTCAGTAATATTCTAAATCGATTTTAATATCAGCCACTTTTGCCGTGGTCATAATTAAAGCACGAATCTGCATTTTATTCCACTCAGACTACTTTTATATTAAATTTATGATAAAATTGGTTCTGAGCAATTACTTACGATATAGATAATATTTTATAATATTATTTCTTAGGGAGATTAAACTGAATAGTAGGTACTGGGTCAGATAATCTGAGTACCTATTCTAAATATTTTAATTTGGTATAAAATAAACTAAATTATATTCCCCATTTTTTGCTGAATTCTAGAGGCGTTTTGAGTGGCGAAACTTAACGCCGCACTTTGCCTCGACACCAAAGCAAAGAAATTAAAATATGAATTTAAATAAATGTTTAATTTCTTATAGTGGGGATCGAACCTTCAACCAGTCGCGCTTACAGTCACACACTTGTACCCCTCCGCCACGATTGGCCTCTCGTCTAAAATTGTTTAAGTATAAATGGGGTTTGAACAGTTTGGTGTTAGATTTTCTTTGTTTGAATATATAACATATTAATATGTGTTAAGTCACATAGCTATTTCGAATCAACACTTAATACGTATATATAAATGTCTTGTTAACACATAAAAATAGCATAACTTTAACATTTCACCAAAAAAACAACCATCAAAGTAAAAAACTAATAACATTTTTTACCACCCATCAAAATCATCGCCTTACCAAAAAAAATATATCAAAAGAGCCAACTTATCGAAATATCCCACAACTAATACTTATAACATCAAAGTATCCTGTCATTGCAAGGATATTAGGCCACCGTCACATTGTCGAGCGTTATTAAAAATCCCATCTCACTCTGTTATTGCCGTTGCGGTTACGTCAGCTGTCCAAGTACCAACCCATGTTACCCTCACTCAGTTAGGACGCTTAATGTGTAATATCGTTTGAATCAACAAGTGCTATGGAATTTGAATTATTGATGAAAATGGCATTTTTTATGTTTAGTAGATGATCAAGTATATATACACGTATACATACATACAAGTATATATTTTTAGAAATTTGGAAAGTGAAGTATTGAGTGCCTTTTACACTAAGTTTTTTGTGTCTCTGTCCGGTTCACAGAAGAATATTTTTATTGAGTATTATGAAAGTAAATATGTAACTGTTTCTGTAATTGCGCATTTAATTATCTTTGAAATCTGCTATATACTTAATCAAGTATTTTTTTAACTATGCAGACTTTTTTCAAATAGAAAAAATAAAATTACTGAGAACCATATCATTAAAAATATAAAACTAGAATAACATTATATGAAAAACATATTCTCCGACGAGTAAGCCCAGAAAAAGACACCAGTTCAAATATAATTCATTATTTAATTATTTTGAATGAAACCATAGGAATCTTTTCTATAGCCGCAAACGTTCATTTGATTAAATTTCATCACAATCGTCTTTTTACTATTTCAAATGAAATTGATATTTTATTTATTATATTCATTTCATAATTAAGTTCATATTACGAAGAAATGTTAAAGTTAATAAATATTTCTATTAAATGAAAATGTTACGTATTTTCATTTCAATTGAAAAAATTCTAACATTTTTCATAACTTTTTACAATGTAGTACCCAGTACCCAGTAGTGCTATTATGTAGAGATATCGATTAACATTATTAAAGGGTCTTCTTTTGTATTTCATAACGATTTATAAACCAAAATATCAGCCAGAAGTCTGCTTAAAAGTTCGTCATACTAAACTTTTGTTAGGAAATGCTTGACGCTATATCTTGCACACATCAGGGTAGGCAGAGGAAAGCTAGTGGAAAGATACTCCATCGAAATGGAATTGAATTCTGGAGCCATTGCGTGTTGAGTCGCGGAACTCAACGCCGCGCTTTGCCTCCATACCAGAGGGATGACATGGATAAATTTAAATAAATATTTCATTTCGTCGAGTGGGGATTGAACCCACAACTAGTCGTGTTCACACTTTGTGCCAATGCGCCATGACTGGCCTCTTAAAAGTGTTTTTATTAAGAAAAAAAATGTAAGCCATAATATTTGAATTCTATTTTTTATTAAGCATTTAAGTATACGTTATTCCATGGCAACTTCTGTCTTTGTTATAATAAACTTATTAGTTTCAACAGATACATGTTAAAATTAAATTATATTCAACGTAAAATTTCGTTGCAAAGATGAAAGTTTCGAATGAAATTTCCGGTGTTTCAACTCTAAGTCCAGAGTAATTTAATTATTAAATATCTATATAATGTACTATGGAAGAAGATAAAGAGATGACGCTGTAATGATATTAAAGTTACTTATAATTAATTAGTTTAATAAAACCTTAAGTAATTTGTTTTACTTTTAAATTACTTGAAGTTAAATTTGAGCCGAGACTTAAATTATTATAGAACTTTTAATATTTTGTATAAACAAATTCTATGTTGAATTTAAAATTTTGATACTGAATTATATTATAAACAGAGTGATTTAATCATCTTCATATCATATAAATCTTTTATTTTCTTATAAATAATCTTCAAAGGATCAATGTCCAACAACAACATGTAATTATAATAAATAAACAATGTAAGAAATATTTGACTATTTATACGTCTATACATTTAATAAAAAAATAACTGATTGCAGTCTCTACATGACTAAATTTATTTATAAACGTTATAGAAACTAAAATCATTATTTTTTAAATGTATTATACATATGTAAGCTTATTTGTGAGCTTCGAGGCAGAGAGGCACAAGCGTGCAGTATTCGCTCTGCACGTTGAGTTCCACAACTCAAGACGTAGTGCCTCCCGGTTTAGGCGGAAAATAGAGATCGAAAGTGTCTTAACACTAGTGTCTTAACACTGCAAAGATTCCCTTTGCCGTCCCAGCTATATGCGAGATACAGCGTGAAAGCAAAACAAATATGTGTCATTTTACAACACTATATTCTCACAGATTCATAAAAAAACTCTACATTTAATATCTAAGTTTAAATAAACCTCAATCCCATACAAGTATAATTTAACACAGCCATAAGTATTGGTCTGTTTTGTCCGTCGTTTGACAAAGAGCACGTCGCACGTGACAGGGAACCACAGCTTGTTGGCGCGTAATTAAATTGCTTTACGTGAAAATTTCAGTAATACTGACTGACTGACTGATTGGGTATGACTGGTGGTTTTTTTTTTTAATTTATTTAACAAAGATAAATAAGGACTATAATTATTATGCTTTATAAAGACTTTAATTATTATAATGAAATTCTATGTTTATGTTTAGAAAATGTGGTAATGATTTTTTTTGATAATGACTTTTCAATACTGTCCTTCATTTTTCTTTCAATATAATCCACATTATAGTGAAAGAAAAATGAAAAGAAAAAGTATTTTATTACTTTAATATTAACCTGGATTAACTTTTTAAAATCTGTTAACAATCTTTAAAAATATATAATCTGTGAAAATATATAAATACCCTAAATTGTACTTCGTGAATTACCTATGTATAATGTTTTTTCGTAAATCTCATATAGTCAGTGTCAATAAAAAATAGAATCGCAAGAGGCGACAAGTACTTAGCAAGTACAGACAGTATAAAAATATGTTATACATATTATAATTTTATATAATTATTTTAAATTACCTTTCTTATTGCAAAGTAAAATTTTGAATAATATTATGTATAATTTCATAAAAATAAATAAAAATATCTTTGAATTGTATTAAATTAATATCTTTGAATTTTATTAATTTTTTTGTATTACCTTTTTGTACAATGTGTTGTTATGATAAATCATTAGATTTTATCCTTGGGGCAGTCGCGGCGGAGCGAAATGTTGATGTCTGTAAGCGCGACTCTGGTAACGAGACAAAACGCGGCATTGAGCTCCGCCACTTAATATGCAATGTCGTGGAAATTAAGCTTTAAATGGAGAACGGAGAGTATAAACACAAGATACCCTCTGGCTACCCTTCTATATATAGGATGCTGCGTAAAGCACTAGCAATATTTTGTTTATTTTACTACATTTTCCTGTAGATGCATATTACGTTTATAAAAGGAAAATGATTATATAAAAATAAAAAATAATCATTAAAAAAATAAATGAAACATATCTTTTCTGCTTCCAGTACATGATGAAACTGAGATGCAAATATGATTAGTCCTGACACCTTCATTGTTACGTGGGTTACGTATTCCATTAAAGGGTTTTATCATCTTCTAAACAAATTGAAAAATTTTAATGTGAAGCTGCATGGATGTAAAAAAACAGATGTAATAAAAGTCTTCGTCTTTTTTATAGTTTTTTTTAAATCCTTTCGCCCAATTTCATGGTAACGTGTGCTTAGAGTGGAACTCAAACCATGCATTAGGAAATCATTCCACCAATGTGAGAATTGAACCAATAATGGTTATAATCATTCCAATGGGTGGATATCGAATTCGCAACCCTCGCGTTTACAATCAAATACTGTGCAGCTCCAGGACGGCCTCAACTAAACTAAATTAGAAATACACTTTCTATTCTATTCCACTAAGTAAAATCTATTTAAATATAACTGCACTTTTGTTCATAAAACTCGGTCAGGAGTTCAAAACGAAATGCTTTTTGTTTCTGTTTATTCATCAGCTTCGCAATGTTTTTAAAAGCACTCTTGATTTCTTTGTCGAACACAATGTACAAAAGAAATAGCTACAGTAGTATAGTAGGTCAAGTTTTTGTATTTATTTGTTATTTATTATTTACTTTCTAATTAACTTTTCTGATTGAGATACACATATTTCATTTGGATATATCGAGCTTTGATCAGTTTCTGTGCAGTTTTTTTTTAACTTCGCGTCTATCTATTTAATGACTATTTGTATGCCTACATAGTAGCCACTCGTCGCGGCACAAGCGTGTGACTGTAACATGGCGGTTCGATTCCCACACGAGGGAATTCATTTCATTTCTTCTCTCAGGTGTCGAGGCAAATCGTTGAGTTCCGCCACTAAACACACAATGCTTTCAGAGTTCAGCGGAAAATGGGGAAGTGTCTTAACCTTAGGATCCCTCTATCTATTATAATCTTCTAAACGTCTCTCTATTCAATATAAGAACACCATTCATTATTTCGTTATTCTATTCACGACGAAGACACGATAAGAATAATTTAAAAAGACGAATGGAACGAAATAAAACAATGGTGACTTAAAAAGACGTTAAAACTGAGGACTGATTAAGATCCTTAATTAAGCCAATGCCAGTACTAAATATTCAAATGAAATCGGGTTGAGTTAAAAACCTCCTTACATTTCTAATCACGTAATATAGATAAGTCTTAAGGTAAATGATTCGTATGATTTTTAAATTTGGTTTCGTAGGGTAGGTTAGGTTACTTTAACTGTTCTCATCCATTAAAAGTTATTAATACGAGATCTATACTTATAATAATGTCAAAAATATTGACCTATCTCATAGTTGGAGTCAAATGAGACCAAGCCTTAATATATTTGGAATATTTAATTCAGAGAAGTATGTCACTAAACACTAAACATATAATAAAATAATAAATAATCTTCAAATTTACATTAAAATGTAAAACAGAAAATATTTTTCCCTAATTTCTCTTTCAGCAGCTTTAGATAAATGAGGCAGGAGTATTCCTGTTAACGGACTATTTTAAAGTAATTACAACTTCAGATAAAAACTCTCCCCACGATCGGAACGAGCGAGGTTTTTTTTCAAATACCTTAATATATTGGTTTATATTCGAGTGGGCGCTCACTTCGATGTTGAGTGGGGTTCGTTTAGATAGCTGTTTTTTTTAGCTTTATG
The DNA here is from genome assembly GCA_016802625.1 of Heliconius numata. Taxonomy (NCBI): domain Eukaryota; kingdom Metazoa; phylum Arthropoda; class Insecta; order Lepidoptera; family Nymphalidae; genus Heliconius; species Heliconius numata. Next base: position 63,928 of record JAEBDU010013113.1, read on the forward strand.
CTGTATTCTGCATATGGCAGAGGTAGAGGGAACTTGGGAACCTGGGAACTCTGAAGGCATTCTGTGTTATTTGATTTCCGTGTTCCATGTCCACAATATATTAAAAATAAGCTGAATGTTGTTTGTTGTTGGTTCAATCCCCACTCGAAGAAGTGATATATTTATTTACATTTTTATTTAGCGACGTTGAGTTCCGCAAGTCAACACGCAAAGCCTCCAGAATTTGGTGGAAAGTGGAGAACGAAGTGTCTTAACACTAGGTTCTCTCTGCCAACCCTCCTGTGCACTGGATACAGCGTAAAACTGATTTATTTATTTGAATGTTGTTTCTATAGTAAACTCAATATTATACAAAATGAAATTACCTCTCAAATCAAATATGCGAACCAAAATACAAATGAGATTGTCAATGTATGGAGTTCCGTACTATTCATGATATTGTATGAACAGCTTTGATGAATTAAATTTTGCTTGGTTCAGGCCGAACTAGGCCTATCTGATAGGGTTGATACTGTTGATAGGTCAGTGTGTGATTTATATGATATTAAGTTATTTGTATTTGTGTCGACATGTCAAAGAGATGTATAGTATGATAATATAGAGTATGGTATTATGAGATAATAAAAAAAATATATTTTAATCTTTTTACCGCATAATATGGTAGGTATAAGGAACCTAGTGTTAAAGCACTCTGTTTCTACTTTCCACTCAATTTTTGAGACAATATCTTGAGTGGCGGATCTTTTGTTTCTAGGAGTGCGGAGAAAATGTATATAAATAAAATCTATATAAAATATATATAAATAAAATTATTGTCCACACAATAAATATGTAATCTAAAATCAGCTAAAAGTTGAAATGTTAAAAGTAAAAATTAAATCTTGAAGCATTTATCATGCAAATGCTAGAAACTTGAAATGATCGATGGACCCGCTTACCAACTTCTTGGCTGTCGGAGCTTTTAAATATACCGTTTTAGTTTAAAATCATCAATTTTCTATACCTATATACAATGCATATAACATATATATAAAGAAAGTAGATAATGATAATTTAATTGAGGTCGTCGTGGCGCATGAGCAAAAGCGTATGATCTAACGCGACGGTTGTAGGTTCGATCCCCTTACGTGGTGATTAATTATGATTTATTTATATTTTAATTTCTTTGTTCTGGTACTAAGGCAGAAAGCGCAGCGTCAAGTTTCACCACTTATCACGCAATGCCTCGAAAAATCATCTGAAAGTGGGGAACGGAGTGTCTTAATACCTTCCCTGCAATATGCACAAACAAACAAGTGTTTGTGTATATTGAGTGGTCTATAAATAATAAAAAAAAACAATCTTTAACGTTATAAAATTCTAAAAACATTTAAAAATCTATCAATAAAAATCTATTATTTGTCTAACTCCACGTACAGCATCAAAACCGAACGAAACGGTATACTCTACTGCACTTGCTTCCAAAGTCAACATTTGGACATAGCGCTTATTATTTCAGTACGTTATTCCGCCGAGATACTACGTCCTAAATCTGGGTTCATTTGCATGTAACAACATCGACGGCACTACCTGCTACAATAATAAAGTAGATAAACATTGAAATAATTTAATTACGTCTAGTTGTTCCTGGTTTCTTAGTATGATGGTTATTCTTTGAAAACTTTCACCGTATCTCGAAAAGGAAATTTAGTATTGAGACACTCCGTTGATCATTCTCCACTTTCCGAATTTGTCTCAGTCCTATTATGTCTCAATATTAATCACAAGTATGTAACTAATCTATATATATAAAAGGACTTGTCCTCACTGACTGAGGTAAGACGCACACACAGCCGTAACCGCTGTGCGTAGAAACGTGAAATTTGGTCAGATGTTTACTTTCATAATCTGGACATCCACTAAGAAGGGATTTTGAAAAAAATTAACTCTAAAGGGGTGAAATCAGGGTTCAAAGTTTGTATGGAAAAAAAATTAAATCGGCACCGATTTTTATAAAATATGTAATTTAGATTTTTAAAAGTTTTTAATTGAACACGTGTTTCATCGTTTTCTAGAATTCTTCCCCTAAGGGTGCAAATAAGGGGTTGAAAGTTTGTATGGAAAGATTCTTAAATCGCCACCGATTTTCATATAATTTGATATTTAGACTCTTAAAAACATTTAATTGAACATGTGTTTCATGGTTTTCTAGAATTCACCCCTAAGGGTGCAAATAAGGGGTTGAAAGTTTGTATGGAAAGATTCTTAAATCGCCACCGATTTTTATATAATTTGATATTTAGACTCTTAAAAATATTTAATTGAACATGTGTTTCATGGTTTTCTAGAATTCACCCCCTAAGGGTGCAAATAAGGGGTTGAAAGTTTGTATGAAAAAATCTTTACATCGCCACCGATTTTTATAAAATTTGAAATTTAGACTCTTAAAATATTTCATTGAACACATGTTTCATGGGTTGGTTTCATGGTTTCATTCACTCCTAAATACGCAAGCGAAGCTGCGCGCGTCCGCTAGTTTAATATAATAGTAGATTTTAGACCTTTCTATCTTCTATATCAAATAGACAAAAAAGTTAACTACTAATTATTCTCTATTTTCTTCCCAAAAAGAAGTTCTATAAATCTTTTGACGAAACTAAATTTGCCAGTTAAGAGTTGCAATTAGGAGCTCGCGCCAGATTGCATGATAATGAAGTGGCGGCGAGTAATTTAGCTTGTCTCCCCATTGATATGCAGCTACTGGTTAACGCAAGTGTTTGAACCCAGAAGTATTTAAACCCATGCGATATGGTTTTCAGAATTGGTGAGGAGTTAATTATGAACCGCGTCTACTTTGTTCTAAATTGTATAGACACGGACTGTTTTGAATTAGGCCCTGGTTAGAAGTTTAGTCACTCCGTTTTTAGTATGGAGTATAAAGTTTCTTTAAATTTAAAATAAAAAATAGTAAACATGTAAAAAAATTTACGTATTTGAACCTGCGCCTCTAGGAAACCGTCCAAGCGCTTTAATTACTGAGCTACACGTTTTCCTCAAGCTACATCAAAATATATATAATTGTCCCAACTTACCCACAAATCTCCACAAGATATTACTATTTAGAATTAACAAAAATTACTAAACACAAATGGGTTTCAAATGGATATGTAATGAGTTTCCCTACCCATAGATCAGTCGATCGAGTTACATTCTGTATATTTTTCCAGCTATACACTGTATCCCGCATATTGAGTTGGCAAAGGATTTAAGTTTTAAGACACTTTTACTTTTCCCGCTGTAACATATTTTAGTTACATTAAAACTTATCTTACATACAAAAATAACACTCAGAAATATCCAATTAACAGTTATTTGCGCTGTATACAAAATGGTTTAGTTTACGAGCGACCATTCTAAGTTTCTTGATGTTGAACGACATTGTTCGAAAATGTTACTCTTAAAACTTTACTTGAAATAGAATATACGGTGGAAGTTAGAGTCGGCTCTAATTTAAGATAGACAGTTTAAAGATTGTATAGTGTTATTGTTTAGACGATAGACATTCTGTTGTAAGACTAATTGTTTGTTTTGATTAAGCCGCTGCGTCGCGGGGCAGTAGATAAATTTATTTTTTTATTTTAAAATCTAATACGGAATCTGACACGACGGTTATGGGTTCGGTCCTAATTAGGGGAAACGGTTATATTAATATTATTTTTTTTAATAGTTTTGATAAATAAAGCGTGATGATCTTTCCACCACTTAGCAAAAATTTCTTGAAAATTGAGAATTGGAGTATATTAACACTAAATTTTCCATAGCCGTAAGATATATTCAAAAGACTCACATTTTTATAATACATCTACTTTATTATACTATTTAAATATTTTTATGGACTTATAAAGCTATTAGAACTCGATAAATGGATTGTGATAATACTGACATCATTAAAAGTGGCCATATTACAGACTTACCCAACTTTCAATAGCCATTGTGAAAGATCTGATGGACTTTAAAAGAAGTAACAAAGTTTGGAAAATTTTTAATCTAATCCCATAGTTAGCCACATTTTTATATAAAAGATTTTATGTATACGATAAGGCCAGTCATGACGATGGATTGTGGGTTACTCAAATTAATTCTTATCATTGATTCTTACTCAAATGAATGAAATATGTAATATTTTAATTTCGTTTACTTTGAAAATGAGGCAAAGCACAATGTTGAATTCTTCCTCTTAACGCGCAACGCTTAGAGAATTCAGCAGAAAGCGAAAGCGAAGCGCAAAGAAACGAGCACAATGAACAAGCCTTTAATTAAAAAAATAACCGACCTGATTAACTCAAATTGATTAATTAATTCAGGAGCTACGGTGACACGGACAGACAAACAGGCACGTCTAACTTATAACACCCCTCTTTTTGCGTCGCGGTTCATAAGGCAACAACTTATACAGAGATCAGAAACTTTACTTAATATAAAATGTTACAACATAACATAAAAATAATAATAACAAAAGAAGAAATTAATAATTAGTACACGAGATTTCAAGATGCTTAATATGTAAATAAGGTAATAGTTTTCTATATCTTAATCTCATAATTAGGCATTTAAAATGCAAAGAGGAAAACTACTTGAAAATTCAAATAAAATTGTTAAGAACACTCACTATCTCAAGTTTTTATGTCGTAACTATGTAAGTAGCATGTATACTGTAGTTAAAGTAATGATTTTGTTATGAGTGCATTGTGTAGGAAGTAAATTTAAATCAGCATATTGTTAAACATGGTTGTGGACTTAACCTCAATACATGACGCCTCGCCGGAAAGTGGGGAACGGAAATGTCTTAATGGGAACAGAGTGTATTAATAACAGTTTCCCAGGTTCCATGAATAAGAACATTTCTCATATAATCTCATCTTATACAAATGAACCGTGACCGGCACTATATTGTGAATCCTTTCTTAATGGGAATCGTACCTACAACCGTCACAGTTACAGTCACTGTACCGCTGAGCCACGACCGCCTCAAGATTTATATAGATTAATAAAAAGAAATACGATAGAATAATACGAAGAAATTGAAAAATTAAAAGCACTTTGATTAAATAGTCATTTTACTTTTGAATGGTTAATGGGGTGGGAATAAGTGAAATAGCTTAGTATATAACGTAAGGACCTTTTGTGAATATCAAATGAATACAAATTGCTTTATGGCTATACAACTTGAAAGACTACAATAGTATAATAAGAATAATATATTAAGCTACCTCTACCTCTATACTCATGTATTGTACTGATTGAATTTGGTTTCAATGGAATGATTTGTTCCTTGGATTTTTGAAATTTGTATATTATTTATTAAATACAGAAACAATAGGTAAAAATTAAATAAATTTTAAAGGATTTCTTTTGGAATCTTGGAGGCTTTCACTTAAGGTACCAAGAGGCTCGCTTATCCGGAAGTATACTCTTGGTACTTTAAGTGGAAGTTTTCCGAGCATATCGTCAAAATCGGCGAGAAGCTTGAGAGCTACCCGTCCAGAATTCATCGGTTTTGGGGGTTCTCAAAGACGACACTTGGTAACTTTAGCCAGCCTTCGCTTCTGCCATTAAACACAGGAAATGATATATTGGCCCATTTGGTAAAAGAGAAAGCCGATCCCCTGGACGTTCTCTTTGCCTTGAACTCAACTTTAGATGACTAAGGAACAACGCCGCCGACCATCTCGCGGTGCCAGAGCTCAATACCTGAGGTTAAGTTCACCCAAAAAGGTATTAGGCGAGCTCTGTCCTCTTTGTGTGCGTTTCACCGCTCGGGCGGAAGGCCGCGCTTAACGCCGTCCGCCATCACTGTCTCGATACATTATATAAAATAATGTACAAATGTATTTGTAGACTTTTTATTCTTACTAAATACCGTATCCTTACATAAAAGCATCAACTCGCTAAGCATATCGTTGCTATTAAATATTCATCATACAATGAAGCTAACAGCCGTATATTACTCCAGTATGCATTTTGTATGGACAATTAATATAGATTGTGAAACGTGAGAGATCATGGGTGGGTGTGGGTAATATTAAATGTAGTTTCTTGGCGAGTTTTTTTGCATATGGAATGTACGTATTTAAGTACTTAGAAATTTATTTTATTCGTAAAATATACCTACCTATTTATTCCAATTTTAGCCTATCGTCCAGATATTTGTGTGACATTAAGATACGAAGGCTTAATTATACTGAATTTGACATATATTATATTATTGTCCATAGAATTAAAAAAAACCGAAATCTATGCAGAAATATGAAATTAAGATACAAATTTACAAATATTTAGAATTACAATTTATAATATTAGTCAAAATATTATAATAAAAGTCTATTTTCTGGGCAATTAATATATGCAGTTTGAATTACGGTAGCTTCATCGTGTTTAAGGTTAACTGACAGAGTCATCAACGTCCAAAGTAAACCGCTATGCGCCGCACCGCTAGCCGCAGAGCTGTGCCTTTTTGAAAAGTTTTGTAAAGAACAGTTACTTAATTATGTTAGTTTCATTAATGAAATACGTCAAAAATATATTATAAACATTTGTACTCTTAAAAAAACCGGCTTCACGCTGTATCCCGCACACAGCAGGGTAGGCATACGGAACCTAGTTTTAGGACACTCCGTTACCCAGGCATTGCGTGTTGAGTGGTGGAATTTAGCGCCGCGCCTTGGCTCGACACCAGAGTTAAGAAGTGAAGTATTAATTTGAATAAATATTTCATTCCTCGAGTGGGGATCGAACTCATAACCAGTCGGGATTACAGTCACACTTTGTGCCCCTGCGCCACGACTGGCCTGGCAAAATCATGCGACTGTAAACAGTACACAGAAGTGTCTTAATGGGAACGGAGTGTTACCACCCTGCTATGTGCGGGATATAGCGTGAAGCTAAAAAAAATTCCAAAAGCTTTTTTTTAGCTTCACAAGCTGCGTTACATATATACCGACTAGCTTTTACCTGGGCCAACGCCCGCATGACCAAAGGATATACGTAAGTGTCCGAGATAACTCTGAGTGCAGGTACAGTGATTATATTTAAAAGATTACCTCGAATAAATGGTATATTTTAAAAAAAATATATTTTTTAATTCGAATCGGTACTTCCTAAGATATTAGTATAGATATACGAAAACAAAATAATTATATTTCTATATAGACACACTCCCTCTACATAAGGGTTATACAAAAAGAATTTACATACCCTAAACACATAAACAAAGGTAACGATATAAAAGTTTACAAACCTGTCAGGCACAAAAAGAATTTATATACAAAAAAATTCGTTCTTTCACCCAATGTTACAGAAATATGATATTTATGGGAGACAACGTTTATAAAATGTTTGTTTTGCTTCGGGAATGGGCCACGCTGTACATGATTACACGAATCAATTTTGCATGTGCCATAGAATAAGTGTTTCATATTATTTTCAAATGTAGCTTTTATTTTTTTTTCCTTTTTTATAGCTTCACGCAGTATTACGCATATTGCAGAGAAGGTAGAAGGAACTTAGTGTTAAGGCATTCTGTGTCCCAACTTTCAACACCGCCCTTATAGAGTAGTTACAGATCTCTTTAGTCCTCTTTTTAACAATATTTAAAAATAATACATTTTTGTGGCCTAGTGGACAGGCTTTAGCCTAGTTAACCTAGCTAATAGCTAGTTGAATTAATGTAAGAAGAAAAGTTGTAGGTTTGATTCCGACTCGCGGAATGATTATATATTTTTTATTTCCACACAAACAATACGTTATATTTCAAACACGAGTGGAAAATTGAGAACACTCCACTCTCTGCGAGTACTACCACTACCACTACCCAGCTGCGAGAAAATGCAAGAAGTTATATATTTCATAATATTATTTTAGGCTTTTTTGATGAAAAAGTCTTTATAGACCAAATATTTATATTACAAGAAGTTTAGTGAATTCCTTGGTAGAATGGTTTTATATAGGCTGTTACATACACTCGGCTTACAGACTTAAGGCCTTATGGGGTGATCATAAAAATGATAGATCACTATAATATGGCCCGTGTTCTTTACATTGTAAGGTGGTTTAGTTCGATGAAATATTTCGCGTTTTATCGTCCAGATTTGGTATTAGGAATGTATTTTGAATTTATATAGCTTGGGGTATTTTTGTAAGTGGCTTTTAGGGTTTGCTAAATGCGGAATGATATTGTACTTGCTGGTTAGTTTATTACTTTTTTATCAGCTTCACGCTCTATAATATCAAGACAGACAGGACCTAGTGATAAGACACTAAGTTTTCTATTCTGCGCCGTATTCTGGAGGCTTTGCGTGTTAAGGAGTGGAATTCAATACTGCACATCGCGTTATCATCAGAGCGAAAAAATTAAAATATAAACTTAAATAAATATTTCATTACAGTCTCGAAATTTCAAAATTTATTTTTGACTATACAGGACAAACATGTATTCTAATACATTTTATAAATAACTAGCGGCCCTCTCGCTGTTTCACCCGCGTGAACTATGTTATTATTAATTTCTGTCTCCTTGGCTACGTCCTAGTGACGACTATGCAAAATTTGAGACTCCTAGCATTTGTAGTAACGAAGTTTCATACAAACTTTGGACCCCAAAAACAACCCCTTAGAAGTCGAATATTGCAAATTCCCGTCTTAGCGAGCACCTACGTCCTATAAATAACTCCTATGCAAAATTTCAGATTCCTAGCACATGCAGTTTCTGAGATTTCGTGATGAGTGAGTGACCTTTCGATTTTATATATATAGACTACTTAACACGTAACAGACGACTCCGTATATTTCCCTACGAAATGAGATGAGCCCAAACTAGAAATCAAATATCCGCACCCCGACAAATACAGCCAAAAGTCTATATTGACAGGAAACGTGCCAGATAGATAGTTTGATACAAATAAAATATGTTTCCACGGATTTAAACTGGTGACGGTCAGCTTTATGCGCGGTGATTTATTTAACGATGTTTTTGCCGCTTTTTATAGGGACATGGTGTTTGCTGAGTAAACCGTTGTGAAATGTAAGGATGTTTTGGTTTATTTTGTGTAAAAAGTATGGAATAGTTACATAGTTCTTGAATTTGAATTTTACATAGATATATTTGTAATTTTTTAAAGTTTACATAAATATAATTATAAAATTAATTTAAATAAAACAATAGCAAATAGACGATAGCAAAGTAGATGCCATATGCTGCTGGTGCGTAAAAACGACAAAACGTTGAATAGTGTTGAAAAAAACTGTCTTCTGTGGAGACCTCCCTCGGGAACATTTTCTACTAATACAGGTGTTATAGGAGCCGGTAAGACGGCTGGCCACGATGGTTGGTTGGCTGGCAAAATGTGCATGAAACATCTTTTAATCGAGCAAAGAATGTGAAAGAAAATTACTTATTACTTGACTTATCTTTGTACATTTGAATGATAGAATATAACGACAAGAGCAAAACAAACATTTCATATTGTAACAAAATGAATAAATATTGCTATATCAATACATATTTGAATGCAAATAGTGTGAGCATCGGAAAATCATCGTACGTACTTTATTGATATTAAAAATAAATAAAAATAAAGTATTTTATTTTTATTATATTATTTTAATGGAAGTACTTTTCTCCAAAGGATGATTCAAAGCAACAAGAAAAACTATAAATACTATTTGTACAAATTAAAATTAAACCTAATCAACGAAATGGGAATCGAATCCCCAACCTGTCGCGTTTACATGAGTCCGTTTTTTGCCATAACTGGCCTGGAATATTAATATTAAGCTACAAAATAGAAACAAATATTCCACAGCTGAGGTTATTAATCTCAAAATATGAATGTAAGTATATATTGTTGACCGTCTAGCACCGTAATGATATTCAACGTTTTTGCATTTGTATTGTTATATTTATTTAAGAATTATGAATGCTTGCTATTTTGAAATTGTAGTCGTTTTGCACAATTTTCAGGTTTAAATATTTTTTTATATTTTTGATCTCTCTTATGTTTGATAAATCTAATATTGTTTAATATCATTGTCGTATTCGTGGTTAGAACAACAATTTGCTCTACGTGTATAACCAGAATAGAGAATCGAGATGATTTTCCCCAGTGAGAATCGAACTCATAACTATCGTGTACTTAGAATATATCTCTTCTCGCTTACCATGATAGTATAAAATTATTGATTATTTTATGGAATAAAATTACAATTAATTTAAATCAAACAAAAAAAGTCAATGAAACAATCAAAGTATTCACACATTTTGTTTTCATAATTTACGTATTCAACTCATCCAGTGGAAGCGAAGTTGTGAGAAAATAAGGCGTACAGAAGGTACCTTTGCGAAACAGCCCGGGATGCTGTGAAACAGTTGTTTAATTTGCCCCGAAACGTTTATTATCTTTAGGGAAATTCAACAAAATCGTGACTCGAATATCCGTTCGTATATACCTACTATCAACGTATTGAAGTACGGATGGTACGTTTCAATTTTAAGACTGTTTTAAGTTACCCAAGTACAAAGATGGCCAGTCGTAACGCACGGGCACAAGCGTCTGACTGTGAACGTGACAGGTTGTGAGTTCGATTCCGACTCGAGGAAATTAAATATTTAATATCCTCATTTCTTCGCTCTGGTGTAGAGGCAAAGCGTAGCGTTGAGTTTCGTCATTCAACTCGCATTGCCTCCAGAATTCACTTAACTCAACACTAAGTGCCCTTTACCTAACCTGCTATACGCGGAATACAGAGGAACCTAAAACACCTCAATAATTACAAAACGTTATCTTTTCCACTTATTTTCTTTCACGCCCGACGATATAATATCTTATTCGTCGCCCAATGTTATGACGTGAATTATTCATTGTATATTTTAGTCTACATACAGTCTGTGAGCTCGGAATCATGTATGTTTGAAGGAGTTTTTGAAATGAGTATGACGGTTCGATTTGCACGAACGAGCTCTTTATTCTCAAAATTTCATATGAATCTATGTAGAATCTCATGATTTTTTTACATTTTCCATTGAATGTATATTGTTGTTTTTAGTTATTATCATAACTTATCAGTAACTGCATTCTTAATATTAATAATTGCAAACAAATATAGTATAAATAAAATGAAAAAGTAAAGTAGGTAAATGTATATATATGGTATTTATTGTAAATACATATTTTAGTTCATAATCGAAGTCGTCGTAGTGCAACAGCACCGCATTTGACTATTAACGCGAAGGTTGTGGGCTCGAATCTCACTCGGGGGAATGAATTACTTTTATTTTCTTGCTCTGGTAACGAGACAAAGCGTGTCTTTAATTTACGTTACTAAACATGGAATGTATAATCTATTTTAGAAGTTTATGGCATGGCGCTTAGACGATTTTTAAGAAGCGTCAGTTTGTGTCGGTGTATACAATTTCTTTTATCTTCACGCTGTATCCCGCGCACAGCGGGGTAAGTAAAGTAACCTAGTGTTAAGGCACTCCATTTACGACTTCTAGAGGCATTGTGCATTGAGTGGCGGCATTCAACACCACGCTTTGTCTCGACGAAGTCGCGAAGAAATTAGGACATCAAATATGTCACTTCTCCGAGTGGAACCGAACCCTCAACCTGTCAAGCTTACAGTCACACTTTGTGCCCCTACGTTTATTTTGTTTATACACATTTAGTTTTTTTTAAGTATTAAGTTATTATTGCTTATTTGCAATACAAACATACAAAAGGTAAAGCAACGCATAACTTACTAGTAGCGAATAAAAATCTCGTTGTACTACATCACAGTACATTTTTATCATTTTTATTCTACCTTCCAGGACGAGCAAAAGGCTAAACCCAAAAAGGGAAAATGTTCATATAGGCTTTACAGTTTCATATTCTGAGCTCGTTGAGCGGTTTCGGCTGCTTTATGTGGCGCTACCGTGCGTGTAGTAGCTCAGAGATTTTTAAAGTTATTCCTCTTTGGTTCAGTTATAAGCACTGAAAGATATATTTCGTTTATATTTTTAAGATTTTTTTCTATTTTATATAATTTATAGTCTCATCGTTTTCTAATTTTAAGCAACTTATGTGATTTATTGGTTTAGAGGAAATAAATTTTTAGTCTCTACAAAACCGTCGAATATCATACTATCCTACTTTTCTTACTATTATTATGGGATTAGTATAAATACTACAAGTAAAAAGTAAAATGAGAAAGATTGTGAGAATGGATATTAGTTCTACTTTCAAATCGATCTGGTAAAAACAAAGTGCGGCTTTGAGTTCCGCCAGTCAACACGTAATGTCCCTTAGATTCTCTCTGCCTCCTATATAAAAAAGTTATGAAGGTATAAACGTTGAAAAGCTCGTATATCATCGTCCGCAATAATGGCGATCGCGATAATCACAACAACGTGACGCAATGTTCTGTCACGTAAAATATGAAACTTTTGCCATTTTCACTGGGAAAAGAAAGCCGGGGCTAAATACTTGAAACGCATTTCACTTTGGTCCCAAATGGCTGATAATGTGATAAATATGGTGATAAGGAACCGTATCTTGCAGTGTCTGAAGGCTGGGATGGTCTAATGGCTAGCTTTTTCGGTTAATCTTTTTTTAGCTTCACTCTGTATCCCGAACATAACAGAATAGGCAAGAGGAACCTAGTGTTACGAAACTCTATACCCTGTTTAACTCAAGGTCGCTTTCTCTTATATTATCAGAGATATTATCTTGTTATCTTAAAGTAGGGGTAAGAAAAAGGAGGCCGTTCAGAGACCCACAGACAGATATTTCTTTTAATAAAAAAAAACCTTCAACTATTGTTTACCCTTAATTACTTCACCACTGCGCCATGTTTGCATCATACAAGAAGGTAAATCAACAGGATAAATAAAAATTCTTTATCTTTGCCCCACTTCTGATAAAATAGCATCGACAAAAATAATTTCTTAGAGTGGACAAATACATTTTAAGTTTATTTTATTTAACTGTTGGTTTTGTTTTCTTATTTCTTTTGTACTAAAAAGCTATACTAAGGTCAGTCGTTGCGCAGGGACACAAGCATGCGATTGTAAACGCTATGTAGTGGGTTCTCATTCGGGAAAATGAAATATTTAATATTTTTAATTTCTCGTTTGCTAAAGACGCAAAAGCGCGGCATTGAGTTTCGCCACTCAAGACACAATGCCTCCAGAATTCGGCAGAAAGCGGAAAAGGGGAGTGTCCTAATTGGAACAGAGCGTCTTGACACTAGGTTCACTGGTTTTCTCTCTTCCTCGCTTTACCCTGCTATGTGCGGTAACAGCGTACAGCATACAGCGTGAAGCAAAAAAAAACTGTTCACTGTTTTTAAGGGCTATCATTTAGTAAAATGAACTACTATTCTTTAACTTTAGCTTCAACTTTACCTTATAACATGTGTATTCTTTTTCCACAAAAAAAAAATACTAGTTTAATTAGAGAAATTTAATAACAATGCAATATTTCTGGTCTACGATTGACATAGAGTACAAAACGTTTTTTTTTCTCATATTATGATACAACGAAGATTTTCTAGACATTGTGTATTGAGTGAGGGAACTCAACGCTGCGCTTTGTCTACCCGAATAGAAAATTGTATCAATAATTATTGATACCCCTGCGTGGGAATTGAACCTGTAACCGTCAACTACAATCAAGTGGCGTCTAACTTCGCTATGATGGCCTCATTAGGCAAAGATTGATATTCATAACATAATACAACTATTGTATTCTATAAAATATATTAGAGAAAAATAAAATATTATATTGAAACAACATGCATAATTCTTGTTATATCAATACATATTCTATGAATGCAAATAGCCTGAGCATCGGAAAACTCCAAGTCATAAAATCGTCTGCTTGCTTTATACTGTTATATGTATAGAAAATTTGAAAACTAATATAAAGGTTAATGTTCTAAAGGTAGTAAAAGTAGTACGTGACTTGTCGTCTATAGAATCGTACTTTCTAGTTCAGCTTTTACGTCATTTCTACCTTAGTGACGAAAGATGTCGTAGTTATTAATTTGGTAAGTACTTCACTTTACACAATATGTACAGCGGTAGTGCTTTAGTACCACAGCAAAGAAATGAAAATATTAATTAATTACTCCCAATGGGAATCGAACCCACAACCATCGCGTTACAGTCATAGGCTTATGCTTGTACACTACAACGTGCGACGGCCTCACATTATGGCAATGGGTGCAATTTCCACTAAGGACGATCGTTAAGTTATTCACTCTTCCTGGTAACAAGACAAACAGCAGACTATCTTAAAAGTAATTTCCAAGACTTACCCTGACCTGTGCGGGATAAAGCGTGAAGTTAAAAAATATATAGTAAAAAAAAACAAGCAATCTATTATACTATTCTATACGTAAGCTCCCATTTCCAATACAACGTTGTCTATACATCCGTACTGCGCAAACACGCTTCGTTAAAGAAGTCGAACGTAAACTGTCCACTGGCGTGATGTCAACCGAGCGCTTTGTGTTTCCTACTAAAATATTGGCAGACGGAAATTCGTTTCGGCAAATCTTAGTTAGTTTAGATATCATTGTGGTTTAGGTGGAAAAATAAATTGATTGTCAGTTCGATTTCTACTCGGGGAAATATTTTTTTCTATACTACTCTACATCTACTAAATATTTTTATAAGGCTTAAATTTATTTGGCTGAACGCCCTAATCTCAGGAATAACTGATTCGATGTTAAAAAATATTTTTGTGTGAGATAGTCCATTTGTTGGGCAATACTCGTACATTGCAACAATCGATTTTAAGTGACGAACTGTACCTGCGGTCAGAGTTACCTTGGGCTCTTATTTTCATTTGACCATACGGTAGAAACTGTAGATACAAGCTAGTTCTATACGAGTATATACTTGATGTAAACTTAGCTTCAATTTTTCAGTTTCTACATACATTTTCTACGTTATTTTCTATAAACTTTCAATATTTCATGTTAAATTCCTCAGGGTGTAGCGTCAGTGATCGTCTTTCATGTATTTTAGTATTTTTAGGGCAAACAAAATTTTGCAAGTAAAATACATCTTCTATGTTCAATTTGAAGCTAAAAAGCTTCACGCTATATCCCGCAGATAGCAGAGAAGGCAGAGAAAAACTGAGAACCCAAAATCAAGTCCTTTCCATTAAGACACTCCCGTTTCTCAATTTCCGCCGAATTCTCGAGGTTTTTCTTGTTGATTAAGACCATATTACTAAAGTGAAGAAGGCCACGATGGCCTGAATACTTAAATAATTACAAAATATGTATAATATATCCAAATTTATTACTCTCCAGTACACCCAGAATCGATCTCTACTCACTTATTATACAAATAACAAACTAATCTACAGCAGTCACTGGCACAGTTCCATATTTCAAATTAAAAACTAACGCGCAAAAAGGCAAAGAGAGCTCACTGCGCGATCAACACACTGAAACACTTCAACTTTAAGTGGAGCTGAAATGAAAATTGATTGAGTTTTAAACTTTGTCGAGCTACTTGCTGTAGGCTTGCAGTTAGCCTTTGAGTATGACCGCTGGGATAAGATTTAATTAGAATTTTTAAATAAATAAAAAAGAAGGTCGTCGGTACAGCGACACAAACGTGGATAGTGGTTGTAGGTTCGATTTTCTTTCGGGGGAGTGAAATAATTAATATTTTTATTCTGGTTACGATGCAAACTGTGGCATTGAGAAGCAGTATCTTAACACTACGTTCTCTCTGCATGCCCCCGGTTAAAACACTCCTTCGCCCACTTGTCAATAGTTTAAAATCCATATAGATATACCCATTACTACATATATTCTGACGTTCATACCTAAATGGGAAAAACTTGAAATCTCACGTTCGGCGGCGTCGAGCTTTGTGACACACCACTTGAGCGGTATAGAAAATTGAATGAAACATGTGATCGACAGAAATTGAGCGTGTCGGCTGTGTTCGTCGCACAGTCGTGCCACTGGAGGTTTTCTACGAGATAGCTTTAATGACTGTGTAAGCGTTTTAGTTTATAGTTGAAAATTTGAATTTTTGTATTTTTTTTTCGTATTTACATTTTTACTGTTATTTGTTGGGTTGGCAATGAGAAATTAGTGGTTTGTTTCTTTGTTTTCCAATTTAAGTTTATTTTGAAGATAATTCAAATGAACAATTCAGGGGAAAGTGGGGAATGGTGTGTCTTAACATTATGTTTTCATTGCCTACTCTGCTATATGCGGGATACAGCATAAAGCTTCTGTATTAACTTTTATTTAGTTTGTAAAGAAGTGACGAAAAAACCCAAACTATGAATCTAAATGAAAAATTATACTCAATGCTCAAAAAGTCTAAACGACGTTAAATGACTTATTCCCAATCTATCCTACAATAATGTCACAGCTTGTCAGCTCTGTCTTATTAAAAGTTAAAAAAAAAACAATGTAAAAACTAATTTCCCCACTTAAATACACCGGCGAGGTCAAGCAGAATCAATTAAAACGGACTTAAACTCAGAATCTGGAGCACGTTGTAGACAATGTATTTAAGTGGGAGTTAGGTAACTAACGGGAATACCAGCCTAGATCCACAAGTAGCAAAAGTTTTAAATTCAATCAATTTCTAGTTCTACAAACCTATTCAAAGTTGGAAATATTTCACAGCGTTGTTAGTCGTTCTAAGTTTAGTTTAGTTTTTAGTTTATTTCTTTGTACGTTAGAATAGAGCACTAACTAACGTTTTCTATGTATCTTTTAAGATGAAAACCAGTCGTGGCGCATGGATAAAGGAATGTGTTAACACTAGTTCTCAAGTTCCCTCTTCCTATACAAGGGACACAACGGGAAGGTAAAAAAAGTGTTTGTTTTAATCTCGATCTTGAATTCTCTCGAAACCTTGGGGTAGGTTTTTTTGTGTTAGATCGTCAATTTAAAGTTTCTCGATCTCTTGGACGGACAAACAGGCGAATCTGCAGATAAAACCTAGTATTTTATAATCACCTACACCAGTGGTGGACATTACACCACAACAATATGTACCAAAAACCCACAATAAATTAAAACTGATTTGTACACAAGTAGTATTTATTTAAATATCTGTCCAATTTACACTCAATACAAAACGCAGCGACTAAATGACCCGTCAGCAACTATAAACTGAACGCGGGCAAATGAACTGTGATTAATATTGTAATGAAGCGGAAATATTTTCATTATCAGCCCATTTAACTATACGCTCTCTTTTAACTGATATGTGTTGGTTGTGGGTTCTACTCCGTTTATTTTTAACTAGTGCCTGCACGTGGTTTTGTTCACTAACTTAATATGTTTGTATTATCATACCTACATCTCAATCTTCTATATATATAGGTCACTCACTCATCACGAAATCTCAGAAACTACAAGTGCTAGGAATCTCAAATTTTGCTTAGGAGATACTTATAGGACGTAGGTGCTCGCTAAGACGGGAATTTGCAATATTCGACTTCTAAGGGGTTGTTTTTCTTGTCGAAAGTTTGTATGAAACTTCGTTACTACAAATGCTAAGAGTCTCAAATTTTGCATAGACGTCACTAGGACGTAGTCATGGAGACAGAAATTAATAATAACATACATAGTTCACGCGGGTGTAACCGCGAGCGGGCCGCTAGTTCCTTATAATAATATGTATCAGTGATAACACATGTGTTTTAAATGTCATCAGAAGGTATCGTTCTAATAAGGTATTTGCCATCAAACGAGCGAAAAAAAATATAATCCAAAAATGTGAATTAAAACGTTAGAAGCGATCGATGCCTTAAAAGAATTTCTAATCCAATATCAATCAAAACAGCGAGAAATAAAAAGGTTTTAGAAAAGCCTTTGACGAAGGTCAAACTGTTGATGGATAATACAACGATCGTCTATGAAAATAGAAAAGTATTTGATTCTAGCGTAAAACGTTTGTAATCATACATATTTTTCTTTAAGTTGTCGAATTTCCTATTGTATAAAAGGAAGACAAAAAAACGTATATACATTTTTCAATAATTATGTAAAATAATACACTTCTGAGACCAGTCGTGGCGTAGAAACGTAAGCGTGCGCCTGTAAACGAAACAGGTTTGGTGGTTCGATTCCCACTCGAGAAAATTAATAATTTAATATTTTTATTAACTCGCTCTGGTACCGAGCAAAAGTACGGCGTTGAATTCCACCACTCAATACACAGTAGGTAACCTCCAGAATTCCGCAGAATATAGTGATCAGAAGTGTCTTAATGGGAACGGAATATCTTAAGACTAGGTTCCCTATATTCCTCTCCCTAAATAAAAAAATACTATAAAAAATGAAAAAGAAATATTTAACAAAAGTTATTCAGTGTGTTGAGTATTTTTCTTTGGCATACATAAATCAAAGGTTTGAAATATCTGAAGTGAAAATCTAAAGAAGAGATACGATAGACGAAACGACGGATCCCAAATTTATATAATAAAGGAAATAAAGCCTTAAAATCTTGTTCAGCGTATCCATGCTACCGGCAATCTGTACTCTAGGATCTGTATTATAGGAAATCGATTATAAAAAAATAAATTGCCGGAAATATCCATATTTTATATTTTTTCTGGAGAGAGAGCTGTCGTACAGCGTCTGACTGTAAGCTCCATCCCCTTTCATAAGAATGAATTATTTTTATTTTCTTGCCCCAGCAATAAGCTGAAGCGCGGCGTTGAATTCCGCCACTCAACACGCAATGTTTCGAAAATTTACGGGAGATACTTTATGCTTTGACACTCTTGAAAGGAGAACAGAAAAACCGTTTAATAAAAGCAAGCAGCATAGAAGCATTTTTACTACTTTATATTGTCCATATATAAACAATGACACAATATTAAAACGAAATAGCAAATTTATTATTTCCCAAATTATCATACAACACGATTGAATATCAAAACAAATATTTTATAACAAAACAATCTATTAATTAAATTAGTCTCTTATTTATGTCACCTGAATAACACTGTGGTATGAAAATTTTATATAACATAATATATACAAATTTCGAATTTTCGAAGCAAAATATTAGGGGATGAAAAGTTTTAGGGTACGTTATTGGTCCGGTAATTAAAACTTATATTGTAAACCATACGATTACCAAAAACTAACGCCGAATCAAGATGAATTGTCTAAGTTTTAATTGCTTCAGTGGTCCAGTGTGTAACGGTATTAACTCGATACATGGCGTTAGCGTTATTTATGAGGTCGCATTTAAAAGGGTTAAAATTTTTTGTTTTTGCTTTATTAATGTATTGATCTTAATTTTTTTTAGTATGTTTAAGCGACGGTTGTGAGTTCGGATTTCCATTTGGTGGTATAATTTTTTTTTTTGCTCTCACTAGCGCCAAGCGCTGTGTTGAGTTACGACGTTTCGCCATTTAATGCAGCATGTCTCCAAAATTGGGAGGAAAGTACGTTCCCTCTGCCTATACTCCTATATGCGAGATACAGCGTGATGCAATTTTAGTTTTTTTATCACTTATTTTTTGATAATTTGAGGGGAAATGTCTATATTATCTGTTTGACATTTCTATACTACGTCTTATGAATATTCGGGGATCGACCTCTTGACCACCACGAACACCAGCTATAATATAACAACCACTCCAAGGTGGCCTCAAATTTAACGTCTATATTAACTAATTGTAGTATTGAAATTCCAAGTAATATTAGAAAGTTCGGTTTAATAGAGGCACTAAAAATTAATAGGCTATCAACATTACAATTACGGTTAATAGTTCTATCACTTTGTATTTATTTAGATAGTTAATTGAATTTAGATTTAGTTATTCACATTCAATTTAGAATTTATTGATTAAATTAATATTTTAAAATTTATGTGCTACATAGGTGTAATTAAATGAAGTAAGAGTGTCGATTATAACATAAGCATAAAATAAAAGCGGTAAAAACTAAAGATCGTCGTGGTGTAGGAGTACAAGCTTGTGACATTGTGGATTCGATTCCTACTCAATAAAATGAAATACTTAATATTTCCAATTTCCTCGCTCTGGTAACGAGGCAAAGGGTGGCGTTAAGTTCCGCCACTCAACACGCAATACTTTCAGACTTCGACAGAAAGTGAAGAACAGACTACCTAACACTAGGCTTCCTATGCATATCCTGCTAAAGGCGGGATACAGCGTTAAGCTGAAAAAAAAGAACATAATAAGGCAAAGTCAGAAAAAAACATTAGTTATATCATATTTTTATAACAGAAGCTTGATTTCAATACGCATAAGGCCCTCATGGCGTATTTCCGCGGCCGACGTCATGAATTTCATCCAAGTTAATGGATTGTATTTAATCTTGCAATGAATAGGAACCGTTTTTACTGTCGAGTATTGTTTTCAATTTGTATTTTATATGTGTTGCCGGACTTTTTACATATTATTATTAAATGCCTCACATTTTCCTGTTTATAATAATATCTTTTAGTAAAATAAAACAAAATAATTAAATGTAATATAATGTTTCTACGTACGAGTATCTGGTATCGACGCCTAGTCGTTAAAGGAATTTTGTAATTATTTATTTTTCTTCAAGCTTTAGAAGACAGGGTGTGGCGTTAGATTTCGTGACTATTATAGTATTCTCAAATCGTAAGCTTCATATTCTATAATGCATAATATATGAGTGTAGCGGAGGGAACTTAAAGTAAAGAGCCCCTTTCCGCGCATTTTCGAGGCAATGTTTTTGAGTGGCGGAGCTCAAACCACGCTTTGTTTTGTGAATAAAGCGAGAAATCGAACCCACAATCGTAGCGTTTAGTCAGACGCTGTACCGCTAAGACTTGTCGGTTGAACTTAATGTAAAAATAAAATAATTGAAATGTTAAAAACATAGCAAATTCAAAATGCCTCTAACGAAATGTAATCTGCACTCAATTTAGAGGTGCATTCCTTTAACCAAAACCAATATAAGCTCATTTAAGCACACAATGTACAGTAGTTCATATACAAGTAGTATATCTAGATGCTCCTCGTGCTTACGTTCACCTGAGTTCAATTTGTTTATCTGTTTAATCAAGGATGCCACAGTGTATTAATTTAGGTGGTAGCAAAATATTGTTGTATTTATTTTATTTGCAACTTATTTTATTAAAAATGTCATTATCGTTTCAATTATGAAGTTATTTGTGAACAGATTCCTATGTGGAAGAGAGAAGAGCTTCAAGGAATATTGTATTCAAAAATGTTTTTTTATTACAAACATACCTAATAATTTTATGTGTATTATATTGGCCATCATAGAGATATATGCCAGCAGTGGGTGGAGACAGGCCCCTCCCCTATACTCCCTAACTTAATTTTTTTTAAAAGATTACTTAACACTTAAGAAAGAAAATTACTTAATATAATTACCCTAAGGTAATTTAGGGTAGGATAAATAATAAGTAATATCAGGGAAGTAAAAACTAAGTGTCGGGGAGGTAGGATGCTAAATATGAACTTTTTAAATCCAGTAATTTCGTCAGTGCGTTGTTTGTCAGTCACTCAGTAAAGTTATTTAAAACACTAAGTTTTAAATGTACAATATTATTTTCACGAATTTTAAGCAAAGACCTTACTCTTTTATAATACATTTTCATGATTAAAATGGAAATTGAGTAATTTTCTCTGTGAACGCTATGTTCAACAAAAAGCCTAAGTAAAGTTAAATAAAAAATCTAAACAAACAATTTTTAGACTTCATATGCTTCTATATTGGACCTTTTAAATGAAGTTTTAAAAGGCAGTAGGTCAGTGCCGGTTTCATAATCTGCGCATTTCATTAGTTAATTTAAGTTAAAATCTAGCTTTATTAAAATGTGATTATAGTAAAAATAGCTAATAGTGCACGTTGGTTTTAGGTTTGATTCTTATTATTTTTCACGTAGTATCTCGCATATAGCAGAGGTAGGCAGAGGGAACCTAGTGCTAAGACTCACTGTCCCCCGCTTTCGATCGAATTCTGGACGAAAAGCTTGTTGAGTGGCGGAACTCAACACCGCACTATATACCATTGAAAATACTAAATATTTCATTTTCTCGAGTGAAAATCAAAGTAGTCAGTAGTGGTAGTTCGATGTAATAATTGTATCAACTGAAAGATGAATGCCACGTGATTAATTTGGTTGAATTGAAGTTTCATCTTAAGTGTATAAATTTTCTAGTATTAAGACACTCTACTCCCGCCCAATTTTCGAGACATTATGTGTCGAGTGACGTAACTTAACTGCGCTTTGTCTTGTTACCAGAGTGAAAAATAATTTATTCCCCAAATACATATATGAATCGTCATCCGTTTGGGAGCTGCCAGAACAGAAATACGGAAGACATGTCAAACTTATAACATGCCTATGTTTGAGTCGGTGATTAAATGAGGCTATTGGGGATAAATGATTAGTAACTGAACACTAGATTTTCTCCCCACCAAGTAATATCATTGATCAATATTTGGTTATACTATTATTTTTAATCTATACAAATATACAGAATCTATAGATCTAGAGTTTGTAAACGTTAATACCTTGCGTTCTCTAAGAAGTTTAGAAACGCAATCGCTTCCAACTTTATTGGTAGAGACAGATAGTATGAACTACATACTTGTCTATATATATAATAAAACTGTAACGGGGGTAAAATCTGTACATTGAATATAAACTAAAAAAAACACTTCAGGGGGACTTAATACAACTAATAGAAGGTAAAAATATAATTTTTGGAATTCTTGTCTGTCTGTCTGTTGTGACTCTTTAACGCAAAAACTACTGGACGGATTTAAATGAAACTTCTTTTGTTGTATAGCTATTAGTCTTCGCCTACATATAGGCTATAATTTATTTTGATAGCCCGAATACCTGATGTGAGACCCTAGCAGCCCGCCTAATCTATAAGAGATATCAATACAACGCTTTAGGAAAAGTTATTCAGCGTGATGAGCGTTTTCTGTTGACATAAAAAAAATCGATCCTACCACAAAGTGGAACCCCAGTCACCCAGCTAAACTTTAAAAATATATAATCTGTCGTCTTAAAATAAATTATTGTACGTAATAAACATTTTTTTGACGTTTATTAATATCATAATTATTATTTAGAATTTTTAATTCAAAGTTTTTAGTTAAATTTAAGTAAATATCTTCATTTCACTTTATTAGTTAAGAGCGCCTATTATTATCTCAAAAGCAAACATATTTATGCCAATTTTAAAGTATATAATTTTATCAGGCGTTCTTTCATTTCTGTCAAAATACGTATTTATATTCATCCCCCCTCGCGAACACATCTTTTAATTCCCTTCATGAAACTTATATTTATACAGGAAATATTTTATACAACTTCTATGACTACTATTAATATAAAATTAAAGAGATTGTTTAGTTGACACGGTTATCTCAGAAAGTACGGATTTAAATTGAATAATTAGTTTTGTGTAACTTAGTGCCTACATACAGGAATGTTTAGGCTATAAGTATTACATCACGATATAACCAATCGCAGAGGAGAAACATTAAAAAAATGTTGCAAAACTGGAGAGCTTGAGAGGTTCCAAGCGTCCACCGCGTAAAGCTACGCAAAAATTACAAGTGAAAAATAATTGTTCTCCTTCAAAAGTTCTAAGTAAAAGTCCATGATAGAAAATGTTTATCTCCTAAGCCTACACTAACCATTTAAAACAAATCCGTATCCAACATGCACCTACAAATCACATTAGATATTATGACTGTTTACTGTAGATCGCCGCACGCAACAGGGTAGGCAAAGGGAACGTAGTGTTAAGACACTCTATTCATATTTTCCGATGAATTCTGGAGGCATTGTGTGTTCAGTGAGAAAACTCAACGCCGCGCTCGACACCAGAGCGAAGAAATGCAAATATTCGATATTTAATTTCCTCAAGTGGGAATCGTACCCACAACGTGCTGCGGTACCAGTCACACTTTATGCCCCTACGTCACGACTGGTCTCATAATAACCTTTTACTAGATATTATACATTTCAAAGCAATATGTTACAAGTTATTAGGTATTTAAATTGCAGTATAAGATAAACATATCCTGTAGTATTATTGTATCAGTTACAAGCCACACACCCCGGCTTTGCACGGGTGCAACATACACACAAGTAACATGTACTTATGTAGGTGCTAACGTGCTATTAGTGTATAGTCTTCTATCATATTTTTCTATCCATTTAATAAAGAATAAAACTTTATTGTTTTTATAACCCTTATGATTATCAAGATTGTGTGGATGGTATTTAAGTTTATGATTTACCTATTTTACGATTAGAAAATACGGCTGCAGAAAGCAAGTCAAACAGTTTTCCAGTTTCCCCATGATAAATACGATAGAGAACACACAGCTAGAAGACGTTTCTACGCAATGCTAAAGTGTCAAGCCTTTTACAGATCATTGGTTCCCCATTGTTTCAAACGGTTCTACGTTGTAAGCAATTAAATGTGCCAAGCTGGCACTGGGATGCACCCGCCCAGAGACAACGTGGCCCCACATATCGTACGTACCTCGATCCTATAAAGCTGCTGATGACCACCACTTTCTTTAA
>JAEBDU010013114.1:0-15869 GCA_016802625.1 Heliconius numata
TTTGAAAATAAAATTGCAGAAAACATAGACTTTGAATGCCTAATAAAAGAGTTCGCAGATAGAAAGGCTAGAAGAAGTGAAATTTTATTAGTTTTTGTCATTTTTTTTTAAATACATGGTTATTTCGTTGTACTCATTCCCTGTTTTGTATATTATTGAAATGTAGTTAGGGGGCGCCGAAAAAATTTCGCCCAGGGCGCCGGTAGTGCTAAAACCGGCACTGGTTCTGACTACTTCACTAAACTTCCGTGAAGATTTATTTGTTTAAGAACTATTAATAAACGTACTTTGACGAGAATGTACGCACTAGTTACTTAGACTCAGATGTTGCTCAGACCCTAGGACCCTAGGTCAACACTCGCCACTTCTGGATTGCAACACTAGACTAATGGGGTCAACAACTCGCTACGCGTATGAGTTGTCAAATTTGAAATGATTGTAACATCATGGTTAACAATATTAATAAATATGTATATTTTATATATATATAATATCATTTAAAATTTGTTAAGATTTTTTTCACATAAAGCTATGCATATTTATGAAGGCATATTAAAGAATATTTTTTTTTATTTAAACTTAAAAGAGCTATTAGTTTTATTTCTGTATAAAAGGGTGAGTTTAAAATAAGATAAAATTGTTTTAGAACTCGCGGATTCATACTACATTATTCTGAATATATTATTCAATATAGGTATTTTCCTCAATAACAACTAAACCAGATATTGTGAACCGACTTATATAATTTTGAATCCAAAGCCTGAATCGTGCTCCACTGTCCTTTAACTTGCTAAACACATTATATAATCCCTTTCTAAGCCGCCGCGTTGTCGATATTCTATTATACGAGTACATACGGTCTATTACTATTTAGTTAAATTATGTTTAACATTAATGTTTCATATGTTTAATACTAATACATGCCAAAATTATGTTGAAATGACTGTGTGTGACTCTAAACGCAACTGTTGTAAGTTCGATTCCCGCTCGAGGAAAATTATTATTTAATTCGTTCATTAACTCGGTCTGGTAACTAGGCAAAGAGCCAAAGTGCGGTCGCGACTTAATGCCTCGAGACTTCGTCGGAAAATGAGGAACAAATTGTCTTAACACTTGGTTCACTCTGTCTGCGTGAAGCAATTTTTTTTAAATAGGATACCTATACACACTACACCAATAAGAACAATGTAACCCACATTATT
The DNA here is from genome assembly GCA_016802625.1 of Heliconius numata. Taxonomy (NCBI): domain Eukaryota; kingdom Metazoa; phylum Arthropoda; class Insecta; order Lepidoptera; family Nymphalidae; genus Heliconius; species Heliconius numata. The sequence continues at coordinate 1,203 of JAEBDU010013114.1, forward strand.
CTTATTTTGAATAGAAAAGACATCAACGCGCGCAACTAATTTCGCTTGAAAATAAGTCGTTAACGACTTAAATGTTTTAAAATTCCGACGTTTACAATTAAACATGAATATTTTATTTTTAAGCGTCCGCTTGAGGTACTTACTGCAATATTCTCAATGTATTACGATATGTGCAGCGCAACCAGCGATGTAACATGGAGCTTCGGGGAGCTTCCTCTAGGCGGCGCGGCGGGTCAGTGGCCGCGAGCATCACGGCCTCACGGCGCGCGCTCTCTTCCTGGGCTGAGGCTGGACTACTTTCCTGGCCCACATTGGTTCGCACGAAGCATCAATACATCTGCTTATTATAATTTAGACGTTAATAAATATCATTAGAAGTCAGAAGTAAGATACATCATATTTATTCATCGATACTCGTTCTCTCTTGTTTTAGGTGATGTCTCTACATGCGCGGTCTTCACCAGCATGGTACACAGTTCGCTCAGTGGAATGTTAATACTTTAAGCATTTTTATTTTGTTATTTAAAATGAAACATAAGCGAAAACAGTTTAAATAATACAGAAGTCTTATTATGTATGACAATGTAGATACTGATTATATTTTTATTGTTAACAATTTCTACACAAACAAATGGATATGTAATAATAGTACCGACACTTATTTTTTGTTATTTCTTAATTATATAGTACAGTATCATAATTCTATTATATTTCATATTCGTAACATTATTGTTCAAGGAATGATATAAAAATAAAAGTCTAAAACCTAATGAAAAAATTAAAGTATTTTGTGAGTTTTATGCTGTATCCCGCTTATAGCAGGGTAGGCAGAGGGAACCTACTCCAACTCGTTCCCCAATAACCGCCGAATATGGCTTTGCGTATTGAGTGGCGAAACTTATGCCCCACTTTTGCCTTCGTACCAGAGCAAAGAAATGAAAATATTAAAAAATAACAATTTCCCCCCTGCGGATCGAACCGACAACCGCCGCGTTACAGTCACTCCCCTATGCCCCTGCGCTACGACGGTATTTTGTATTCTTAACAATTGAAGTGTTCCACTATATATATGACATACACTACATAAGACTCTTCCGTGACTGAGTGACAAATAACGCACCAACAAAATTACTTAGGTACTTAGAAAGTTGAAATTTAACTTGTATGTGCTTAGGTTGGTTGGAGAGTGTAAGGACTAGGGAAGCAGCGTAGAGAAGAACTCAACATTCATACAGGAACGGGAAAAACTGAATTTTCCATTTTATATCCTAAAATGCACGCAAACAAAGTTGAGGGCGACGAACTGTTCATTACATATTAAACATAGTGCTATGTCACACATATACACTTTGAGCATATATGTAAATGTTAACTCTACATTTGTATACCTCTTGTAATAATGCAAGAAAACCAGTGAGCAAGAGCACCTTGAAATTAACTTACAATGTAATTATAAATATGATGATAGTTTAAGTAATTCATATAATTAGCAATAATTCGTAATAAAGTAAAGTACTAATAAAGACGTTACAGTCGTAGTATATTACTTAAATATATCAATTATTATCATGTTACGTGTTAAGTGTTTTTTTGAAGGTATTAAACATAAACATAAAAGTTGTTTATCAAAACTGACTAGCCCGCGACCGGAAACAACGCTAGTGTTTCTACGATGGTATCGCAGTGATTCCGCCGCGCGTACGCATGTATTGTCTTATGAAACTTAAATGAGTAGATAGTTACTTTCAGCCCGGAAGGACATTGTTCTTTTTTCAAATATTTAAGTTACACTAATATTGAGTTCCGTCGCTGCACACGCTCTTCCGGGGTTCTGGCAGGAATCCTGAAAATAACACTTTATTATTATGGGAAAGTCAGCTATAAAATCTCAATAAATATTGACCTAGGTCAATATTTGCAATATAAGAATAAACATTAATAGTAGCTTGATTGGTATAACTACTTTCACTAATGAAACCATCAGTTTTATGACAGAGTAAAATTATAAGTATCTTAAAATCAGCTTCACGCTGTATCTTGCACACAGCAGGCTAGCAGAAGGAACCTAGTGTGAAGACACTCCACACCTCAGTTTCTGCCAAATTCTGACGGCGTTGCGTGTGGAATGGCGGAAATCAACGCCGCGCCTTGCCTCGACACCAGAGCGAAGAAATGAGAATATAAATTTAGATAAACTATTAATTTCCTGGAGCGGGGATCGAGCCCACAACCGGTCGCGTTTACAGTTACTCTTAAGTTAGCCAGGGAGCCGGCGCAGAAGACGACCCTTCTGTACCAGGACTTACGTTACTGACAGTGCAGTGAGTCAGATGTGGCTCAGTGGGGCGAGTTGCGTCCGCGCGGTACGTGTGTGTGTGTGTGCGTGTGTGTGTGTGCGTGTGTGTGGTCGTCGGAGCGTGTAATGTACAGCAAAGGTTAACAGTTTTAAATTGGCTGAAGAGGTCACCCTTACGAAACATTATTGCTGTTCGTAACTAATGCAAGTAAGCGTGGTCACGCTACATCCCTCAAGTGATGTTTCAATGTTAATTAAATCTTTATTAGAACGATCTTCAACTTCACATTTTTTAGTTTTCAGCGTTAAGTTGTAACAACAGCCAAACACACATGTATGTACTTGATGACAGACACTTGAATGATTCCTACTTGAACACAAACTAAGTCACGCAATGACCTTTGATACAAACATTCATACAAGAATACACATAATAAAACACCGAGTGTTGCGATTACTTCTCGTTAAAGTACATAAGCAGCCAAATATTATATTACAAGTAAGTAGCCGGCAATGCCACAGCGCTGAAGTGGCGTTACCCAATTACACTGTAGTTATTGCAAGGACACGTAGAACAGATTACTAAAATATTATAATTTAGCTTTATAACACGCGCGCAGGGGCACAAGAGTGCGATCCGATTGTGCGGTTCGATTCCTACTAGTGGGGATTAAATATTTTACATTTTCTTTTTCTGGCTCTGGTAACGAGGCAGAATGCGGGGTTGAGTTCCACCACTCAACTGCAATGCCCCGAGAATTCCGGGGATACCGGGGAATATCTTTATATTTAAATGATCCCCTATCATTCATAGAAAGGAAGAAATGAAAGTAATTGAATTCCCTGAATGGAAGCGAACCCACAGCCATTGTATTTGCATTCTGACGTTGTCCAAGTGCGCCACCTTGTGTTCGCATCCCGCGCGGTCGCCTCGAGGCGGCGCGGGAGGCGGCTAGGTCGCGGATTACATCAGCGCCCCACCACCAGCACCGGCGGCGCTGGCGGAGCGCGGTGTGGTGGCGGCGCCGGCACAGTCCCAGTCCCTCCACGATGGTCGCCGCACGCCTCGCGCTCCTCGCGCTGTCCGCCGCGCTGCTCGCCGCCGCCGCCGCCGCGCCCGCCCCCGCACACCGCGCGCGCCGCCAGCTCGCCGACGACAACACGCTGCAACCGCTCGACGTAAGTGCATATACAACATATAGTCATACGTAAACAAACAAACGCTCTTGCTTTCTACATTACTAAAAGTTGTTAAAAAACTAATTTATCTGGTAAATCAATAGTATCATAACTTATTCTTTCTCATGAATTGAATGTTTAAATGTTATCATAAAAACTGTTATTTTTTATATTCTTCCCTATAATATATCTAATTGCGGCGTAACGAGCCGAATTATATTTTTTTTGCTTAAAGTATTATTTCTGTTATATTAAGAAACTATTTATATAAGAAATTATTTGAGGACATTCGTGGCGCAGAGGAACAAAGTGTGACTGTAAGCACAACTAGTCGTGGGTTCCATACTCACTCGAGAAAATGAAAGATTTATTTAAATTTATATTTCTATTACCTCGCTCTGGTGTCGAGGCAAAGCGGGCCGTTGAGTTCCGCCACTCAACATGCAATGCTACCAGAACTCGGCGGAAAGTGAGGAACGAGTGTTTTAACATTAGGTTCCTCCTGCCTACTCTGATGTGTGCGGGATACAGGTCAAGCTGATTTATATAAAAATATACAAACAGTAAAAATATACATTGTATAGATAATGAAGTGCGTGCTGCCGCACTCAGCCGGGCTCATCGCATTGTTCTAAAGATATTATATAATGATGACACAGACAGCTACGCGCCCGCTTCTTTCTGAATCTATATATAATTGAATAGTCGATGTTGTAACGGAGTGGAAGTGCCGCCAGCAACATATGTTAATGTATAAGAGGGTCAAGCTGTCAAGACTGATAGTGGACTCGCTTGTATACTTAGCGCCTTGCACACCAATTGCAAAAGTATTTGTCCGACCACCGCCGTCACTTTACTGTAATTACGAAGCAAGAGGCCGTGGTCGATCAAACACTCTCCTTGCCGTCCCCTCTTGCAGCATCCCGTCTCGCCACTAACAATACCAACCACAAGGCATGCCAATAAAACCATAAAACACCAAAAACGAACACATTTCAAATTTTGGGATTACTTGTACGGTATTATATTTTTCCCCATTTTCCGCGCCAACCTTACAAGATCAAAACTCCTAGTTGAGTCAATCTCGTAGTCAACATGCGTTCTTTCAACTTTTCCAATTTAATCCAAGGTCTTACGCGTACTCCGAGTATAAATATCTCGTTGACATACATACCATACATACATATAATAATGTTTACGTGTGTTTTATGAATTTAATGTGAGAATAAAATAACTGATTACATTCATATATATACAGGATTTTATTAGAAAACAGAATCTGAATAATTATTAATTTTAGTACATAATGACCCTCCAACACGTGAGAGATGAACAAACAAACAATTAACTCTACTCTTCCCGCGGAACTTTTGTTTTCATTTCATCCAAAATACACAAAGATTTGATTGATATATTCAAAAATAATAATGATTACTCGTAACTCTAGCGCAGTATATGAACGAGTGAACTGGCTCTATTTGTGGGTCAAATCAAGTGTGGGCTTTCATAATGTTAGTTTATAGCGGTCGTCGGGACATTAGCTAATAGATGCTCCTAATGTATATCGTCATACACTGTTTGGGGGAATCCGTGATTATTTTTCGGAATCGTTTATCATTAAAGTATACGTACGAGCCAAATTAATAAATATATATAATGACATCTATTCCTATTTGTAGAGACGGTGTTAAGCAACAATCTAAAAAGAACTGATTTTTCCTTTTCCGTAAATTTGTAGTAATGTAGGTACTGAACTATCTTATGTTAAGGATCTGGCATTGTTTTGTCATTATTTTGAATGTATTGATAGTAGGAAGTACGAATATAATAATGTCGAATTGAGACTTTGAATACCTAATATGTAGGTAAGTGAAAACATTACGCAATTCAAGGTGAGCTCACACTTCCGTAGTCCTGCCGCCGCGCACGTGCTCTCTTGGCGAGGTGGCACATGTGATAGGAAACAATCGAAAGTGAAGGGGGAGACAATGATGGCCTCCCCCCCACCGCCTCCTCCTCCCAGGAGCAGACAATGCGCTTATGAAAGTGCATTGATAGGTTCTTGTGACAGTTCCCGCGTGTTTACGCAAGTATCAATGCAAGCAGATACTAGATACGGCACATATTATTTTCCTACATGCACCTAACACCTCCGTGACACTTGTACATTAGTAAGCATTGGATTCTGGCAATTAATGATGGTAATTAATTTGTAAATGTACGTGAGAAGATGAGCTCGAACCATATTCTAATGTTACGTGCATTCATGTTTATTTTCTTTTTATGTATTACTTAGAGAACGGTTTATGTTTGTTATCTTTAGGAATTACTCGGGAAGACGGATTGTGAGCTACAATTAGAATAAAAAAGTTAGAATGTTAGATTGTGTAATAGAAGAAAAAGGTTGATCTTAAAAGAAATTACTCTCTACTCTCCCCGGCTGTCCTCGTGCTTGGGGCTTGTATAAAGATCTTTTGATCTATAGATGGCCCTACCAGAAGAATTAATTTGCTTTTAATATTATATCTCTTGTCAATTGTTAACTATAAATTCAATCGTATGATACTATGAGCTCATTCTGCAAGAAGCCAGGGTAAGTACGCGATATATGCAGGCAATTAAGAAATTATTGGCGGTAGTTTGATATAATAAATTATTAATTATGTAAACTGGCGAGTGCCACCTCAGTCTACCACCACGTGTGACCACGGACTACTGTAAAGTGTTCGAAACGTTTTCCAAAAACGGGTTTCCAAAAATGTATAAAACCAAATATACGCTATTAATCCGGTTAAATAGTTTTATTTAAAATGAATAATAATCGCGAAACCAAAGATCTCACGAAGTAGACCCCTATTTCATAGTTTCCTTTTCAATATTGGCATTATCGTGTAGTCCTGTAGCGAGGCGGGCTGGTCACCGCGAGAGGCGGGCGGCCTCGACCCGGCACTGCTGCCGGCAGTGCGCGCGAGCTTGTCACACTGGTGCCAATAGAAATGAATTAGTCAATTACATTTTTCATTCATTCAAATAACCTAACTCGGTTCTATAGTTTACCGTTAGAAGCAAATATCCAATAGGTACGAGTACATGCTACTCGTATAGCCGCAGTAATCGCGTTAGTTGCAATATAATAAATATGAATGTCTGTGAAACTGTATATTACAGTAAAACTAAAAGTGGCGTCCGTGAGGCGGCGACGTCCGACATTGACACACCACACACGCGCACGCGCACCCGCACGCGCCTCCGCGCGCCTTTCGCAAGCGTGTGTAGGCCTTGTGTGCGCTTCGGGAAAGCACGAGCTCGTATCTCTACGAGTCTCTGAATCTGTTCACATTTATATTTATTATAATATAGACATATCGCTGTGCGAATAAACGACCTTCAAAAGTAATGTGCGCGGCTCGCATGCCAAATAGCGCCGCCCGCCTCACCCGCGCCCGCGCCCCCGCCCGCGCCCTGCGGTCCGAGTCACTTACATACCTTGACATATTATGTGATCATATTTATATGAAGCACATGTAAATAGAATACGTTTTATAGAATTGGGCTCTTCGATTTCGATTTTTTCTTCTACTTAATAGTCGTTAAGAATGCAGCTATCAGTTTACTGAGTGCAGATTTTTGGTATTGGTGGTGGAGTATATACATTTATGATGTGGTTTATGGTGGTGAGAGTGTAAACTGTAGTGTAGTGGAAGTGACGCTAGTGTATGTGTGCAGGACGCGTCGAGCGACGACCAGGCGCGGGAGAAGCGAAAGCTCGAGGGCGTTACGCAGGCCAAGTTTGGTATCAAGAACGCCGTTCTGGGCTTCGTGTTCGGGGTGAGTATACTACAATATTTAGGCCTTCTCTTTTCTCTGAATCTCTTTTAAGATGGCAAGTAACAAATCCGTCTGTTGTAGAAAATCAATTCGTTGATCGACTCAAAGACGAGGCTTGTGGAGTCGCTGGATCGCCAAAACATCGAGCTAAATAAACAGTATGGCATCGAAGCGCCAAAAGGAGGAGGCCTGAGCTCCCTGAGCGGCATCGTGGGGCAGGTGATTGGGCCCAAGCTGCAGTTCCTGGGCCCCAAGATCCAAGCGGTGACAGGGCTGTTGGGCGGCGCGTCCGGCGGCGGTGGTTCAGGTGGGGGCTCCGGTCTGGGCTCCATCTTGTCGCTCGTAACATCCTTGTCGGGATCCTCGTCAGGGGGAGCCGCGGCGGGCGCTGCCGTCGAGACCGTTGACTCCTCCGAGGAGGACGACTCTTAAACGCTTTCAATTCCCTTCTTTCTCCCGCTCCGACTTTTTGCGTCACGTTGATTCCTAGTTCTTGCCGATATCTCGTGAATCACAAAACGAGGCCGTCGTCGTTTCGGTAACTTCGTAAGTAGTAAGTAGCGACCGCCAGTGACTCCTTGCCAGTGCCGCAAATCGCCGAAGCGGGCGCACAGTGTACAGTCCCAGTGGCGTTCCTCTCTTAACGCTTCTGATCCTCCACGCGCTCTCAGCGCGTTGTATTTATATGTAAATAGATTTAGGTGAGTGTTGGTGATATATATAATAATTAATAATATATGTTTTTTTTATAACTTGTTTGTTTTTCTGCACAGTACCCTTCGTTTGCACGCAATACTTCTCTTATGTTTCGATTATTATACTTTGGCTTATTAGAAATTTTATAAAAACATAGTCCTATGATTTTGACTCTCTTTTGCACTGCAGTAGTACCTGGTAGACGTGATTATCAAACAGAAGAGATGTATTTGTAGAGTGTGTTACTTAGTACATGCTGGTGCATGTTAGTATAGTGCATGTCTGTAGCTGATGGGATCTCATGTAGAGTAGAACTACTCTGGGACAGAAGCAAGTATACATAAAAAAGTCGCCGTCTCTTATATCACCGCAGAAATTACAAAACACAAAAATAAATCACGAAGGAAATTCTCCCTAGTCTTTCTCTAGTCTCTTAGAGACTCTACCGCGACTATTCGTCAAAGCCAATAACTTTAAATGATTGCCTACTAGTGCCATATTAAAGTCGAATGTGATAAAAGGCATGATTGTTATTTTAATACCAATATGCTAAATATATTTGTAAAAATGCCTTTTCCTAACTACGTTGTATATAAGAAGCGGAATTAAAAACTTATAGATCACAAACTAAGTCCATTAAACCAATTTTCCAAAATTAGTCAACATTTATTTTTATTTGCGGTCAGATATTTCTTTCTTCTGTATATATAACTTAGTAATGTAATATACTATATGTAAATAGAACTGAGTATTTTCTATATTAAATGTTTACTTTGTTTGTTTGGAGAGTAGCAATAGTGTATAGTGTATGACTGGTACGAACGGTAACGAGACATGCGTAGCGCCTCCACGCACGAGTAGACACTCCAGTTCCGGAGTGGAACTTGCATGAACGTCAGGAGTCAGACACACTCTCACTCAGTCGGTAGAGCGCAACCATTACACACTTTACTGTAGACTTCACTATCAACTAGATTGTTGTGCACGTCTGTCTACTCTATCCGTCAGGGCAGCAGGGCAGTAGTTAACGTCATTCTGAGAAAGTATTTTATTCTTCGTGTTGGTATATTTAAGATTTGTTTTTATCACTTTGTACCTGAAAATAAATTATTGTAATATAAAAAAGTTGTTTAATTTAAATAGTTTTAGCAGAATGCGAATAAAATAGAAATTGCTAAAACAATAATATATAAAAAAGTTGTTTTCCGTACGTTGTTACAGTAAAGTCAATTGTCAGCATATTCGTGAATAGCGCCACGTTCCTCCTGCAGGCGCACTGCAGGCGACAAGGATACTTGGTTAGACTATATTCGTACAAAGGTAGCGTAGAGAGAATATGATGAGTAGACCAGATATAAACGTATATTATCTATTCCATAAAAAATTGCGTCTTTTAAACAATTTGCGATAATAATGAACAAGTTATAATATACAGTATACATACATACATACTTACATACATACATATAAACAACACACGACATTACCGCGAGGCGGGATGCTGAAGGCGCTACCGCGTGGTGCGCTACCTGCTCGATTGACAAGCTCCGTGTGGCGTAGACTGGCGCTACGTGGAGGCGCCCACTCCCGCCGCCGGGCACAGCGGCACGGGACACGTCCAGCAAGGCGAGCTCGTGGAGTACGCGACGAGTCCGACAGGTGACCCGGCAGGCCGCCACCAAGCCTACAGACGACATCCCCGTGTTCGACCGCAACAAGGTCAGCCTGGACTTTCCGGGGAGCCTGTTTGGGCCATCCGTGTCGCTCCTCATCCGTACCACTAAAATTATCGGCGACGTTATTCAGGTATTATATTTTTGTCCTCTTTCTTTTTGACCTCACGCATGTATTCCGCATGTAGAAGGGTGGGCAGAGGGAACCTGGGAACTTAGTGTTAAGATACTCCGTTTCCATCAAGACGAAACGAAGAAACGATAATATTAAATAGGTATTACATTTCGTTGAGTGGGAATGGATCCCACAACTTGTTTCATTTACTTCACAGTACACGCTTGTGCCCTTGCGTCACGAATGGCTAAGCATCATCATGAATGTAAATTTGTCAATTATGTAGTTAGTGGTGATGTCTTAAATATAACTTCATACAACATTTAAGAAACAATGAAAGAAATACGAATAAAGAAAAGGGAACATAATTACATTCAAACACTGACAATTATTTAAACTTCCACACTTACGAATAAAAGTCCAGTCTAACTTTTGAGTTGTTTTATATTAAGAATTACATATTTATTTTTTATTTATATTAAAGCCACTTTTAACTACGACAAGACATTTAATTTATAATGTATTTATTACAGAACTCGGCAGTACGCTATCAGTCATTCTTACGATTGTTCCGCCCCCTGTTCCGCGGTCCCTTCGAAATCAAGGGCCTGGACCCGCCGACCACCACCACCACGCGCCGCACCACCACCGCCAGGGCCACCACGACCACGACCACGACGCTCGCGCCACCCGCTGACAATGAAATCAATCGTAGACGATAAATTAATACTTTTTGCTATTCAAATATGCAAACAATAAAATGTTCAATAAGATGGGTCATTGACTTTAATACTCATATTTTATATTAGTTGTTAATGTTATTAAAAAATAGTAGTTTTTCTATTTTTACGCCTATATGAGCTACTGTGTCTTTAGTTCCTGGAGGAGGGAGGAATATTACCGGCGATGGTGGCGGAGAGTCTTTAAACCAAAGTGATTAAGAATACTATTAAAAAGTTGCTTGCTGAAGGCCAACACTATTACGTTAATGATGAAGTAATCAGGTCAATGGATATAATTTGAATAATTACGTAAACGTTACCTGCCTGCCTGCGTGCCAGCGTGCCAGCGTGCCAGCGCGTGAACTTGCTGAACTTAGTCCGCAGAAACGGCTTTAGCTTTGCGGAGGCGCTTATTACTCGTTTATTACAGCAATTACTTGTGGAGGTCCGTGGTACTTGTTTAGGTGTAGTCTAGACTCTAGTAGATACAATTTGAATAAATAAATATTTATATATTTAAATTGTGTTTTTATTTTATGCTCACAAATTCGAAATTTGAAGAAGCAAACTTTAACTTAGAAAAAGCCTTAAATTTATGCTTCTGTGAAAGAAGAAATGATTTATTTTCAGCTAGCAAATATGATTTACTATTTTGTTTTAGCGATAAACAAAATTCAATGAAAAGAAATAAGAATATTAATTTTTTTTACGCTGTATCCTGCATAGTGTTAAGACATTCCGTCCTACACTTTTTCAAGAAATGAAAATATTGAAAAATTTACTATTACCGTACTATTAACGAAATAGTATATTTGCAGTGAGTGCAGGGGCAATGTTACTTCTACTAGTGTACGTCGCCTTCATCACAAACACACGGTTTATTAGTTTACAGGTTTTGCTTCGAAGTCAGGATAACTGATAGAGGTGGTGGTGGAGCCAGCTATGGAAGATCCGCTAACTCTAGCTATTAGCTGGCATTGAAGATACGATTCTAGAACAAATTTAACAATATTCAGTTGCTTCTCAAGAGCATGTTCAAAGCAATCTCCCTTACTAACTCTTTCTCGATCACTCGATATGACAGGTTTTTTTATATCTCATTGATTCAATTTAAAAATTTTAAAATATAAACGCAAATAAATATTTCTCTTCCTCGAGTGGGGATCGAACCCACAACCTCGGACCGCAGTCCCACCCTTGTGCCGCTGCGCCACGACGGCCTTATTTTTTTATTTTTCTAAATTCTGATTTTTTAGAACTGGTTGGTGCTATCTGCCAAGTTTCCTAATTCTGGGTCAACCGGAATAATATTAATTTTGATTCCCTTTATAGTATGGAAATGGGCATTTTTTGTGATATACGAGTAAACAGTCGTGTCATTTTAGGAAATTAAGGGACCTTAGACCTGAGTATATGGCTCAAATTTCAACTCGATATCTTCAAGCGTTCTTGAGATAAAGGCATCACAGATGGACGGACTTTTTTGCTTAAAAGGTGCGGAACTCCCGACAGTTGATTATTGAAAATGACATTTGTTGTAAACAAATTATAAATGACTTGTCGCATTAATCCAATCCAATATAAGTTACTTAAATTGTACTAATTTACCACTCTCGTCATTAAAATGGAAGCTTTACAAAGCATCACCTATGGTTTCGGAACGATGGTAGGAAATGAAAACAGTTCGCATCGAAGCAGGAGTCACCCATTTTCTTGGAACGACGAAGAGTTTCTGAAGGATTTAGTGCGATACAAAGCTTTACTACTGTTATTGGTTGTATTGACACTCGTATCAAAATCCGCAAGCGTGGAGGTGGTGCTGCCCGATATTATATATAAATAGAAAAGGATAGAAATATTTATGGAATGTTCATATACTCATATACGAGTATGTACTGTACTTATACCACTAATGTTATAACATCGAAAATAGTTTAGATGTGTTAATTACAGCACCACTTTTAACCAATTCATAATATTTATTAATTAAAATATTTAAATTACTTTATAATTTGCTAAAATTATCTATTAACAACCTAATAAATCACATGGACTACAACTCATGTAACCACACGCTTGTGAGGGCTAAATGTGCCTTCAGGCTGAAATTAGTAAACAAACAATATTAAAACCATTGAGTAATGACAAAATACATCATCTTTATAGTATTCAAATTCAAAATTATTAAATGAATTATTATTATTTAATCTTATTAACAAGTAAGTAAATATAGAACTTACATTGATAGCATTTCAAAATGGAGTGAATATTAAACTTCATAGTATGAACATTAACAAATGCTGAATAATCTTCTTCGGTACATTGCCTGCTGAAGCTGATTATTATTGTAACAATGATTCCCGGGGACGAAATCTAAATAATAGGAAAAAAAAAGAAAATATTAACATATTTTAAAACTTGTCATTTCCTTTTTTAGATTTCTTTATAATAATGCAAATATTCTACACTAAACGATACCTATATACCTAGATAGAAGATAACGATAGATACCTAGTTTCATATAGTTATACATATTTTAGTCATACTGATAAGAAGGCAGGCATTCTTGGTAATTACATTAATATGCTTCTAATGGACTAACTTCAATGTAAAATAAATAAAAAAATATTTTTTGATAGTATATGAATAGCAGACAAAGAGATATAAATAAAAAGTTACTTTTGCCTTGCCGGTGTTTCCATGTTTATTTTAAGCATTTAAATGTTTAATTAAATATCTGGATAATGTCCTATCATGCTGAGAATGCTATAAAATATGACCTCATAAGTGAATACCTATAAAAATGTACAAAATTATTATTATTTTCATCATAAGTAAACTTTGTGAATTTTATTTACTTTAAATATATATTTTTGAAAACAATGATACTTATACAAGTATCTATATTCTATACAGTTAAAATAAAAAAAGAAATACATGTTTCTTATTATACTAGTAGCACATACCCTTTATGTTGTCTTCAGTAAGATTGTAAGAGAAAATATTAAATGTTATGTATGAAGTTTTGAATTTACTTAGGTTTTTTTTAATTTACTTAGGTTTAGGATTGTTCAAAAGATTTTTTTTCCATAGAATATTATAACATACTTACACAATGCTCTAACTAAACTAAACTTTATGCTTCACTTCAATAAGTGTCTTAAATTTTGCATATAATGAAATTAAAATATATTTAACACATAAATTCTTGTATAACTTTCACTAGGAAACTAAAATTATACGAGAAAAGTTATTTATATGCACTATTTATCTCCCCTAATATGCTAAAGATATTGTCGAATAAAATACCTGTTTGAAAGCTGTCAACTTTAATTATATTACGTAATATAAACTTATTGTCTCCATTGCGCCATCTAGTATTAAGATACTGAACGGATAATAAGAACTTCCATATTATGATAATAGATGGCAATGAATGCAAAATTTAAAAAATTATACGAATTTTTTTTTATAATTTTATAAAATAAATAAAAATATATATATATATATATATATATATATTAGAGATGCACCGAATGGTGGTTTGACCGAATAACCGAATACCGAATACTATTCGGTTTAAACTTTACCGAACCGAATATTCGGCCGAATTATTCGGTTTACCATTTCTTTGTAATTTTGTCGCGTAAACAGGTTTTAACATGTATGCCACCTGTCGTCGCTAGATAACGAGCGGGCCGTACCTCACTGCCTCCCGAAACCACGAAATTTCAAAAATTATCCAAATGTACTAGAATCTGCCTATCAACATTATTGGACCCTCTATTTCGAATGAGATTTTCTGCTCCAGAAAATTGTGAGCTGGAATTATGACAAACAAGGAAGGACCTCTACAATATATTACATTTTTTAAAAGGAATCTCATGTGCCGTTTTGGAACTTCCATGTTGTCCTTCCATGTCGATATGACTTGGGTACCTTCAAAAAGGCTCCTTTATATCCACCCTAAAAGCCGGCAACGCACCTGTAGCTCCTCTGGTGTCATGGGTCCGGTCGAGGTCGTGGGTAGCGGTGATCCATTACTATCAGGTGACCCGTACGCTTGTTTCTGTGTCTTTTTCCATAAAAAAGTACTCCTGGTAATAGTGTGTTGTAGACGACAGGGAATTCTTCAATAAAACTTCCTCGGCTTAATTT
>JAEBDU010013117.1:0-34112 GCA_016802625.1 Heliconius numata
AGACCAGTTTTATACTGAAATTGAAATATTTCAGTAAATATATACTTTTTTTTACTACAAAATTATAACAAAAACCTAAATAACTCACCTTCAACTGTTCATGCAGTATATACTTTCTATGTTGCTGTTTAACTTTCTCTTCAACTTCTTTACCAATTTTCTGCTGTAATTTGGATAATTCATATTCTTTCTTCAATAGAGACAGTGACATCATCAAACGTTTGGGAATCTACAAAATTAGAAATATGTTTTTTAATATTGTTTTTTCTTCACCTTCAAGCTATTCCCGCACATAGCACGGTGGGCAGGGGAAACCTAGTATTAAGACACTCCATTTTCCACTTTCCGCCAAATTCTTGAGGTATTGCGTGCTAAGTGGCGAAACTCAACGCCGTGCTTCGCCTGCTTACCAGAGCGAAGAAATGAAAATATTAAATATATTATTTCCTCAAGTGGGAATAGAACCCACAACCTGACGCATTTAAAGTCACATGCATGTACCCCTGCACCACAATGGTCTCCATACATTGTTGACAATTAGAATTATTCTGAATGAAATGTATCAAATGAAAATAATCTACATTATGTACATATCGCATCAAAAATATAAATGTGAAAATGGTAATCAAGTTTAATGTCAATTGGTGACAAGTTCTATAAATAATTACAGAACTGGTCACATTTCACATTTCTTAACATATTCTTTAAGCAACTTAAATAAATATAGCGACAATGTTTTGGCGGAAAAAAATACTTAATGTATATTTTAAGCTTCATTTAAATTTAATGTCTGTATTAGACATGATGGCAGGTAAAACTAAATTACAACTATAAAGACAGGAAATAATCTTACGTCCATTTCCTCCAAAACCGCTTGCAGTTCCGCTGGCTCGGCACCAGTGAGAGCTGCCCCCAAGTCACTCAGGTACACCGGGTTGTCTACCACACGTTGTCCTTGAGCCAACATATGGTGGAGCGATTCCCTATATTAAGAGAAATTGAAGTTTATTATAAAGTCTGTCACCATACTACCATCTCCGCTTTCTGCGGAAATACGATGGCGGAACACAACGCCGAATTTTTTATTACCAGAACAAAGAAAATAATATAAATATAATATATATCTTCTGAATAGGTATCGGACCCACTATCATAGTGTTTAGATTAGACGCTGCGTAACTTTCTTCACTGGATTTAATATATTAGCAGCTTCATGCTGCATCTCGTGCAGAGTAGGCAGAGGGAAGTTAGATTAAAGACACTTGGTCACGTCCGTCACTGCGCAACAACTAGCTAGCTTCACGCTGGATCCTGCACATAGCAGGGTAGGCAAAGAGAACCTGGGAACGTAGTGTTAAACACTCCATTTCCATTAAGACACATCGATTCCACACTTTTCGCCTAATTCTGGAGGCCTAACGTATTATTTTCAAATTTATATTGATCTCTCAATTTTATGTGTGAAAAAAAATATATTTTAAAACAATAAAATAATTAATGAAATATGCATACCTGTACAACGGATTCATATTAATAATATCCCGAATAGTCTTAATCACTTCTTGCGTCAAAGCTTTGACCTCCTCATTTTGCTTGAACTTGTCATGCATCAGGTTCTCCACTTTAACCATCATGACTTGATCTGGCAATGGCTTCTTATTCTCTTTTTCGACATTCTCTTTCTCCACTTCATTTCTCTGTTTCCTTGAATTACGATGTTTCCGTCTCCGTCGTTCCGCGTCGGACTCTTCACGCGTAACGTTAAATTCCACGTTAAAAACAGGAAACTTGAGCTTCATTTCTGAAATATATTCATATATTTCAGAATTGAAGCTGCAAGTTTTAATTTACATAGTATGGCTTAGTTACCAGAGTTATTAGTAAATTTTTAATGATGTTATACATATATTCATAAATCTTAGATTTATTTTAGGGAGATTTTTGAAGTATTATGTATCATTGAGTTTTGTCAGATTTATTAGGTATGTCCAGTCGTGGCGAAGGGGCACAAAGTGTAATTGTAAACTTGACTGGTTATGGGTTTGATCCCCACTTGAGGAAATGAAATGTTTATTTAAATTTATATTTCCATTTCTTCGCTCTGGTGTCGAAGTAAAGACTCGCGTTGAGTTCCGCCACACAGCATGCAATGCCTCCAGAACTCAGTGGAAAGTGGGGATCAGTGTCTTAACACTAGATTCCCTCTGCCTACCTTGCTGTGTGCGGGACACAGCATGAAGCTGATTTAAATTAAATTTAATTTTATTATCTTCTTATATGTCCATCCACATCCATCTTTATTAATAAATAGTATATTAACATATAATAGAACATTTTACCTGCTGGTCCTGTTTCAATCTCATCCTCAATAAACTGTCCAGTAATCTTTATTCTCCTATGTGCCATCACAACTAATCGTAACTTATAATCCATGTCTTGCATTTCATGTATTTGAGCAAATACTCCCACTTGATGCAAGTCGTCTAAATTTGATACAATATCTGATTTTTCATCTTCTGTTTTACGTAAAAATATTCCTACATATGGTTGATTTAATTTGACCTT
The DNA here is from genome assembly GCA_016802625.1 of Heliconius numata. Taxonomy (NCBI): domain Eukaryota; kingdom Metazoa; phylum Arthropoda; class Insecta; order Lepidoptera; family Nymphalidae; genus Heliconius; species Heliconius numata. The sequence continues at coordinate 2,566 of JAEBDU010013117.1, forward strand.
CCTTCTGATTAAATCTATTAATGCTGGGTTTGAGATCTATATAGTAAAAAAAAATTATAAATTCAATACAAATTATAAATTCAAAACAAGGTTACATAAATTATATACAAATAAAAGATAAATATAAAATATTTAAATATTATCAAAGCAGGCACAATATCAGGCTGCATTTACAAATAAAAATTGTGATTGTGGGTTTGATTCCTCTTGAGCCATTTTTTTAATACCATGCTAAGACATTGTGTGTTATACAGCTCAGTATCTTGAACAACAGTGGAAAGCCGAGAATTTTGTCTTGACATTAGATTTTCTCTGCCTTCTATAAAGAAAGGATAAATTGTCAAGGTAAAAAATATTGAAAGGCTTTACTTTTAAAATAATATGTATTAACTAAGAACTTAATATTTTTAGCATTCTTAATGGTTAGAGACATTTCTTTTCTCAAAAGATTTACATTGAAATCACTCACAGAGAAAATTACAAAATATTAAGTAGTAATGTTATATCAAATAGGTGTACATAGTAATGCAATAAAAGTTACAATAATCTAATAATAGTCTTTGATAGTACAATGTTAATAATATGTGAAATGAATGAATAAAATGTGAAACAACATTCTTCATATACAATACCTCAATTAACTTAATAAATCTTGGAAACACTGGATTTCTATTAATTGCTATGACAGGTACTTGAGGCCACACTTCTGGCACAGCTACTGTGGCTGGCAATTGACTTGAGAATAAAGGTGTTTCATCTTTTACTTCCACTGCTGGTTCCTCGTCCTCAGAGTCATTTTTATTACCAGTCGAATATTGACGACTACTTAAAATCTATGGTGATTTAATCGTAAATTAAAAAGATGTTATAATTAAGAAGTGAAGCTGAAAAATCTTATTAGGTATCGTAACATTTGTCATGATACTTTATAAGATTTTTATATTATAATTTTATAACATAAAAAATCTTATTAGGTATAATTAAAATACTTTTAGAGCAATGAAGCAAATCTACGGACTATTGTTACTTACCTGCTTTGAAAGAAAGAAATCTCTATTATAACTACATATTCGTCCCCCTTTTAACCCGTAAATATTAAATTGATTTATTAACTTCTGTTTCACCGGTCTTCGATGTAAATATGATGCAATTTTTGTTACATTTCTACTTATTTGTGTCGATGGCCTTAGAGCTGGATTGAAAAGCACGGTATTTCTTACTACTGCACTTGCTGTGTGCATCTTTTATTTTACAACTTACAGTTTAATTAATATGTAACACTTTTCATATATATTTTGTTAAATAATATCTATAAAAGGTTATTTTTCCAGATTCTTCAAAGTTCAAATCCCCTACTGTCAAGCTACAAAAATGTCATTTTGACACAGTGATAACTTGATAAGATTACAGATTGACAATGGGGAGAATACAGACTCACAATTTCATTCACTTTGGAAAAATTAAGGAAAGGATCTAATCCTAAGGTCCTAGTTAAATTCTATAATTTTAGATTATTTGCTTATTTTATAAGTTATTTGTATTAACCATCTCTAGATTTTTAAGTAAAACATCCTATTGCTACGGTACCGTATCCGAAGCTGGAACCAGACTGGTAAAATCTGGAGTCGGGAATATTGAATTGAATTGAATTTTGATATATGGCGTTTTGAGCGTGCCAGTTGAGCACAATTCATGTTGCCAATGTCACGTTGTATGGAAAAAACACGAAGGAAATTGACCGGTAATAAAAAAGATAAATATACACAATTATAGAATACATGTAAAAAAAGAGATCCAGTGTAAGTACAGCCTTCACCTAAAACAAAACAAAGTCGGGAATATTTAATTTTTTTTTTCGGGAAAATTGACACTGACATATTATATTACATTTGACATTGACAGTCGAATGTGAAGCAAGGTGGCTGGTGGAGTGTATTTATTGTCAATCTGATTATTGAATACAATGTGGAAAACAAAATAACCTGTTTTTTTATGTTCTTTTATAAACAATATTAATGAAGTGCTTTAACTTATTAAGAAGAAATTTTACTTCGGTTATAATAAAACTTTAAGTTGCTGTATTATTGTATATTTAATATAGTGATATACTTAAAGTAAATATAAACATTCTTTTAGAATATTGTGAAAATGAACGTATCAGGGAAAAAAGATAATACTAAATGCATTATAGAAGGACAAGCAGAGATACGTTTAACATCAGAAAAAGTGTTCTATAATCCTGTGCAGGAATTTAACAGAGATCTAAGTATAGCAGTATTGAATGTATTTACCGAAGATTACAAAGCTGAAAAGCTTGCAAAAGCGCTAAAAAGCATAGAAAAATTGTCTAATAATGAAATCATAGAAGATAGAGTAGGAAACACTGAAGATTCTGGGGTATGTCTTCTATTGTTTTATTATTTATCACTTTATGTATAACACATTCATATAATATCTAATTTTAAATCTTTTCTTCTAATACTTTAAGATTGAGATACCTGTTACAATCCTAGAAGCCTTATCAGCAACAGGACTAAGAAGCATTCGGTATGCAAAAGAAGTTCCAAATGCTACCAAAATAATTGCTAATGATTTGTCCAAACAAGCTGTGGAGACAATACAGTCAAATGTTGTGCATAACGGTGTAGAGTCTATTGTTGAAACAAGTCTTGACGATGCTTGGTAAGTTTTTTAACTCTGTTATTCTAGTGTTGAGTCACTGAGTTCTCTGCTTTCTGTCCTATTTCAAGAGACTTCATATTATCAAGGAAATCAAAATTATCTGTTTACTTCAATGGGGATTGAACTTACAATGTGTTACAGTCAGATGGCATCTCACTGTGCCATAGTCAGAATTGAAGAAGCTTCAATTTAGAGTTTATTTATTTATTTAAAAATAGTAAATAACACTTTAATAATATTTTCAAATATGTATCATATACATACATACCATTGTTAGATTTATTATATTAAATATGTAGTTTTTTTGTAGCATTCTAATGTACAAACACAAGCACCCATCAAAGAGGTTCGCAGCCATAGATCTTGACCCTTATGGGTCTCCCACAATATTTCTTGATGCAGCAGTACAAAGTGTACAAGAGGGTGGTCTGTTACTTGTAACAGCAACAGATATGGCAGTTTTGGCTGGAAATGCACCTGAAACATGTTATAGCAAATATGGTGCTATTAGTTTAAAAACTAAATGCTGTCATGAAATGGTAAATATTCATTTATTTCTTTTTCAGTTGTTGCTTTTGAGTTAATAGAGTGAACATTGAGCTATGGTACTTCATTACACACTCACCTCCTAAATTGTGATTGGGCAAACTTAAGCCTTTGTGTTTTAGAAGGGGAAAATAAAAATTATATAAATATAATCATTACTCTGAGTAAACTAAAAATCATTGTGTTTACAGTCTTATGTTGTTCCACTGTTTTATTAAAGACAATAAATTAATATCAAATATATTTCATTCTTGGTACTAAAAATCTTTGATTTTCTTTGACTATTGCACAGTGTTTGAAATGTTTGAGAGTATCCTCTTTAACCAAATTAGCATTTATCAAATATTTTAAATGATAATTTAAAATATTTGGTAAATGCTTGAAATATATTGTTTTCAAAATTCTTTCTTTATTTTCCAGGCACTAAGAATATTACTACAATGCATAGAGTCGCATGCAAACAGATATAACCGATACATTGTACCATTAATAAGTTTATCTGCTGATTTTTATACAAGGGTGTTTGTTAAAGTTTATTCTGGTGCCGTACATTGTAATAAGACGATAAGGTAAGTAATAACATATTTATACATGAATACATATTTTAAATGTATATTTTTATTTTGATTGTAAAACATTATGATATTTAATTATCTTTTTGTTGCTTAATGTGCAATTTTTTAATTATTTTATCTACTACACTATATATACATTGTGCAGTACCAGAGAGAACTCAGTATTAAGACATGTGCTCCCAACTTTCCTTTTGAATTTAAGATATTGTGGTTTTAGTGGACATGGGCATTGGCAATAAGGGGAAGCCGGATGGACCATGCTTAGCTCAGAATTTATTAAGCCTAAAAAAGACATTTATTTACAAAACATATAAATTGGGACATAGTTGGATTTGCCCGCGCCTCTTGGGAACCGACCAAACACTCCATTCCAACGGTGTTATTCCACACTTAAAAGAAACATATTTATTGCTTATGCTAACAACATAAATAAGTTGTAACAAGCGTATAAGAATTACGAAGTAGCTTGATAAGAACGTAAGATTTAGTGGTGAGAGCGTTTGGACGATTGCCAAGAAGCGCGGTTTCAAATCCCGCATTTAAATTTTTATGTTTTCTAAATATGTATTTTTTTCCTGAGTGTAGAATATCACTTTAAAAATGTAAAAAAAAAACATTTACACCAAAAGATAAGGAAAATATCTGAAAATAATTCATGTCCTCGAGTAGGGATCAAATTTACAACTCTGCCTTTTATTATTAAATTAAAAAATAATAATAATAAAAGTTAAATTATTAACATTTTAAATAAAAAAAAAACAAAAGTTAAATTATTAAAGTTTAATTATTAAAATATACTTAAATTATTTCACAGTAAATTATCAATGGTGTACAATTGCGTGGGCTGTGACAGTTTTACCCTACAACCGCTAGGTGGACATAAACCTAACCCAAATGAAAGCAATCCAGCAAGAGTTAAAACATTTTTGCCTCTGGGACCTATGGTGGGACAAAAATGTGATAATTGTGATCAGAAACATCATGTGAGTTATTAATCTATTATTATTATTTTTTATTAAGAAAATGCTATTAAAGTTAAGATCTCTGTTCTCCGCTTTTACCCGAATTTGAAATATTGCGGCAATATTGACGGCACTCGAAAACGTAAAAAAGGGCAAATAAAAATAACTCATCTCCGCCACGTGGGGATTGAACCCGCATACGTCGTGTTTACAATCCGATCCATAAACAAATTATAACAAACCTATAAGAATTACGACGTAGCCCGAAAACATATATCTTAGATGATCAGACCAAAGCAAATATGTTAAATTTTTTATATGTTTCCTAAAAAAAGTGTGACATAACACAATGTTAAAAATATAATATTTTATTTTCAGCTAGGAGGTCCAATATGGTCAGCACCTATCCACGACGCAGACTTCGTGGACAGAGTGAAAGCGTATTTACACAAAAATCCCTATATCTTTGGCACGGCCAAGAGGATTGATGGTGTACTGTCCGTCATAAACGAAGAACTGCAAGATTCTCCTTTGTATTATTCTTTGGATAAAATGTCTGGACGTGTGCATTTGCAAACTATGCCTATGTTGGTCATGAGGTAGGTTATATTATATTTTATTTCACTTTACTCAAAATAGAATAAGTAGATAATAGATTAACTGTATTTCAAGGAAATAATTCATAATAGTAGTTTCTGAGATTAATGTGTAAAGTCAAGCAAACTCTTCCTTTTCACATACTACATACTATTATGGATGCTGCAAGTCTTCAGATATAGTAATTGTGATTTCTCTCTGTGAAAGATACATTAAAAAGACAAATAATAATAGCAGAGACCATCATAGGTGGCATTACATACTTCTTTGTACAGGTAACAATACAAGACACAGGTCATTGAGTTCTGCAACTCAACACTTAATGTTTCGAAAATTTTACAGGGAATGGAGTGTCTTAACATTAAGTTTCTTGCTTTCTGCATACTCTGCTACATGAAGGACCCTAAAAACTAAACATATTATATAAATCTATTTTTTTCTTTGGTTTTAGATCAGCAATTTTAAATGCAGGCTACAAAGTGTCATACTCTCACGCTGCTAAAATGTCAGTGAAAACAAACGCACCACCACACTTTGTGTGGGACATTATAAGAAGTTGGGAGAAAATGTATCCCGCTAAGCCTGAAAAGTAAGGAATATTGTAATTTTTTTAAAAAATAAATTGTATATATATATTTTTATTAAATGTATAAAATTTTAAATTAACGGGACTTGAACCTGCGCCTCTCGGACACCGTCCAAGACTAGTACAAATACGGCCATGTTTAAATTATTGTATGTTTTTTAAAAAAACTATTTTTTTTGTATAAGTGTGAAATATAACATTTTGATAAAAATAAATGGGTATAAATATGTTAAAGAATAATGACTAAAAAGTATTTCATGACTTGGAGGCCATTGTGATAATGTGGGGTGATGGTGGTATAATTTTAAGATAAAGTGCGGTATTAAGCTCCGCCAAGTATTACAGACTGTCTAGAAATCAGGTGAAAAGTCTTTCAGGTAGAAACTTGTGTGTTGTTTACAGTCAAACATTATTTGACTTTGCCATTAACATTTATTGGTGATGTTTATTAAAACTCTTAATAACATTTATTTTGTTTTGAATTGTTATTATGATAAAAAAATAGCTTTGTTTATTACTAACTATTTGAACAATTTCTGTTTCAGAATAGAATTAGATTTAGTCGCAAAGGCTATATTATCTAAGGAAATAACACACAATATAGACTTCACTGACAATGCGTGTGCGAATCCAAATAGTCGAAAGAGCGGACAATTGAGGTTCCAATTTAACCCAACTCCACACTGGGGGCCGGGTTGTAGGGCTGTTGTTAAGTAAGTTTGTTTTTTGTTTCCTAAATAGGGTATAAACCAGTCAACTCACTAATAAGATCCTTTAAATATATAGGGATAAAATACAGGTAGAGGTATAAAATACAGATCTACAGATCTACATATATATATATATAACTCCCTAAGTTTAGGTTACATTAAATAACATACAAAGATTCTAGTGCAATAGAGTTTTATTTGTATGAGTATAAATTTATTAATAAAATATAAGTATAATATAAGTATAAATTTATTAAAAAATTATGGGCTTTTTAGTTTTATTTGTGGCTATATTTTTATTTAAACTATTGTACATTTTTGGAGACAGTGCCCTGTGCGTACTTGGGAATACTGCCTATCCTAAGTTAAATAAATAAAAGAGTGGACTGTATTGTTATATATACCAATGCCCACGCGCATCCTCAGGTGCAGGGTCCTCAACATACATATAATTTATTATTTATCGCGTACATTTCATTTATTTGTAAACCAAAAGTAAGTATTATAAATATAATTTAAATTTTGTTTTAGTGTCGGCGAAGAGAAAATGTCTAAGGCAATTCGTAATCAAAATAAAAATACGAAAAAACGAGAGCACTCCTCGTCAAGTGATAAAGATCCGCGAAAGAAAATAAATGCTGAACCGGAAGTAACAAATATTTAATAAATGACATATTATATTAATAATTTTTGGCAGTTTATTAATTTCCCTTTATAAGTTTATACATTTTATAAAACAAACTAAATAATTATTTTATTAAATTCATCCTTGATTAATAAATGTCACCGAAAAGATTAAGTGTATTTTAAAAGAATAATATAATAGAATAGAATAATATACTTAATATGTAAAAATATAATATACTATCTGCCCACTCGCGGCTTCGCCCGTATACGATCTATAATACTTTTATTATGCATTTGCCAACAGATTAATAGATTAAATCATGAACAACTTGTGTTCGTAATTCTGAGGAAATGCAAACAGTACGTTGCTACTTGAAAGAGCTGCAAGGGCGCCCTCCATGGGACTCGAGCCTAGGCTTGCAGCCGTAAACAGAGCGTTAAATTCTTTTAATTTTACATTTCCTGGAAAAATATACGTCAAATTTACATGCTATAAATAAAAGTTTATCTTCATAAAATTTGCTTGAAGATTTCCTTGCTCGTGAGTTTCAATATATTTGTCAAATAAAGACGATGAAATATCATCTTGCAATTTTTGTTCAAAATGTATAAAATTAAGAAAATAATATATATTTCTAGCTTTAACATAACATAAATTACAGAACGACATTGAATATAACGCGATCAATTTCAAACACAAGGAAATGTCATTTTATTCGTACAAATTGGACTTCGTAGATGCTTTTCAAAAGGGTCGTATTATCTGCATGACTAAATTGTCAACTCTAATCTAATGTCATTTGGTGTTACGTTTTATTGTGGGATAGTGCTTCACAACATGCAAAGGGCAAAATAAATACAATATTATAATTTATAGGTAATTAATAAAAGGCGTTATCGTATCCGTTTATGTTCACTCAAGCTTCGCACGTGCTGTGGCAGTTATCGTACTATGGTAACATGTTTATTGTCTTGTGAACTCGACCTTTTTTAATCGGAGTGATTTATTTTGCCTAATTAATTTATTTCCTCGATAAAAATGCATCTACAGACTTTATTGATTGTTGTGGCTCTTTCTTTTGCACATGGACAAGACAGAAAAGTAAGTTACGTTTTGTTCCGTAATTGTTTTTGTTATCGAACCACCCCCCAAATTTTATCTCTTTGTTCTCTTTGAATAAATTAAGACTATACTAGCATACAACCAATGTTTCATTATAAAATCTCATTGTTTGCAACAAATAATAGGATGATTTAATGAAACATGTATTTTAATAACATTGTTATAAATTAAAAACAAATTATTTATTTCCTATTATAAATAATATTTTTTTACTTGAAGCGAAATTCTACAAGTCTATCTAAAGAAATTAATAAGTATAGTATAATTTTCTAGATTACATCAAAACTTAATCCTGGATGCCAGAGCTGTACAAAAGAAACCACCTTAGTATATGTAAAATGTGATGGTAATTCTGATGTCATTCATCAAATATGGGACTTTACCAGGCATACACCCACTGTCATATTTGCTATAGGAAGCTTAAATTCCACATTAAATGTAACTTGGGACAGGATGTTACCAAAGGCAATATCTGTATCAGAAAAACCCATGTACAGTTTTGCGACTGCAATTGACAAAGTAAGTTAAATTGTACATATCATATTTCTATTTCAGGGAATTGATAAAAAACTGTGTGTGTCTAGATGTTAATTTTTATCCATTTGCGTTGTTTTTAATAGCACAATACTTTCCAGTTATTCAATTACCAGTTAGTTATAAACCATTAAACTTTTTAATTTTTTTCATCATTTTAAAAAGTCTGGAAATAGAAGGAATTTATAATAGTAACATCCCACTGTGCCACAATAGCCTTGACCATTTTTTTCCTCAAAACTGCTCAAAACTAAAAATGAAAATTTATATTTTTTTTAATATACTATGAAATTACAATGAATAAAGGAAGTAAAGTAAACCTAATTTAGGTATGTAAATGTGGTCTATGATTCATAGACAACTGGCCTACATTATTCATCCCACATTAAACACATTCTTGATTGAATTATTGTTATGTAATAATTGTTATAATAATATCTTCTTCTTCGATATAAATATAAAAGGACTTGTCCTCACTGACTGAGGTAAGACGCGTGCACAGCTATAACTGCTATGCGCAGAAACGTGAAATTTGGACAAATGTTTACTTTCGTAATCTGGACATCCACTAAGAAGGGATTTTGAAAAATTTTTACCCTAAAGAGGTGAAATAGGGGTTCAAAGTTTGTATGAAAAAACTTTTAAATTGGCACCAATTTTTGTAAAATTTGAAATTTAGATTTTTAAAAATATTTAATTGAACACGTGTTTCATCGTTTTCTAGAATTCTCCCCCTTTGGGTGGAAATAAGGGGTTGAAAGTTTGTATGGAAAAATCATTAAATCGCCACCGATTTTTATAAAATTTGAAATTTAGACTCTTAAAAATATTTCATTGAACACGGGGCGAATTCACCCCTAAATAAGCAAGCGAAGCTGCGCACGTCCGCTAGTATCACATATTATGAGTAAGAGTATGAGTAAATTATTTATTAGAAATAGTATTAATATATTTTATTTTTATTATACTAAAGAAATATACGAGTAATCGTATATAATCAAGTAACTATTATTTAAAACAGGCGCTGTGCTCTGAGAATTGTGATAGATTTATTAAGCCAACTGTAAAAGGAGGAAGTTATTGATTCAACTGTATTTTTTATGTTTGTTTTGATTTTTGAATAATACATGTACAAAGCAGGGTATGCAGAGAAAACCTAGTGAGAAGACATTTTTATTTTCTATTGACCCCTCAAATTCAATACATTGCATGTTGAGTGCTACTGCCAAACCTTACTTTGTACTTCCTAGAGAAAGCAAATGAAAGTAATTAATTTTCCTGAGTGGGGATCTAATTCATAACTATTACTTTTAGTACCATTAGTTATACAATATACCACTTGGTCTTCTTTTAATAGATTAAAATTTAAAATATCTATTCCCCATTCTCCACCCAATTCTGGAGGTATTGCATGTTGAGTCGTGATACACCAAAGTGAAGAAATGAAAATATAAACTTAGATTAATATTTAATTTCCTCGAATGGGGATGGAACCCACAACCAGTTGTATTTACAGTCACGCTTTGTGCCCCTGAACTACGGCTCGCCTCATCCAGTAGATTAAAGATATGATATATTTTAATTGTAAATTTTCCCTACATTTGGAATTGAATTTGTAATGAACATGTAAAAAGATCAAATTTCTACAGTATTAAATATGTTAAAATATTTCGTATCTTCATTTCAAAACATGGCCTAGATGTAAATTGATATACATATTTATTTAAATTGCAAACTTGCTATTTCATTGAATAAGTAAGTTAGTAAGTAACATTGTATTATGTTTTTTAATTAAATTTCTTTAATAAGATTTCATCTTTAACCCAGTTTATGTTGAAATCAGATTATTGTGAAGTTTCTAGACCAGTAACATAAACAATAGGGGTTATTATTCACTACATTACATGTACACTAGTCTATATTTTACAATTTCAAAGCCAAAAAATTGAATATACCAATATTGGGAACTACTGGTTTAAATAAAATAAAAATGAAATTATCAAGAAAGGCATGGCTATGATTTTATGTTATTTATTTATTTAAATGTAACCCACCTTCAGGCACTTAGAATGTGGTCATAAAAACTTTATTCCATTTGATGCCACCAGCATAGCAGCAGGTAAACCCTAATTAACATTAAATATATAGGTATATCTAAACTTTGCGAATATTTAAAATTAATTAAGAAACCACACAGATATTTCCGAAGACATTGAAACTTTGTAAATTATACTACTAATACTAATCATTAAAAAAATAATTAAAACAAATGTATAAATTCCTGTTGCATTTTAAAGTTGATATATCTGACACTTGATACTTTAATCTCTTTGCATTATGGAGGGTGTGAGTTGATGAGTTCATGTTCCACTATGTGAGAATTAGTTAAATGAGGCCATTGTAGTGCAAATAGAATCCAATGGCTATCTATGGCTTCAGGTTTAAAAGGAAAAGGTTAAAATTTGCTCGGTAGGCAGAGGGAATCTAGAGTTAAGACATTCGGTTCTCCAATCCCCATCCAATTTTAGAGACATTGTTTATTCAGTTGCAACACTCAATGAATGAAATATCATTTATATATAATCATTCTTGAGTGGGGATTGGATCCAAAACCTATGCAGCAAAATGCAATTAATACAACTTATTTATTTTTTCTTGCTTCGAACCGTATCCCTCACATAGCAAAAATTATGAATACTATAAAAAAATATTTTGTTCCAGCTTTATGAATATGATGATTTAGATGACAGTGGTCATATAGAACCAAAGTTCCCCCAAAGGGAAGTCAGACTTAACAGTATGGTGTGGCATCTAAATGAAAGCAAATTGACTGACAAAGAAGCTATGGTGCACATCTATGGGGTAGTAGATGATAATAGACATGGGAAACATGGGATTGTTAATATTATGGTAAGTAACAAATTTTTTGATATATTTTTTTTAAGATTTATAATAAAATATACCTTCTATGAAAATTAACACTAATTTATATAAAGATTTACCAAGTCTGCCTATACAATTACTAGTAAAATCCAGTTGTTTAAATAAATTTGTTATTTTGATATAAATTGAAAAATCCCTAATTTAGATTTGAACACACAACCGTCGCGGTCATTCAATAACAACACTAAATTGTCACTAAATTGCCACGACAGTGTCATATTAAAATCAAATCAGCTTTATGCTGTATCCCGCACACAACAGGGATGTTACAACACTCCGTTTCCCACTTTCCGCCGAATTCTAGGGGTATTACGTATTGAGTGGCGAAACTTAACGCCGCTCTTTGCCTCGACACCAGAGCGAAGAAATGAAAATATAAATGTAAATAAATATTTCATTGCCTCGAGTGGGAATCGAACCCACAACCGTCGCGTTGCAGTCACACTCTTGCAGCCGCTGCGCCACGACGGCCTCGATTGTCAGTGTAATATTATTATGTCAAAATAGGCCACAATACATCACTAGTAGGTTACATCACTATTCTATGACATAACAAGACACATAAACAACACGCGCTATAAATGGCTTATGGGACGGTATGACGCAAAAGCGAAAGTGTTTATTATGTAAACAAATTTTAAGCCTATATGTAAATAAGGTTTGACTTTAGTATGGATAATTATTATACAACTTTTTAATAGTTAAGTATGTGGATATTAATTTAAACGTGATATTAATTATTGTAATTTATTAAATAATAAATACAAACATTCCAAAAAACATAAATTTGATTCTATCGCAATCAAGTATAGAAAGACATCATTAATAGAAAAAATAAAAAAATATAATTAAATCAGCTTCACGAGGGATCCTAGTGTTAAGACACTTCGATCCACACTTTCTACCGAATTCTGGAGATATTGCGTGTTGGGTAGCAGAACTCAACGCTGCGCTTTGGCTCGACACCAGAGCGAAGAAATGGAAATATCTATAAACGTAAATAAGTATTTCACTTCCTCGAGTGGGGATCGAACCCACAACTGTCGCGTTACAGACACACCCTTGTGCCGCTGCGCTACGACGGCCTCAAGTAACATACATATATATATATAAGTAAATATAATCATATATTTATTAAGTAGGTAATATAGATAAGCTGCACTTTGGTACATGGTGCAACATCAAAATCATCTTGATGTTTTTTATAAACATTTTCCTCCAAGGATTTAGTTAAAGATGATAAACCAATAAAAAACTAAATAACATTTTCATTTCATATATTTCTAAACTAAGAGAACCTAGTGCCAATACTCTCCGATCTCCATTTTCCATTTATCTATACATATTACAATGTTATTTACAGCTGGACTTGCTGCCGTTTAAAGACTACGCAGTAGATCTGCCGCATCTCATTCACACAGCCAATTCAACCCTCTTCGATATCAGCTTGGTGAATTTAACTACTTCTAAGGAATACAACGCGTCCCGATATGCTGTGCACTTATTACTTGTTAGTACGGACGATGTGACTGAAACAATGCATTATACTATGAGGAAAAGTTTAGATGATGAGCACACGCCTGGTGTCTTTGAGGTAAGTTTGTATATTTTTACCCTTTTTTTTGGTCTATATGATGAACAAGGCGAAAAAGATATGCGGAGATAGTTGCGTTTGGCGCTCCGTTCTCTCTGGGTAAAATCAAAATAAAAAGTTATTAATATATAAATACAAGTTCCTAGTGGTTGTCAATTTGTCATAAATCTATTTGTATTCAGAGTATGTTTTTGTGTGTCATATATTATGCTATGTTCAAGAAAGATACTTATCCTCTATCCAAACTGGGCCGTTAGCCTCAATAGACTTAAGTAACCGTTATGTTATAATTGGAAACATTTACCTCGGTGCACATCACTGGGAATATTAATAGAAAATAGTTATATGATTTGTTTTATTATTATTTATATTGTATTATATTGTTGTTAATTGACTATTACAAACAAAAAATCGATCTATATATTTACCATATCTTTTTGTTATGTCTCCCGAGTGTTTCTTTTTGGTGAAATAAAATATAAAATCTTTAAAACCAAACCGTAGCTCTTACTTACTCTAACCTCTTAAAAGAACATACCCGTAACCATACCAATAATTTGTATTATTCGCAATACATAGCTTATGTTCATATCTTCTTCTTCCTGGCATTAATCCCGGCTATTTACCAGGGTCTGCCTTCCTACTTAACCTACTCCACTTTGCACGATCTTTTGCGTCCTCGGTGGTTAGACCATTGGCTCTCATGTCCTGCATCACGACATCCAACCAGCGCTTCCTTGGGCGTCCGGGAGGTCGCGCCCCAGGAACTAGTATAGCAAGGCACTTGCGTCCGACATAGTTCTTAGGCCGGCGCGTAACGTGGCCAAACCATCTCAAGCGACGCTCTTGGAGCTTATCCGCTACGTCACGGACCCCAAGACTACCTCGAATGAATGTGTTGCGTATGCGGTCAGACCGCGTTACGCCGCACATCCACCTCAGCATCTTCATTTCCGTGACGTGAAGCTCCAGAGTGTGCCGAGATAGTGCTGGCCAACATTCGCTGCCGTATAAAAGAACCGGTCGGACGATGCTCTTGTATATCAGCCCCTTGAGCTTGGGCGGTATTCTGCGGTCGCAGACCACACCAGTGACCTCCCGCCATTTGGCCCAGGCAGCGCTTATCCGGCCATGGACATCGTGATCGATGCCTCCAGACTCGTGCACAACGGATCCAAGGTACCTGAACTTCTCCGACTTAACGGCTGGCTCAGGACCTATAAGGATGGTGCTCGAGTCCCGGCTCCCGCAGGCCATGTACTCTGTCTTCGACACATTTAGTTTAAGACCGCCGTTCTCAAGCGGACCCTTCCAGAGGTTCACTTTACGCTCCAGCGTCAGTCGGTTCTCGGCAATGAGTGCTATGTCGTCGGCATACATCATCAGCCATGGAGGCTGGTCCTGGATGTGAGCCGAGACAGTATCGAGCACTACATTGCACAAGAACGGACTAAGAGCCGAGCCCTGGTGAACCCCCACTGTAATCGGGAAGGGTCTAGTGTCGCCAACAGCAGTCCTAACCATAGAAGCGGAATCGTGGTACATGCCTCTGATAATCCCAATATAGGCCTCAGGGATCCCTTTGGATCGCAATGCCCACCAGATACACTGACGAGGCACACAGTCAAAGGCCTTCTGCAGATCTAAAAAGGCCACGTGCAGAGCTCTCCTTTTTTCCCTGTATGCCTCCATCAAAGTTCTGAGGGCGAAAATGGCGTCCAAGGTGCCCGATCCTGGCTGAAATCCATATTGAGACTCAGAGACAGTACACTCTCGGCGGAGCCTGAGGTCGATCATGCGCTCGAAGAGCTTCATGGTATGACTCATAAGCTTAATGCCCCTATAACTACCACAATCTTGAACACTGCCCCTTCCCTTGTAAATAGGGGTAATAAAGCTAAGCCGCCACTGATGCGGCATCTTACCAGTGTTCAAGATATGGTTAAGAAGGTCAGTAAGCATGAGCACACCAAGAGAGCCCAACGATTTCCACGCTTCGATCGGAATGTCGTCAGGTCCCACCGCTTTTCCGTTCTTCATGCGTCGAAGGCAATTACGTGTTTCGTCAAGGGTTATTGGGGCAATAAGTCCGAGGTTAGGCGGTGGGTCGTGATGAAGTCTGCATGGGTGCTGAGTATTTAGCAACTCCTGGAAGTAGCTTCTCCACCTCTCCTTCACAGAGTCATGATTACAGAGCAGCGAGCCCTGGGAATCCTTGACGCAAAGACATTTTGCAATATCTTGCGTCACTTTATCCCGGGAACGTGCCAGTTTGTAAATGAGCTTCTGCCCCTCCACAGTTTCAAGTTCATCATACAATGGTGACAAACTCTCACTGCGGGCTCTGGCTACAGCTCTTTTACTGGCACGTTTAGCTACTGTGTACTCCAGTCTGTCTTCAGGAGAGTTGGATTCCTGCCACTTCTTAAAGGCAGCCTTCTTTTCACGAGTCACCTCCTGGACCTCGTCATTCCACCACCATGTCTCCCTGTCGATGACACGTCCTCCCCTAGAAACGCCAAGAACTCGCCTGCCTGCCGCAATGATTGCCGACTGAGCCCGATCCCAAGCATCCTGAGCAGTCTCGGTGTCAGTCGAAAGATTATGACTTTTCACCTCTGCCAGGAAGTCGGTCTGCATCGGTCCATTCAGCAACCACCACTTGATCCGAGGCCTACGTTTCTCGGCTACTTTCTTCTTCGGAGTGACGTTAAAGTCCATGACAAGAAGACGATGTTGGGCCGTTAGGCTTTCGCCTGGAATGACCTTACAGTTAGTTACCCTGCCCATATGACACCGTCTGGTCAATAAGTAATCTATTTGAGTTGAGTGGGACCCACACTTATACGTGATAAGGTGCTGAGAATTCTTTTGGAAGAACGTATTCACGACGGCCAGATCAGACGCAATACAGGTTCTCAGAATGTTTTCTCCCTCTGCATTGCGAAGACCGTGCCCAAAACCCCCGTGAACACGTTCATACGGCTCAGCAGCCCTACCGACGTGCCCGTTCAAGTCCCCCCCAACTACGACCAATTCGGTAGACGGCACAGCAAGTAGCACCCCTTCATACTGCTCCCAGAATGTCTCCTTTTCGGCCGCGCTACATCCCGCCTGGGGAGCATAGGCACTGATTAAGTTTGTGATGACGCCCTCAATCAGTACCCTCACTCGCATCAAGCGGTCGGAGCGACGGTCAACTTCAAGGAGCCCATTCTGAAGCTCTTCAGAAAGCACTACCGCTACACCGTTTCTACCCGAAGGTGACCCAGTGTATATAAGCCGGTAACCCTGTCCGATGTTACGGGACTTATTGCCCTTCCAGCGAGTTTCCTGGAGGAAAGCACACTGGACCCGACGTCTCATGAGTACATCTGCGAGTTCCCTGCATCGTCCGGTTAGAGAGCCAATATTCCACGTTGCAAAGCGGAGTTTCTGTCTGGGTACTCGCGTCTTTAACCGTGCCCGTACTTGACACGGTAGCCCTTGCCCACTTATCGCAGGTGTAGGGCGATGTGCCTGCGCGTCGTTTAGCGGCGACGCCCTAGCCGTACCCAGTTTCTTTCTGTGACTCTCCATTATGTCGGCGGATGGCGGTTTTTTACATGGAGCGACTGCCGTCTGACCACCAAAACCCCTTTGTGGGGAAAAACCGGGGGGGAGAGGAAAATAGAAGGGATAGGATAGGTAAAAGGAGGGAGCTAAGGAAAGGAGGAGGGGAAGGGGGGGGGGGTTTAGGACACCATTCTTACGGACTGGATGAGGATGTAAGAGTGGCGGCTCGAGGATCCGGGGTCGCGTACCCGTATGCCCATAAACAAATATCGGACAGATATTAGTCAGGACATCCTCTGGATATATAGCTTATGTTCATATATTTACTACTATATATATCGCATAGATGTATATACATATTAAAAATTATCATTTAACTTATAAAATAATAGAAGATAAAACAATCCTTTAACAGATAATAGAGATCAAAACGCCATCTCTCTTCAACGAGGACGAGGGTGGTTACCTACAATTCAGACCGGTGGGATACACGCAACCCGAACGGAGTGTTGCCAGCTCCACTGTTGCAAGAGTATCGGATTTTAATAGGTAAATTATAAATGCAATACATTGAATGAATATTAAAAATTAAGGAGAAATAAAATATGATATCACTAGGTTCTCTGTGATGGCTCATAATCATCATAAATTGAATTAAAAATTAATTTAAAATGCCACCTGTTTTAACAAAACACCTTCATACGCTTTTAATGTATAATCAGTATAATTTCAATGTTTAACTTTGCATATATTATTATTTAATTAAGACCGCCGTCATGCAGGGGCATAAAGTATGACTGTAAACGAGTCCGATTTGAATCTACTTCTATTAGATGTAGTTAGTAATTCGTTTCGGCATAGGCATTAGATTTTGTCACTTTATGTACCTATCCACATGACATTTACTAAGCCGCATAAGTAATCTTTCATTTATTTCTTTCAGAACAACCCTCGCCAGACACAGTACATTAAAACTCTTCTATGATAACTTTGATGTATCTGATATTCTAGTTCAAGATATGTTCGTCTCCTTCGGTGAAGCCGGTGATGGTTTTTATAAACAACACAATTATACTGCTTGGTAAGATTTTTTTTTTATTAATTATTTATATTTTTCAGTTTTACATGTCTTCCATAATTAATGGGGTAGGCAGAAATGTTTAAATTATAACAAAATGTAGAGAATAAAATGTATCTGCTTACCCTATTTTACGTACAAAAGATGCTTAAAATTTTCTTTAGGTATGTAATATTAATTATATTAAACTCATTATAAAATTTCCAGGTCATTCACAATAGGTTACGGAACACCGCCAATAGAGAATTTCTCATTTTTCGTCGTAATGATTATTTCAATAGGCCTAGGTGTCCCCGTTCTCCTCGCTTTGTCTGGTATTGCCTTTGTTTTAGTCAGACGGTACAAACATCGTAATAACAGAACTAGATTTACTAATGAGGATTAAATTAATGTAATATATTATTTGAAGACGAAAAGTGACCTAACTTAAATTGTTTTTTTTTGTTAACAAAATCAATGTATCAAAAATTTATATTATATAAGATTTTTTTTAATTTATGGGAAGCTTAGAAATAGGCTTTACGTAGTCAGTTCTTAGACATTATGTAAATAAGAACTAGTAACAAATTTGAAGTTAGGTCACTTTTTATAATAATGGTGCGATATTTATAAACTGTAAAAACATATTAGTTTCATTCATAAAGTTCCTAGTTTTTATTTTATTGGCTTGACTATCAAACAAAATGTATATATGACATGATATTATTATGTTCACCAATTTTAAGGAGAAAAAATAGTAAATATATAAGTGTCAATTTTCTTCAATAAATTTGACATAGACAGTAATTATTGCTAAATTTATTTCTTTTCTTTATAAAAACCAATTCATTTCTATAGATCTTATTTATATTTATAATATTATCTTTTAAAGGAAATTTATATAATGTTTTAAAGTGGGCTATAAATTATGTAATTCACACATTTATTTATAAATATCATAAAAAGTATCTACAATTTTAAATGCAGTATAAATTTAATAAAGCCTGTTGGGTGTATTTTGAGCTAGAATTTTGATTTATTCCAAATTTTTAGTAAAAAATTTTTTATAAAATATTCTATGAGGAAAGTTGTTCAATCGACAGTACTGTTGTAGTAACATGTATAATATATTAAAGAAAATAAGAATTTATTCGAATTCATCACCAATGACTCTTGATTTTCTATAAATATTTCAGTATTTTAAATATAACTTCTGTTATTTTCTTCTCAAGACATATTATATTATATTCCATTCCATTCTTTTTTCTTATTAATAACAATTCAACTGATTGTAATTTCTTTTCATACTATTATAATTAAAATCATATTAAATATATTGTAATATTAATATATTTTATAAACTGTATTGGTACATATTTACACTTTAATTTTATTTTGTAAATAAATATAGGGGTTATTTATAGAAATTAGTATTTTTAGAGCTTGTGTAGTTACAAATTACATAAATTGTTTAAAAAATAAGCTATAAATAACTGTATTTATATTTTTTTAAATAATCCCTAATTATCGCCATTATTTACGGTTTTTTAACTTTTTTTTAAATCTGATTTTGTCTATTCTTTTTGTATATTTTTTATTTATATAAACTATTTCTTTGTATCATATACTTTATATTAAAAGCTAAAAGAAACTCAAATGACGATTTGTGAAAATGTATATAAATATTGAATCTGTGAAATGTAAGGGAATTGTGATAACAAATGATTTGAAATCAGTATTCTATAAAATATTATTGATCTACATAGTATAAAATATAAATAAATTATTTAAATTTTCTAAAAAAATATACTTTAGATATAAAGTTCCAAAAGTCCTCCAATGGGAATCGAACCTACAACCGTCGCGTTTAAAGTCGCCGGCTTGTCTGGCCTCGCGTCACAATGGCCAAAAAAATTATGAATCAATCATTTAAACAATATTGATATTAAAATACATAATTCATCTAAAAAGACAGCATGATAATTTTATGAAATTTACTGATAAATATGACATTTCCATATAAATATGTTATCTTATTTTAGTTACATAGACAAGTGTTGATCGCTAGGCATACACGTATAATCGGATGTGATATTTTGTTCAGTTCTGTATAAATGTATAGTAATTGTGTTGTAATAAACTATTGTATATTATATTGTAAGGCATTTTTATTTTTACCCCACTATCTTAGATTTTTACTATACCTACAACACTACACTAAAAACACATTATGGTTTTTGAAGTTTTATAATTACTCATTAACTTATCCATGTTTGAAAGAGTACTTTTAGCCGCTTAGTTCAGTTGCGAAAATAAAATGGAGCAAGCTGTGTTATAATTAAACTCAAATTACATTAAAAGATTTTTACATTAAAGTTCTTGGAATGTTTTTATTTTGATTTATAGTAACAATAAATAACTTTGTAACAAATAAAAATAATGAGTTATGACTAACGTGATCATTTTTTGGTCCCGACTAGATACAAATGAACTATTGGGCCATTTTTTTGGTTTTAGAAAACGGGACCACGTTATTTATAACTACTATATATGAAGAGAACTTAAAAGAAAAAAAAATCTAATATCTCAGGTTATTGCAAGTGTTTAAAATACAAATATTTGTAATAAAGATAATATATCTTATATCTGATACATGACAGTAAGACATTTATCTTTAAAACATAGAAGAATAATCATGTCCGGAATAAAATAACTTATCTATATATCTAGCCTTTAACAATAAACATATAAAATCATCAAAATTATGGATTTTATGATTAAACACAGATTAAAAATAAGAGTGGCATATAAAGATATTAAAAATAAAACAATATAATTGAACGTCAGGAAAATTTTATTTTCAAAACGAAAATCTAAATACACTGTAAAAAACACTGCTTTAGAAACTGAGATCAGCCTTATTTAATACTTTATTTCAAGTCAAGCACTCCATAATAGCGCGCCTGTCAAATTTAAAGTTGGCCCAAGATGGTGCCACGAAATTAAGAAAATTGTCCTCATTTTCATTTGGGCTTGAATCTTTAACTTGGACTGGTGAAAAATTATTTGTATGAGTATTTTGTGGAGTAAACAATTGACGTTTTGCCATTTTTGCCGACCTCTTACTAGTGTTGCCATTGCCATTGCTTTTCATATTAGAATGATTTCCATTACCATTACCATTCTTATTATTATATTTGTGACTGTTGGAGGTCTGCTGAAATTCTTGTATCTCATTTTGCAGACCTTGAGAAATCGTTTTCTTTGCTTTACTAGACTCGATATCACCCATTGACTTGTGTCTTGTTCGTCTGAACACTTTATGATTACGTTCTGACACCCAACGTCTCATGCGTTTAACGAATGGCAACACCATAAAAAATGCATTAGGACTGACTCCCATTTTGACTTTGGGAGTCATATCTTTTCTATTTGCTGGCAAGTCAGCTATGGGGAACCATTCGCAAGCTTTAATTTCATTCCTTGTTCTCGGCTGGAACTTGGTATCACGTGATATATTCCCTATTATATATAGACGGACGATTTGATCGTGTATCATAGCTTCTATGTATTCCTGTTTGTTTAATAAATTGCTTATATCAAAACCTGTCTCTTCTAGCACCTGTAAGAAAATATTAAATTTACTACATTTATAAAAGTAAGATTCTTACTGTCATAGTGCCGCAGTGTTAAACTATAAATGCAATATGAGTTCAAAGTACTTTGAATTATAGTATATACAACTTGGTCACATTATCTGTAAACCTTGCTAGTATGTGAAGCCCCTCCCGTCACCCTTTTCACCTACCCACGCTTTTTCCATTCCGGCCTGTCGTGATATTTGTTTATTTACCCAGGTGATGAATTTTAAGAATTTATACTGTTTTGACCCATCGTTAGTACAGTTTTAAATAATTATTTACTAAAAGAGCCACGATTTATATTTTTATATGTATTTCAATTTCTGCGTGTAATTTCGTCTGATTGATCATAGATTTCGGTTATCGTGCGTCACAAAAATCTTTATTTTCTTAAGTAATTCGTAATTTTTTGTACTTCCTGTTGAAACATTACCATAATTCTTTTATTTATTTTTCATCATTTTAATAATATTAATCACATCACTAAAGTAAAAACAAAAATAGTTTAAGATTATTAACAATAATTTGTTAATATTTTGTTTGCCTGTTTACTTGTTTTGCACACTACTAAAGCGCCTACGTGACGTCATCGACGTTAGAAAGAATTTAATCTTTTTATTTATTAGCAAATTAAATTTAATAAATAATTATCAGAGGCCAGTTGTGGCGCAGGGGCACAATGTGTGACTGTAAAAGCGACTAGTTGTGACTTTGGTCCCCACTCGAGGAAATTAAATATTTATTTCCACTTCTTCGCTCTGGTGTCAAGGCAAAGCGATGCCTCCACATTTCGGCGGAAAATAGGAAACTGAGAGTCTTAACACTAGGGTCCCTCTGCTGAAAAAACAATATCAAACCACCAACCTCTCTAGCAGCACACTTCCAGGGCTCT
The DNA here is from genome assembly GCA_016802625.1 of Heliconius numata. Taxonomy (NCBI): domain Eukaryota; kingdom Metazoa; phylum Arthropoda; class Insecta; order Lepidoptera; family Nymphalidae; genus Heliconius; species Heliconius numata. The sequence goes on from JAEBDU010013117.1 coordinate 25,190, forward strand.
TCATCCTCATTCACTTTCCCTTTTGGGAAGCCCCACGATGCCTTCGTCCAATATGACTGTACCAGCAATACATGGGTTAAATCGGTATCTAACAGTATAGCTCCATACGTAGGCACAGTCTGTTTGTATTCTCTCCAATTGTCTAGAACTTCATCTAGATTCTTTATATGTTCTCGTAGTTGAGGGACATGCTGTAAATTTTAAATTATTGCATATTTGATAAAATCAAAGGAAATATTTTAATAATAGCTTTTTAATCATATGAAAGCTACAATGGCTTATAACCAATAATTTTTTCTTATTGGTTTTTATTTAAAATAGTGATACACTTTATATTTGGACCTAAGTTTTATATAAACAAACAAAATATAATCTTATATTACATACATACATATCTTAGATTACATACAGGGTCGGATTCTATTTGATTTTTATAAGATATTCCTTTATTAATGGTAATTTATTGTAAATTTGTGCTCCTTCATTAATAATAGATTTGCCATAATTGTTCTTGTTTTAAGTTAGATTTTTACAATGTTCCTAGTTTTAAATATGAAAACAATCTTTATTTTCATATTTAACCTATTTCTTTTCAGTTCAAATTTTATAAAATTTAAAAATATCATTATAAAAATAATTTCTTCAATATCCACAAATTTAAACCATAATTATATTAACTAATATTTATAACTTGGTCCTATTTAATCAGAGAACAATAACAGCTGTTTATTGTTACTGAACACAATGTTCATAACATAAAATATGTACTTACAACTTTTCTTTAGTACTAATTAATGCAAATTAACCAACAACATTCAAATGTGAAATACATTTTACTTACTACTTAACTTTACTTTAATTTAGATTTTTTTCTTAATTTACCTGAAATATATGTGCTGCAAACTCCCTTATACCACAAGGATTAAGCCTTGCACTTTCATCAGTACAATAATAATCCAAATAAAACCAATGTGCCAATTCAATTTGAAAACAGATTCTGACTAGATTGCCCCTATCTTCAGGTGGCAAATTAATGATAAAACGGCTGTAAAACATGTTTATATTAAGTATACACACTTATAAGATGTAGAAAAACTTTGATCTATAATAACCTACATTCCAACTAAATTTACCACTCTTATTTGAATAACTTTTGAAATCATCGAGACTTTATATACTTATTGGAATACTATCAGTAAAAGAAATCTTTAAAATATTACAATATATACCTGCATAAATCATCAAGAATGTCAATAGGAATAGAATGTTTGTTATGACGAGCATTATCCGCCGCTGCCATATTTCTTGTTGTCCAATTTAAGTTGAACTTGTCTTTTATAATATAAAATGATTATGATATATTGTAAAATTTCGAAAAAATTATGATTTAAAATAATTATATATGTTATTTCTTTTTAAAAATAAGATATACGCAATATCTTTGTTTGTCAATACATGAAAAAAATGTCATTTAATAATAAGTCAAGACGGATGACGGTAAAGGTATCCAGGCCACAGAATACATATACCCACAGATAACAATTGTGAGGAGAATTTTGGAACTTTTTAATAATAATATATTGGGCAAGGTATGGTATTTCTACATAAAACTGTAAATATCATATGTCTGTCTTATTATAAAAATTGGTATATTAAATATATATTTTTTATTTAAAAAACATGTTATTAAACTTGTTAAACATAGATTAACAAATATCTACTTCATCTATCAAATCAATATTCATCAACCGTACGTAAGCCGTCAAATGTCAACACGTAAGTTGACAAATGACAACATCACATAACGTTATAGTTGTTGCTGTTGCTGCACTTTTAACTTCTATTCCATTGAATATTATATGTAAGGAAAATGGATATAACACCATTATTTAAAGCCTGCATCAAAACAGTAAAAACTAGAAATAAAGCTTTTGGTATACAAAGTCCAGTTAGCGATGATAAACAAAGAATACTTCGAAGTAAGCCTAAGACTGGATTTATGGCAGGAGCAAAAGATATCATATCACAAATAACAAAACTTCGCGACTACCTCCTGGAGAATAGGGAGAGATACTTAAGTTTTTTTAATAATGTGACTAGTGACGAAATGACTGAAGCTGAAAGGGATCAGGTAGACGTTACAGCCCAAAGGATAATCAATACTTGTTCCCACCTTCTAAGAGAATTTAAAATAGATAGTCGCAAACACCCTGTTTCTAGTCAGACAAAGGAATACAAGGATGCTGTAATATACCTCATAGACACTTATTTAAAAGCTGTTGTTAAAATACATAGTGAATTAAAAGCTTTGCGAGTAAAGCAAGCGCTCGATATTCGTAAATTATCTCGACTAGAATTACCATATGCTAGATCAACTATACCCAATCCATTTATAGAAGACAAACCAATAATAAAAGCAGTAGAGAAGGAAGAAAAGGAAGTTGAGACAGAAGATGTGGATGTAGTAAAAACTAAAATGGACTTGTCAGAAAATGAAATAGCTGTTATGTCTGATGAAGGTGAACTTAGTGCTGAAGAATTACAAATGTTTGAATCAGAAAATGTACAACTGTTAAATGAATTAAATACTATGACCGAGGAAGTAAGGCAAATAGAAAGTAAAGTTTTACATATTGCTGAACTACAGGAAATATTTACGGAAAAGGTAATTCTATATATTTAGTGAATTATTTGGGGAATGGAGTGTTTTAACACTAGGTTCCCTACGCATACCTGGAATATGCTATATGTGGAATACAGTGTGAAGCTGATTGTAACTTTAGTGTATTATTTTATTTGATGAAAGAATTTGTTTTCACCTTCATACTGTACTACACAGAGTAGGCAAAAAAACCCAGTGTCAAGATAATTCATTCTACTCAAACTCAAGACAGTAATAGCATTTTGAATGGGGAAACTCAATGTGTTCTATATATTTGATTTATAGGAATTCAAACTATATCTATTGCATTGATGAAGCTGCTGTGGTACTACATCACACTGGCAAAGAATTAAATTATATGATTTTTTAGTTTAGTATAAAATGGATATGTTAATTTTGATTAGTATTGTTCTTTATTATCAGATCTTACAACAAGAACAGGACATAGATAAAATTGCTAACACAGTTGTGGGTACAACAGAAACGATGAAAGATGCCAATGAACAAATAAAACAAGCCATCCAAAGGAATGCCGGGCTCAGAGTTTATATCTTATTCTTCTTGTTAGTCATGTCATTTACATTGCTATTTCTAGATTGGTATAATGAATAAAATATTGTGTTTAAATTGTTTACTGTGTTTATGTTGCGACTATAAACTTATTTATGATTGTATATTTCATCTACTTAACTAGTTGTAAATCTTTCATGTTATTGTAAAGGTTTTTTCAATAAATTATATTCTGAGAAAAATAGTATTTATGAAACCTTAATTCTATTGTTTTAAATATTTGTTGTTTGATATTAGCAAAATTTACACTAGTAATTTAACTTAGTTGTATTTTCCTGTAAATTAATGCTCGTAGTGTAATAGCCATTATTATAGATTTGTAAATATTGTGTTTCTCAAACTACTTAATTTCAGAACGTAAGAACGTTACCTTGACAAATGTCAACTTCAATTTGTTATTGTCAATTTAGAAAGATGTAAACAACCATAATTTTGTTGTCGATTTTGATTATTTTATGTTTTAAAACTCATTTTAGCAAAAAGATTCATGAACTGGATACGTTTAGCATTCAAGTCACTTGCTCTTAGCCGAAATATACCACTATATACGGTAAATCATTCTTTATCTACAGTTGTAACCATGTCTTCAGCGAAAACTATTGCCGACCTGGGCTACGCTTTTAATTTGGGTAAATATCAAACATCAACCAAATTTTGACAATGGGAATAAAAAAATATATATTTTAATTATAATATTTTCTTTTTAAAGAAGGCCAGTTAAGAAAAATAAGCGAAAATGGACAACCGGGGGAAGAACCTTTTCACTTTAACATAAGCAATGATCATCAAGAGTGTCAAACACATTATGAAGTGTTAGGAGCCGCTATTACAGAACATATTTATCATCTCCTTGAAACTGAGGTAAATTTGATAAGGCTTCCAGTACCTAAGGGAAGTACTGAAGACAATGGCTCTTTTATATTTGTGTCTGAAGATTATGATAAAACAGATACAGTTTTGATTTTGATACATGGATCTGGAGCTGTAAGAGCAGGACAGTGGGCTAGATCGTAAGTTCTTATTAATAAAAAAGATTTTTAATTTAATAAATTTGAAGTAGGCATGAGTAAATTGATTAACCTTGCATGTGCAACATATATACTTTATCAAAGTGCAATTACCTGTTTAATACTCTTTGTGAGACAATATTTCTAAAAATCAATGAATATAAATGTGTGCAGTAAAATATATCTATTTATTTAGATTTTTTTTACCTTATAAATATGATGGATTATTAAGAAAATTATGTTTGCAAGTTGACTTATCAACATATCCACTCCTGGTATGATTTTATGTATATGTTACAGATTAATAATAAATGATTGTCTTGATAATGGCACCCAGATACCTTATATTAAACAAGCACAAGTGAAAGGATATGGTATAGTTGTTTTAAATTCAAATGATAATTCTCGTGGAGATAAAGCAATTAAAAACAGTAGTAGTGCTGAGGATCACACAAAATATGTTTGGGAGAAATATATTTCAAATATCAAAGCAAATAATATTCTTATAGTGGCACATAGCTATGGAGGAGTTCTTACTGTAATGTTGGCAGACAAACAAAAGAAGCTTTTTGAGAAAAAAGTAAAAGCAGTGGCCTTAACTGACTCAGTACATGGATATTCTGGTGTTAAAGTGTCAAAACATTTGAAAAATGTGAGTAAGACACAAATTATAAATAAATAACTAAACTAGGTGCTCCCAAACTTCCTTCTCATTTTCTTGGCTGGACATCACTTCTTTATTATTGTTATTAACAAGGATAATCTTAAAAAAAAATTGTTATGATGTGAGGTGATCTAGAATTCATGAATGCTTCATAAATTAAATGCTTCTTAAATTTAAATTCATTCATAGACCATATTATGAGGACCACTGATTAGGAGACTGTACTAAACAAAGTTACTTATCATAAAGAATGTTTTTTTAGGTGGCCAAAAATTGGATTTCAAGCACGTCTCCATTGGATACTCCAATGAAAACGCCTGACTTCGATATTATTAGAGTATCAGCAGGTACATGCAGTTATTTTTGTATATAAATATTTAATAAAAAAATAGACTATTGTGGAGCAATATTACAGCAAATGTAATAGTTGTTTGTTTGATCCCTAATGTGGAATTAATTATTCTCATTTCCTCTGGTAGACACGGGGATGTAGTTTCACAACTTAACATGCAATAAAATTAAAAACATAATAATTTCACTATAGATTAACTTTGATTTCAGGTCACCCTAAACATGAAATGACATCTTGTAAATGTATTGAATCAGTGTTCAAATTTTTTGAAGAAAAGTTAAAAGATTAAATATAAAAGATTCTTATAAGAAATAAAATATTTTATAAGACCAAAATTGTTTTGTTCAAAAGAATATACAAATGTTATAATAATTAGTTCTACCTTTAAGTTTTAATTAACTGATTATGTAAGATGTTGCACAATACTAGACTTGCATGTAAAATATTATTTGTAATATGAATATAATAATAATATAAAAAAATTGCTTTTTAATAGGTGTATATTTTGACAATATATAAATATAAAATCTATATTATTTTATTTCTTCTTTCCCTTTGAATAGTTTTTCATCCAGTATTTAACATCCTGTGTGTTTGCTCTGACTCCTAACACAGCAGACTTTGAATTAACATCTTTCATGACAAAAGGTGAGAACCCTGCAATATAATCTGGGTCTAAGGCATTAGTTTTATTTCTGGCCATTTTTGTTGCAAATCTTTTGTGAATATGTTGGTCTTCAGTAAGAATTGGATATTGGAAATGTTGTCCGCCTTTCGGAGTAGGTAAGCTAAAACGTTTGCCTCTAGCTGTCAAGGGTTTTCTACCATTTATATGTATATGTTGATTTCCATTATCATCTACACTTACGGACACTTTTTTTAGAGTAGAGTGGCCACATTTGGGACAAAACAATTTTGTCATAACACTAGTTGTCTTAAAACAAGTTGTGCATCTAAAAATAAATGTGCGGAGTTGTCTTATAACTCTACCGTCTATTGATGTTACATTTAGACCAATCTGTTTTAAAACATTTTGCATAGCAAAATCAGATGTGATACAAGCAATTTCAACATTATTATCCTCAAATTCACCATCTTCCATTTCCTTTTTCTTCTCTGAAACATTTCCTGGTGTTATCCATTCACCGCCATCCGAGTCGTCATCATCATCATCACCATCATCATCACTACTCTGACTATCGTCGTCACTTTTGTCTTCTTCGTTATCTAATACTTTAACTATGCATTTATCTACTACACTGTTTTCTTGCAAATCCATATTTTTTATTTGTTCAGCTATTTGTTCTGCTAACTGTGAATCATCATCAATTTCCTCTTCTTTTATATTTACTGAAGCACTTTTACTTTCCTTACATTGCTCGACTCCATCATTTAAAGTTACTTCATTTTGGTTATTAGAGCTATCAACTTCTGTATTAAAAAGATTATCAGATTGTTTTTCTTTATTGCTTTTATTTGCATTGTATCCAGGGAGTCCAGTTACATTCACTGTTTTTCTCATAGTAGGTTCAGGCTTCAAATGGTCAGTTCCAACTAGCTCCTTTTCTAACTGGTAAGTCAAAGCCATAACTTTTATATCAGTCGCCGAAAGACTAATATAGTCACCAGTTTTCTTGGAGAATTCTGTGACAAATTTAACGTTTTCTGCAAATACATCTTTTATTTTCAGATCATATGGTAATACGACTAATTTTCGACGTTGCCTATCATTGGTGATTTCGTCAACGACTTCTTGAATAGTGTAAATAGTTTCTCCAATATCCTGTAAATTTCCTGCTCGTATAAAAGCAGTTGTGTCCACAACTAAATGTTTTATTTTCTTGGACATCTTGTGATATTTTTATACAAAAGTTACATTTAAGACTGAATGTAAGTATACTAAGTTCAAGTTTTTGTTTAAATATTATAATTATTAATTTAATTTAACAACTCAGTTAAAATTGTTACTTTTCTATGTAGAATATTTATATTCTAAAGGAAGTTAACGCGCAGAAAATGAAAATCCACGTGCAAATGTGCAATTATTGATAATGACAGCTGTCAGTTAATATGTACAGTGACAGTATTATCATAGATATCATACAATAGTAGATATCGGATTAGCAAAGTGATTTCGTGCTAAACTAGATAAGCAACCGTAGTTTACTTTAGTTACCGTACTGTACTACATTTACAGTTTTTTTTCTTATATATTTTTTACCCATTAAATAATATGTCCAAACTGCCAACTAATTTTAGGGTTGTATACATTCGCACAAATGATGATTACCCAGTCAAATTGCAATTTATTTGCAATATTATGAACAATTGAATTAAAAGTCAGAAGGTAGCCCTTCAAAAGGAATTAAGGCTCTATAATTATTTATTCGTGTTCTACTAACGTTTCAGTACTTCGGATGTACCTCTAACGGAACCTATAGAGTTTCTTAGGAATATTTTTTTTTATGAAGCGAAATGTTATCTGTTCTAAAATATAAAATTATCAAATAGTCTATGTCACATATTATTTATTCGTCATTTATGTAGAGCAAAGTAAACAAAATAGAATATTTTTATATTCTTTAATGTTTGATTTTTTAATTTGATCCTGTTTACTTATAATATAAAATGAGTGCTAAAAAAGGGAGACGTAATTTAGGCAATAAGCATTTTCCCATAGCGGAATCTGTTAGCATAGCCCTGAAAATCCAACTAGATAAGTTCATCAGTGATGAAAATGAAACTGAATTGAAGTTTCCAACATTCCTCTCCGCTCAAGAACGAGGATTCATCCATGAAACAGTAGCGAAACTCGGCTTAAAATCTAAATCGCGCGGGAAAGGTAAAGCTAAGTTTTTCTTGTTTATACTTATTTGTATTTATTTCGTGAATTTAGTATACAAATATTTGTACGAACTGTTTATAAATATTACGCTCTTCTCTTTATACCTATTTTCTTATCCCTAATTGATGTCTTGATTCATTAATTATGATAAAAAAAAATCTCTAAACACAATCTAAATCAATTTCTGTAATGTGTTGTATTTTAATAATTATTTATCATATTGTAGCAAATGTATTTTTTCTGTTAAATGAGAAAGTGAGGCCATTGTGAGGCAGTGGGACAGTATCTAATTGTGTGTTTGATTCCTACTTGAATTTATTTCATTTTCCGGCAAACTGCAATGTTGAGCTCCATCACTCAAAATGCAATGTCTTAAATTTTGGCAGAAAGCAGAGAATGGATTGTTGTTATGTTTCACTGGCGATATGTGAGAAGCCTTAAAAAAAGGGGTTTTTTTGTAAAATATATTTATTGCACATGATTAATCAATAAAAATTACACAACATTTCTTAAAAATGTTTATTTTAATGTTATATTATTTTCAGGTGTAAATCGTTATATAACAATATACAAAAGAACTGGTTCCACCATTATCCAGAATGATGCTAAGCTCATATTGGATTCTAATATGAGGTGCACTATTACGGAGCTCTTCAATGCATTTCCTATGACTAGCAAGGAAAAAGATGACTTAAGTTGTTGTCCAGAAAAGGAAAGATCTCCTCAACTGAGCCATAAGTCTCTTGGACAGTTAAATAATGGTGTGGCACAGGTAGTTTCTTTTTACTTTATGTATTTTAAGGTGTAAAAAACAAATATACAA
>JAEBDU010013118.1:0-62593 GCA_016802625.1 Heliconius numata
TAACTACTCATAAAAAAGACAATTTTAAGTTTACTGGTAATTATGAAAGTTATTTCTTTACTTACCGACTTCTGTAAAAGGAGGAGGTTGATAGTAAAAAAATTAACTGTATTTTTTTTATGTTTGTTACCTCAGAACTTTTGACTGCATGAACCGATTTTTTTGATTTTCCTGTGGGATCCCATTTCGATTTGGTCCATTTCTGATAATGTTATCTATGAGAAAATCATATAAGTCAGTTTTTTTGTCAAAAATTATTATTATTTTTATTACTATCATAAACAATTATAATTTTTTACTATAAATATCCTTATAATTGTAATATGATAATAAAATCAGTTAAAGTGGTAGTAAATCACAACGACATAAATAAATATTTACTCTATGCTATTACAACTATATCCTATATGCTATGTATAGCAACGCCTTTTCATATTTAATAGCAATTTCTTGTTTAAAAAAAAAATATCGCTTAATTTTAATAAAGTTGTAATCTCTCATATAATAAAAAGAAGTTGGTCTAAATGTATAATATACTAGCGACCCTATTTGAACTGCATATTTATTAATTTACTAATCTGCATTACTTTATATTTTTTTATATTGTTATCTATCATACAATTAATGGAAAAGTAACCAAAAGTACCAAAAAAAAAATCCACATTCCACACAAACGTTTACCGCTTTTCCCCGATATAAAATCTGGCAACTCTGATCTATACCTATATTGAAAAGTAAAGTATCCACCAATTCAATAGAATAGTTATTTATAGCAATTTTGTAGAAAAATATCGTTTTGAAATGGTATAGGTAACATTTTTATTTATAAACCGATTGAAATAAAATAAACCCTAAAAGTAAAGGTAACTTTGAGATTATAATATACATTAATGAAAACTGCAATAAAATCGGTTAAACTGATTCTGAGATGCACAAACGCACAGACAAATAGACAAACATACAATCATGAATAGAACCCTCAATGATAATCCAACTCGCACTTTAGATAGTTTTTCACAAAAACACCATAGCGATATCACTATATTCCGGGAAGTTCTTGGGAACCCCATTATATTACCCCACCCCCCAATTATATACATAAATGTTATTTTAGGTATTTGATGTGTGACGTGATATACATAAATATCTACATTGAAATATCTAACGAACAGATAACAAGAATAGTTATCTATAATTAACTTACTTATTGAAATAAAACACTAAAGTAAATATGTTACAATTTTCCTTTATTATAATAAACCAATGGCATATAATAAATAATAAAAAATATTTTTAAAGGGGTTCTAGACAGAAAACGAGAGAAGTCAAATCTATACATATAATAAAATTGTTTGTCTGTTCATGGAAAATATATATGCAAAAATATTGTTGGGAACAAGTATGTACTGGAATCCAAAACAATGTTTTTTTATAGAAATGATATGTTACATATTTTGTGTATCTTAGAAATCATTGAGAATTTCATAGCTTTTATATTGCTAGGAATTTAAACTTATCTTTGTGCAACTCTACCAACGGACTACTTCACCGAGGGTCCCGTACCAATTTCAGGTTTGTGGGCCAACGGGATGTACAACTATAAAAATCGACAAAGTTAAGTTATGCACTTTTTGTCTGAATCCGATAACGTAAGTTGATATATAATCCTGAAATTGGAACAGAACCCCTGGGTATACGAGGCCAATTCGCGTTTAGCCCGTTTTTGATTTGGAAAAGTTAAATAAAAACAAGATCCTAAATTTGAGTTGACGCAAGTTGGTACATAAACTCTTGCAAAAATGGGCATTTTCCTTTTAACTGTAGGTCCACTGGATACCCATTAATACGTTTACGTAAATTTAGAAGCTTGTTTTTTTCTTTTCAAATGCGGAACTCTAAAAAGGGATCTTTGTATTTTTATGAACATATGTGTACACAAAATTACAATGATTTAGCTTACAGGAAAATGCTTACATCCATTAGATACTTTTTTATTAATAGCTATAATAACAAGAAACCATAAAATGTATTTCATAAATATGCACCATATTCTTGATAGTCTTTCAATTAACAAATACCAGAGCATTGAATAGATTATCTAAATTGTATATATAAGATATTGCAAAGGATCTTTATTCACACAATCGCAAAAGGAACCTACAATGGCTCTAATAAAGGTATTGTACCCTCCTTCTTTCTACATATACTTACTTTGTTTGAAATTAAAAAAAAAACAACATAAATATTTTTCAACTTTCAAGTAACATTATTATTTTTTACTTCCAGACGTTACTTATCTTGAGTGTAACAGTTGCACTAATTGCGACTGCTATTGGTGAACAGCGTGGCAACTACGGGGGAGGTCAAAGCAGCGCTTCCAGCCAAGGAGGCTCAAGCAGCAGTAAATCCAGCGGATATGGAGGGTCTCCTGGTGGTGGTTCTAGTGGCAGCCAAAGTTTAGGTGGTGGGAGTCAGGGTGGAACTGGAGGAGGTCAAGGTGGATCTGGCAGTCAGGGCGGTTCCGGAGGAAGTCAAGGAGGATCAGGAAGCCAAGGTAGTTCCGGAGGTAGCCAAGGTGGTTCCGGGGGCAGCCAAGGTGGTTCCGGAGGCAGCCAAGGTGGTTCCGGAGGCAGCCAAGGTGGTTCCGGAGGCAGCCAAGGTGGTTCCGGAGGCAGCCAAGGTGGTTCCGGAGGCAGCCAAGGTAGTTCCGGAGGCAGCCAAGGTGGATCCGGAGGAAGCCAAGGTGGTTATGGAGGTAGTCAAGGAGGATCTGGGGGTAGCCAAGGTGGCTCAGGAGGCAGCCAAGGAGGATCTGGGGGTAGCCAAGGTAGCTCAGGTCAAAGTGGACAAGGTGGATCTGGTAGCCAGGGTGGATCTGGTGGAAGCCAAGGGGGATCGGGCAGTAATCAAGGAGGCTCTGGAGGCAGTCAAGGTGGATCAGGTGGTAATCAAGGAGGATCTGGTTCCGGCGGCAGTGGCAGCGGTGGCAGTTATGGAAAAAAACATGGCCATTAAAAATATTTTTTGTTTATGAAATTTTAACGGATTACCTACATCGTTTTCGTTTGTTTTAATTTTATTTTTATAATAAATACATTACAGCTTTCAAGTAAGATCTTTTTTTTTCCACCTTCCGGAAGTTTTTATTTAGACAAAAAAATATATATATTTATTAATATAAGATTTTTCTCCAATTTAACAGGACCAATCGTTACTGTTAAAGTTTACAATGCCAAGTACGAGTATAATATTAGGTATTATGACGTCAATATTCTCTCTTTTAAAATAAATCAGCACAATCACATTTATATTTTCTCTCTCTGCTGTGTGCGGGATACAGCGTGAAGCTAAAGAAAATAGTGTTTTTTATTTTAGATAGGTATCTTGCAACTATTGTCGCCAATAATTATCAATCAAATGTAATCATTTTTTTTTTCAATCAAATATGTTTTATAATATTAAGTTAGTTAGTTATTTTAGTTTTATTTACTAATAATCCTCAAAACTTCAGCTTTGCCAAAATGACGTAGGTCTGGCAGCTCTGGGATCTTGGGCTATAAGAAATAACACTACTAGACAGATACGATCTTCCGATCAAAGTAATTGATCCTATGATACTATCAAAATCGAACATATAAAAGCAAAGAGAACGCATGATTTTCAATTCTATATAAATTCATTGTTTTATTTTAATATAACATAACATACTTTGTATTATTTTTCATATACATATCGAAATTGTAATTCTCATGTTTATGGTAAATACTTCAGTGTACGATTTGAGAAATTTAATAACACAGTAAGATATAAGTGAGAAATATTCCTAAAAACTACCTGTTGTTTAAATATTTAAACATTATATTTTTATGTACATACAACATTATGTTCATATTCTACAACTACATCCGTGAACAAAAAAATTGGAATTACTTCAGCTACTTGTATTAGGTATAAAATTATAAGAGACCGTGTGGACAGCCGAGTTTCTGAATGCGACAATTGTGAGTTCGATTCTCATTCTAGGCAATTAACTAGTTGAGTGAGAGTGTGGAGTTCCGCTACTTAACACGCAATATCTCGGGCGGGAAGGGATAAATTTGGCGGGAAGTAAACAGAATTATCTTAGAACTGGGCTCTTTGCTCACCCTGCTATGAGAGATAAAGCAAGCATCGTTAGATGCTGCTTGGAAATTATTAGCTTTACTATTTTCTTACGAACATAAATAAATAAAAAAAGAGAAGCTTATAAAATGGTTACTCATAGCTCAATTATAACTCTCCATTAATAAAATAAATTAAATAAAACAATGTGATAAATTTTATTGTTTATACGAGTAATTACGTCACATTCGTGTAGTCATTCTACATATATTGAGATTAAAAACATAAACTAACTTCGCATTACTCCTCTAATTAAATTACCAAGAACGCTTGAAAAACAAATAAGAAGTTCCAAAATTATATAAATTCTATATATAGGTTGTTTTTTCAACATTGCCGATAGTTTGTAATAAGAAGTGACACACATAAGTTAAGTTAAGATGACATCTAAAGTAAGTTTTAAACAATATTTTATATTATTTTGTAATAAAAGATTATCATTTAAAAAGTTTTTAATGGCAACTGTTGGTAAATGGGAAATAATATGGCTAATCAATGGGAAATAATACAAAGAAATTGTGTATATTTTTTACGCAGAGAGCAGGGTAGGTAGAGGAAACCTATTATTTAGACACTCCGTTCTATTGAATGGCAAAGAAATAAATATATTTAATATTTTATTTCCTCAAATAGCAATCGAACCAACTATCTGTCGCATTTACAGTTACGCTTTGTGCCCTCTCTGGGTCTTATTTTTTGTAAATAAAATTAAATTATTTTTAAATAATATAATGAACAATGAATTTCAAAAATTAAATACATTGTCCGTTAAGTATTAATAAGATTAAAAAAAAACATTTCTTTATTTTTTTAAAGATATACATTGGAATTATAGTAGCTCTTGTTCTAATGGCGAGCACTGAAGCACAATTTGGAGGCTGGGGTGGAAGAGGCCAAGGTGGAGGATTTCAACAAGGAGGTGGTTTCGGACAAGGAGGATTTGGGCAAGGCGGTTTCGGGCAAGGAGGAGGATTCGGGCAAGGTGGAGGTTTCGGACAAGGAAGAGGATTTGAACAAAGAGGATTTGGGCAAGGCAGTGGTTTTCAACAAGGAGGCGGTTTCGGACAAAGAGGATTTGGGCAAGGAGGAGGTTTTGGACAAAGAGGATTTGGTCAAGGAGGAGGTTTTGGACAAGGAGGAGGATTCGGCGGGAATCAGGGTGGGTTTGGACCTGGGCAAGGAATTGGTGGTTTTGGACTTTAACCAATAATTCAGCAGACATTCATAATCGATTTTGTAAGTATATCACATTTGTGTACACAATACATTTTGAACATTTTAGCCTGTTATGGGCAAAGGTATATCAATTGGCTGACTTAAGTCTATATGGCCATTAACAAGTTGTGATAGCATTTGCAACATCATTGAACCAAAGTATAGTACAAAACGAGAACCTTTGACGAGTAAATTAGGAGACTCTTCTCTGTTAATTGGTATGTCCTCTTTAACTATGGGTGGTATCTCTGGTGGTGGTGGTGGAGGCGGTATTATCTCCGGTGGAGGCATCAGTACAGGCTTTAATGGTGGTTGAACTACTGATGGTGGTACTGGTAACAAAGGCGGTGAAGGTACAATATATTCAGGAACACCAATAGATGGAGCAGGATAAAAGCCATTTAGAGGTAGTCTAGTAATATCAGTAAACAAAAAGTGACCATTTGGATTTTTTATAAGAGGAATTCTCGATATTGATGGTACTGTACTTTCCATTGCAGTGCTTATGGCTACATTTTGAATTTCAAGGTTTTCTGCTGATACTTCTCCTAGGCCAAATGGCCTTGGAGTTATTTCAATAACATTTTCTGATGATGACACTACTTCTGTGACTTTCAGTCCTGATTCTCGATGCATAATTTCTTTCGGAGGCTTCAAATCCTCTATAATTTGGTCTGTTGGTAATTCTGAGCCCTCTGGCACAGGTGAAGGTATAGGAATAGGCACATTATCTTCTATAGGCTTAATGATAGATGTTATTATTACTTGTGGTGTTAAATTTGGCGCAAGTGGAATATCTTCTGCTTTGTCTACTACTCCAATATTTTGTATTTTCATAATATCTTCAAGTGAACCACCTTCAATAATGGGTATTTCGCTAGGTTGGACAATCTGCCTTTTTTTGATAGAATGTTTAATTCCATATGCTCCAAACGGTGTTATTTTCTGTAATAAAACCGGAAAAGGTTTCAATGGTAATGGTAAAACCGGAAAAGGTGGCAAAGCGAAATGGGCACTCTTCTGAATTTTTTTTAATCTACGATGTGGATTGCACTTCACTGTTTCACATAACCAAAAAGTAAATATAATCACGGCCACCTAAAAAAATCAATGAATTAATATCCTTTTGTAAGTAAAAACAACAATTTCACTTGACAATATGAATTTTTCTTAAGTAACTTTTTATACCTGGTTTATATATTTCATATTGAACAGCATTAACTCGTCTGCGACGCAAATCATGGGTAACCCTTTAAATAAACATTCTCCACAAAACGCGATCAATGCCAAAGAAATATAAAAAATATAATTACAATGGAGACACGCCATTTCTACAAACAGGGACAAGGAAAATTATTCACCGATTACAATTAAAATATCTTATTCGTGCGAAACATCTTTAAAAGATTAAAGATTTTTATGATAACGTGTCAATGAGTAAAAAGTAAAAGATACTAATAAATATTTATGCATTACTAGTGGACCCGAACGCGGCTACGCCCGCTTGAACTATACGAATATTTATTAAATATATTTACGAAATTATTTTTAGTTTTCAATAGAGAGATGCGTGAAGCAAGCTCATTTTGGGTGACGTTTTCTAACAACAAACTTTGCAAATCGTTGCTTAGCAAAGGTCGCTTAGCGACGGTTGTTATTAACATAGCGGAATAAATTGCATGTCAAATTAATAAGTATTTTAATATATTGGTATATATCGATAATATTACAAATATGAGAAAAAAGTATCCTATGTCCATCCCGAGACCCTCAAGTATCTCCATATGAGTATTTTATCACAATTGAATTAGCGGTTTGGCCCTGATTGCGTAAAAGACAGAGACAGACAGACAGACAGAATTACTTTCGAATTTATAATATAGGTATGGATTAAGAATCTAGTTCAATCTTTTGGGTACGAGCATATTACGCAAGCCTATATTACCTCATAAAATATAGAAAGCGTGTAATATCTCATAAATATAGCGACGAACAACTGGCTATATCAGTACATACTCGTATAACTCAGGTAGGCCGTAGGCCATAGATTCGATTAGTGTTAATGTTTGTAGATGGCATCTTGTTGCCAATAAACTTATTACCAAAAAATGCGGATAAGGACGTAGCGAAGGGGCACAAGCATGATGCGATAGGTTGTGGGTTCGATCCCCACTCGAGAGGATGATATATTTAATATTTTCATTTTAGCGACGGAAAGTGAGGAACGGAAATATCCTAATGGCAAAGGAGTGTCTTAACTCTAGAATTAAATAAGGAAATAAGGAAAAAAAAAGATATTGCCAGAGCCGGTCTTTTCAAACTCTTTATCATATATTTCACTTTCTACATAACGTTAAATAGATATTCAAACATAGTAAATTTGTATTTAAACAAAAAGTGTCACTTTCAAACCTACAACGAAGAATATTTGCTGAACCGTACCTAAATTCGTTTTATTTATTTAAATAAAAAAAAACCTTTGTTTGTATTAATGAATAAATGAATAGGCTTGTCGGACGTGAGCAGAAAGAAGTTAAACAATCGTTGGAAAGTAATAAGACTCGTTTCGAAAGTATGAACGGAATTACAAATATTTCGTGAATCTTTATTTTTTTTTGGCAAATTTTAAATTTTATACTTATAGGCAGTATATTATAATATAAAAAAAAATATTTAACATTTCTTAGAATATAGTAGCTGGTCTCTCTCTCGTCAGCTACTATATTGGTGCCAACATTTTAGGTTAATGTATGTTTCTTATTTTTAACTTTCAAAAGTTTTACAATTTTCAAGCATTTTATTTATTTTCTGTGCGTTCACCAACCCTATAAAAAAATAAAAAGCAATAAAATACATAAAACTGAATATTTATGTAAATTGTTCACGCAATGTAGTCTCAAATCTTAATCCTCACAAAAAAATCCCAATATTTATATTTGAAATTTATTTATTTTCAGTGTATCAGAAAATAAATATAAAGAAAATATAAAAGTAAAAAATAAAAAGAAAACAATTAATGAATGAAAATTTTTATAATTCTTAACTTGTTCACCTATAAAAAAACTTAAATAAACTAAAATTTTAGCTATTTTAATATTATTAAGTTTTCTATTCTATTTTATTATGAGTTTATAACCAATTTATAATTTACTAAAATCTATTTAAAAAAAATAGCTCTCCTTAACTCGGTAACTTAACAAATAAATTACAACTAATATGTTTAACCCACCTTCGTCTTCTAATAAAAAAGAGACAAGTGAATATATTAAAAAAATTATGATCACGCTGCTTCACGCTGTATCCCACACTCAGCAGGGTAGGCAGAGGGAACCTACTGTTACACCTCGTCCCCACATTCTAAAATCTGTTAAAAAATTATGATATATTTCATAATCAATGTTCCAGTGGTAGAAAGTAGCGTGGGGTTCGACACACGCGACATTCGTCGTTGTTTTCTTCCTTGATACATACGTACATTGTATATTGTAAAAAATATCTTGTTTTTAAATATAATATGAATTTGTAGGTATATTAGATATTTGTTAGTACAGTTATAGTTATATATTTATGTTTAATGTTTTCTATATATATTTTAAGTGAGTTTAAGTTGTGAAAAACGGATTAAAAACATACGCCAGGTAGAAACAAGGTAAGAGTAACTTTTAACTCTGTAAAAAATAACTGATTATTTTTTTATTGGTTATATTTATATGTTATTGAATATTTTTTTCTGGTAAAAAATTATATATATATTATATTTTTGATTATACGATTAGACATATCATATATTTGGTTTATACTTACGTTAACTAAATACTTACACTCTAGATTAAAAATAACAACAATAACATTTTTATGATGCCAGGCGCAAGGGCACAAGAGTGAGACTGTAAACGCGTTTGTAGGTTCGATTCCCACTCGAGGTAATGAAATATTTAATATTTACATTTCTTCCCTCCGGCGCGGAGTGGAGGTAAAGCACGGCGTTAAGTTCTGCCTTGTTCTCCAGAATTTGGCTGAAATTGGGAAGCGGAGTATTCCAACACTAGGCTCCCTTCTTTTTCTTTCTCCTCTGCAACAGCGTGAAGCTGGATAAAATTTGTAACATACAAATAAAAATTACTTCTATAAATCTGTTTTTATAATGTAATACTAATTTAGCAAACATTCGGTTACGTGAGTATCTAGTATAATTTCGTTCTCATATCTACTTATTATCTTGTCGTTAATCGTTGGCAGCGGACTCGTTGTACTGTACTGCAGGTGACTAATTATATTAAAAAAAAGTAATTACATAGAAACTAAGAGAGAACTCGATTATCTACTTTATCAATAACATTATCTGTTAAAGATTGCGGCGTTGAGTACCGCCTCTCAGCACGTAATGGCTTAATGGGAACAAAGTCTCTTAACCTAGGACCCCAGGTTCCCCCTGCCTACCCTGCTATGTGTGGGGTACAACATGAAGCTACAAAAAATATTTGTCAAAGATGGTGCTTCCATCACAGATTCATAGCATATTAAAATCTTTGGTAAACAAACAATGGTGACTTTTTTGAATTTCTTTCGTTGGTCTGAGTAGATTCTGTTATAAACTTTGTTGAGCGAATATGTCACATCCAGTGGACATCTAAAGGATCTTGATCCAGTAGTGGTTAAGAGTGTGCAGTTTTGATGTCAAAGTGCTCCAAAGTGTCCCAAATCTGGCAAATCGATAGGTTATTTCTTCATCTGTATCACTTACGAGAAAACAGAGTATGTTATTATCGTTATATATTTTATGTAAAAGTTGTAAGCGTTTTTTTTCTTTTGAAAATAACTATTTTACATTATTTTACGATCACTTATGATTTATTTTGTAATTTATTTTTTTTATAAACCAAATAAAAAACCTTGTGAATTTTCAACAATATTACAATAAAAATATAAATTATTATATTGACCTACATTTGTAGTTAAAAAGAAAAGGTTATATAAAGAAGCGTAGAGTAAATACGTTTAGAAATCCCTTAAAAAATGTTAATAATAGCTGAATGAGATGAAAAGTGAAAGCAATTATTAACATTAGCATTTTGTTTAAGTTTATTACCTACTAAGATTACAAATGATATAATGATATCGCACGGTCTATTGCCTGGAAAATATTAAATATTTCAATCCCCCGAGTGGGAATCGAACCCGCAACCGTCGTGATCCAGCACTGTTGTACTATGAAGGTCCTCAAAACGCTATTTATTAACACAAAATAAAATCCACATTTTCTATTGTTACAGAACAATGATGTCACAGAAAGTAATTATTTTAATAAGCGTGTTAACGATACTGGTTAGCGCATGCAATTGCAGCATAATTAAGGGTTTCCAAGAAATATTCACCAATCACAGCGAACAGAGGAGCATGTCTGATGCCATCACCAGATTTCTGGACTACCTGTTTCCAAAGGATGACAAAGAAACGAGAATGCTTAAAGAATTGTTCGGATACTTCGCTGACGACGAACTTCCGGGATTGGAAGGGTCATTAGATGCGCTAGATGTGCTACTCCATTGAAAGTTAACGTTCAAAGTGATTGATTTCTATTTTCTATTTCCAATGGAAATCAGTGTTGTGCCTAGACTGTAATTATAACTGCAATCGTTGTACAGTGAAGTGTGCCGTGATATTAATTAAATAGGGATTTAACATGTTGCAGTTTTTGTTGTAAATGTTGGTATTTTTTTGTTGTCGATTGTTTATTTTGTATTGAAATTTACTAATAGTATTTATTAATAAAATTTAATTGTTATTATGTTTTTTTGTTTTATTTTAAATATGTACTTAAACAAAATGAAACATATGAATAAAAATATTTAACTTTACTTTATATTAATGATATATTAGGAACATAATCTACTTCAGAGGCCAGTCGTTGCGCAGAGGCACAAATGTGTGACTATAAACGTTACTGGTTGTGGATTCAATTCTCACTTGAGGAAATGAAATAATTTATTTAAATTCATATTTTAATTTCTTTTTTCTGGTGTTGAGGCCAAGCGTGGCGTTGAACTCCGCCACTCCAGAATACAGTCAAACACGGAGTGTTTTAACACTAGGTTCCTCATTCCATTTCATTACTTATGCAGTGGTAATTTTTAATTAGCCGAATTAGAAATATTTTTTCATTATATTTCATTGTTTATAAACTATTAAAACCTCTATAATAATTGGCACACACCATGAATACAAAAAATCTATTAATAGTGCAATACGCAAGCTTGAAGAGAAATTAATATATGAATGTATTCATTCTGTGCACCGAATTGAAAGAACTTCACACATATTTTAACTACTTTGTCTCAAGGTATATGTGTTTTACATATTTATCTTTTTATATTGATAAAAAATAAATTAAGCTAATAAATGAACTTTTAATTAAGTTAGGATAAAGAATTTTACAAAATTCACAAATTCTTTATTTCATTCAATCAAACACCCTTCCTTGTTTTTACACAATAAAAATTATACAGCAAAATACACTGTTTAAATCAAATTTCATTTTATTCTATGTAAATAACTATGTACTGTACCCCGCACACAGCGTGGTAGGCAGAGGGAACCTAGTGTAACCCACTCCGTTCCCCATTTTCCGCCGAATTCTGGTGGCATTGCGTGTTGAATGGCGTAACTCATCGCAATGCCTCAAAATCAGAGTGAAGAAAATGGAAATATTAAATATTTCATTTCCTCGAGTGGTAATCGAACCCAGAACTTCACGAGTTTGCGCGAGTTGAACTTGTACACTTTGTGCCCTGCGTCACGCCCTGGCCTCGTGAAATAAATAGTAAAATAATCATAATTATATAAGGAAAGTTTAACCATTTTAAACGAATAAAGTTTTTAGTAATTCTTATTATAGTATATTAGTAGTAATGAATAAAAAATACAGAACTCAAAGAGCAAATATTATGTAATCTATTTTGCCTTTAAATATGATAAGGCACTTTTTTTAATGAAACTAACGTATATCATTGTAATTACAATCATTATCACGTATAGGAACTGCTGATGGCTTAGAAGATTCAGTAGCCAGAAGTTTTACTTCATCAGCCTCGTGTTCAGGTTTGTCTGGCTCTGACTCTACAATATCCAAAACAGGGGGACGAGGAGAATATGTATATGGAGGTTGATAGTAACCACATTCTAATCGACCATTTTTTAATCGGCAACCATTTTGTAGATCTATTATGTTGTTATTATCATCTGATCCACCAACATTTCTCTCATATCCACATAAAACACGATCGCCTACGGTTCGGCAAAGCTTTCCATCAAAATTGTAAGGGCAACATTTTTTTCTGTGCCTTTCTGTGACTTGTTCTTCTTCCACATGACTTAGAACTTTATGGGGTTCCTTGGTATTTCCGTTACTTTCAGTACAAGGACAGTTTCCAGAAGCTTCTGACAGTGGTACGATAATCGTTAAAATCTGTAACTTCAAAAACTATTTAGGTTTTATTATATTAATTCTATAGAAAACTAAATTAATAATAAAAAATAATGCTCACAGTAAGTTGTTCGACATAGCTTGTTAGCATCTCTCTTATCACAAATGAACAAATATAAAATATAACCATTCGTTTATTAGACACGCTACGTACAATGATAGTAAAATTGCATATGTTTTTCTCTAAATTATTTTCAAAAACCAATTTTTGCTCTTAAGTCACTTTTTAATTGTTTCAGCTTTGATTGCTTTACAAAGGGATAGTGTTCTTTTATTTTCTTTTGTTGCAACTTGTAGTAGCTTAAAATTTTTGCTAAATTTTCTTTCTGTATATTTTTTTTGCTCTTTATTATTTTACTCGGTATTGCTGTTACTGAAAATTTTCCCTGCTTTATATCGTTTCCCATTTTATTAAATAACTTTAATTTCGAATCATTGAGTTCCAATTTTTTCTTAAGAACTTTACTGTCTTGATTTTTCAAAAAGTCTAGTTGCTTAGTAAATATATCTTTATCCGTAGGAAACAAATTTTTGACAACCTCTTTAAACTTATCCTGACTGAGAATTTGATCTTTTCCTTGTGGTAATATTTTATTGATATTTTTCGAAATTGTTTCTTTTAGTTTCTGTGAAGAAAACATATTTTTCAATTTATCGTTTTCTTTAAGTGACTTTAAAAAGTTATCTACTTTCTTTTGGTTTTCTTTTTCATATTTATCAGCTAACTTTTTAATCTTTTCTTTTTCTTCATCACTTATGTTTAATTTCGAATCCTTGGATATTCCAAGGTAAATATTTCTTTCTTTTAAATCAGTAACAAATGATTTAACTTTACCAGCTATAGATTTTGAAATTGAATATCTATCAAACTCCTCTGCAAGTGCCTTTTTTAATGATAGACTTTTTGTAGATTTTTTACGATCGTTTCGAAATAGTGTCGTGACCGTAGGTTTTTTATCAGCATTTTGCAAAACGTTGTTGCTACTTTTAATTCTTAAATTATCTCTAATGTCACCTAAATTGTAACCGGCTATCTCAAAGTCATCCAATTGAGGATCAGGATCACCAAACACTGCTTTTTTAAAACATCTTTTTATTCTTCTACAAAGCCACCTACGAATTCTTCTTTTACACTTTTGACAACAAGTTTGTTTTTTAACCGGAGTTTTGGGTTTTCTTTTGTGTTTTTGTTTTCCTTCTATTTCAAAAAGAATATATTAATTAAAGTGAATCTCCAACTACAAGAGCAAGTATTATACAACTTACTATTTTTACGTCGTTTGCACATACCCAAAATTGAGCTAAACAATCAATTTCATTAATTTTTCAAATGTGGAAAAAATATAAATATAATCGTAAAATGAAAAACATCAGTATACTTTCTTCTTTTTCATATTTGAGGTAAATTTTATTCGTTGAATGGTTGAGGAAAGTACAAACTATTTTGACATTGTCACATATTTTGACTTATATATTTATAGATACAAGTAAACGTGGAATTCATGTCATCTAATCATTTTCGTTTATAAATTACGAAGTATCCTTAATTTTTTATATATATAATAACTTATAACAATTGTAAAATATAAATCCTCCAAATTCGTCACATTCATCATACTTTAAAAAATCACATATATTTATTTTATTTATCACACATAATTGATACAATATGCATGTGTAATTATATTTTCAATTTTACAAATAATTTTCAACGTGATTGTATCACGATTAAATAGGTAATTATTCGTGAAATTAAAAAAGAGATTATTAAAAAATCAATGGCTTTCAGAAATTTCTTAACCTTTGAATACAATGTCAATATCAATTGCAGTAAGTAGAAAGTTACATAACTATGTCTTATTCAACAATGTTATCTTTCCCCCTCCATTCTTGCATTTTCACGTGAATGCAGAAAAATTTTAGTAATCAATTAAAACTTAGATACTATACGAAACGGATTAATTTTACGATGCTGATTAAAAACATCATAAACTTTTTTATTTTAATAATTTTATTCTTTTATAGCTGTATATCACATTAATAACATCTTTAATTGATTGTGCACCAAAAATTGGACATGTACTATTTGAACCAATAATTTATGAAGCTTATAATACACGAAAATATAGAAAAGTAGAAAGTAGCGAACAAAGAGAATCAAATAATAAAGATGATGAATTTTTAGGAATAAATCGAAAAGCCCCTTCAATCAATACAAACATGGGTAATGCAACTAACATGATAGCTTGTTCGGGGTACGATTATAATGTGAATATTTGTAAAATTATAAGCGACAGGTTACTTTGTGGTTACAATAAAAATATAGGTGAAGCAACAACACAAATAATTGATTTAGGTAATGGGTGTCGTATACGTAACAATAGATTGGAATGTGGATACATAAAAGCACCGATTAGTCGTCTGAGACGTCCTTTAGCAAATAATAATAATGTAGATAATTTTTCAACTTCCTCTCCATTTCCATTAGAACCCAATCCACAAGAGACCACAGATTATAATGACAACAAATTATCATTATCAAATTTTGAGAGGTCAAAAAATTTAAATGAGAAAAATTTACGCATGATTTCTTCAATTGAAACTAGCACCTCGATACCTACAACATTTTCATCATTATTTTCACGTCTAACAACACCAATTCAAAAGGTTAGTAGAACTTTGAAAAAACATTGTGTTGAAACGGGTGGTAATATATTTTGCTACTCTTCAAAATAATCAAAACTTTTACAAACTTTACTTATAATAAATAATACAGGACTGTATACATGTATAATAATAATAATTAATATATTTTTTTATTATGCAATAATTCTGAATTAAAGTGACAACAAAGAAATTGTTTTTTTTTTATGGAAAAAACAAAAAAAACGATTTGATATTACTAAGTCACATTATGAACAAATAAAGAAAAATGTATTACAGTTTTATTTTAATTTTTTACTTAATCCACATCTTTTAATGAGCATCATTATCAATATATTACTATTCATAACAATGATTGGGTTTTTCGAAATCCTTTACGTCACAGCAGGTCGTCAAACGTAAAGGACACTCCGCATATGTTTATATCTTTATGTTGATCGAATTATATAAGCACCTACCTTCTTTTAATATATATTGCCTTTTTGTAATATTCATTACGTTCCTAAAATATATTTTCAGAGTTCCGTACCTCAAAAGGTAAAAACGGAACCCTTATAGGATGATTTTGTTGTGCGTCTGTCAAAAGCATTAATCTCGAGATCGGATGGATGTATCGATCTGAAATTAATTTCAAATATTTAGGTCTGCGGTCCCTTGGAACCCAGAAAAAATGAAGCAAGACCCGGGTCAAGACCCTTTTTCACAGGAACGCGTGAAGGTATCAAGCTGAAATATATATCAAATACTCTACTGTCAGAAACTTATATTTGTAGTTCATTGCATACAAAATGAATGCATACTGCATGCAAAATATATGCATACTTAAGTTTGTCAACTTAAGTAAATTATACTTCCTTTTCCCAGTGGACCTACAATCCTTAAATTGGTACGGAACCCTCGGTGCGCGAGTCTGAATAGTACTTAACCGGTTTTATATTATGCAGCAATATATTTACCATAAGATTAGCTAGTGAATTTATGGCATCGCCAATATCGAAATTGGGTACGATTAAATCTTTTTATTTTATTTTAAAATGAAAACTAGATCATATTTTTTATGTATATAAAACAAAGATTAAATATTAATTAATCTTTAATTATTAATTATTTTATTATATTAAGCTAATTAGGAGAGAGGTGTAAGAGATGACAACTACGATCACAACGTTACAAGACACTACGTTCTACAATTTAAGCTGAATTCTATAAGCATTGCGTGTTGAGTGACTTAACACAACGCCGTGGTTTACCTCGACACCAGAGCGAAAAAATTAAAATATTAAATATTTCATTTCCTCGAGTGGGAATCGAACCCACAACCTGTCACTTTTACAATCACACTTTTGTGTGACATCTTCTTTTTCAACATCTTACCTATATTATAATATTTTACTTTTTTAAAACTCTACTACATTTCTTATGCTGAGAAGAGATTTGTATCGTGGCGAGCGGGACCTCCAAGATAATTATGCAGAATTGAAAATACAGCATTATAGCAAGCATTTTATGCCAGTTTTGACATTTGACCACCTAGAACAAGAACAGAAGTATTTAAATCTTAAATCGACTCTAAATCTAAATCTAAATAAAACTTATCTTATCTTTTAATATTAATCTACAGTTCTTCTAGTTTTGCTGCAATACCAAAGATCACCTTACCTCGCTAGGTCACCTTCTTACTAATTGTTTATCTACATACGAGTACATGTTTCTAAAACCGCAGGCATCAGTTAAGTACATGTAGACCAATGATTCATATTTACGGAGAAATACATAAGTACTATTTATTAAAATAAATAGCATTGTCATTATTTGTTTAGGCCATACCCGCGTGTATAATTAAATATGTTAAAATTTTATTTAAATATAGACATAGATAAGTTTATTGACGAAGCTGTTTTGATTTATCGACTTGGGATTATAAATTTATATTTTTTTTTTTCATCTTCACGCTGTATCCTGCATATAGCAGGGTAGGCAGAGGGAGCCTAGTGTTGAAACTCTCCGTTCCCCAGTTTCTATCGAATTTAGCAGACATCGCGTTCGACGTAAAATTGAAAAAATGAAAATATATTTTTTTTCATTTCGTCAAGTGAGGATCGAACCCATAACCCGTCGTATTTACACTGCTGGGCCACGACTAGCCTCTTATAGTTGCAATACAACAATAAATTCAAATTCTTAACATTAATAATAGCTTAATTCATTAGATTGTTTTTTTTTTGTAAATAAGTTCTTATTATGTATAATACGTAATTTATAATTTTTCGAATTTTCAATGTGAATTATTTTACAATGCATTGATTTATTTTCAAGCATTTATTTTCATCAAAATGAAAGACAACCAATTGTTTGTACGTAACTGGTATATTGCTTAAATTACATAAAAAAAACGGAGGAACGACCTATCTCATCACAACGAAGCCGGATAACAAATGTTTTCAATTTTGAGATAATAACCAGAAAAGGCAAAAACAGAAATTAACATTAAAAAAATATGAATACTTCTGAATTTTAACTGTTGGCATTATCATTAATTGTCTTATAAAATGTCTAAATTTGAGTTTAAATACATGTATCTCTTGTAATTAAATGGGTAATCAGAGGACAATGTCGATTATTGAAATATCGCGTATCCCAACACCGCTTTTTATGCAATATATAAATATATTTGTAGTAATGAGTATTTTTTGCATCCCAGGGCGAGGCTTGCGTAAGATAAAAACCCACAACACGCGTGTCAACTGCTCAATAATGAAGTCCATTGTTTTTCTATGTAAAAACCAATTTTCCTAACATACATAGAATTAGAATTTCTATTAGAAAAACCATTTTTTTTTTCAGCTTCATGCAGTATCTCGCATATAGTAGGCAGATGGAACCTAGTGTCTTAACTCCGTTTTTAATTTTCCCTAATTTCTCCGATTGGGAATCGAACCGACAACAAATGCGCCTCGACGGGTTCAATTATTTTTCTTAATTTTAGTAAATTTATATTCAAATAGCACATACTATAAATAATTAATTTACAAACTACCTACCTAACTATATATAACATATACTCGTACCTTATATGAATGCGTCGGTAGAGTGCAAAATTTATTGTAAATTGTCTAGTAAGACGTTTATAATAACTGCAATTAATAAGATTTATATACCTCATAGTGTATTCATACGTAATAAGAGAATCCGTTAGTTTGTATATATTTATTTTGTAGTATTCTATTATTATTATTAAAATTATTTTTTGTATAAAGTAAAAAAATTATATTCGCTGATTTAGACTGTATGAAAGAAACAATTTTTTTCTATATTATATTTGGATATTAATAACTTAACAATATTATTAAATTAAGTACAGCGCTTTTTAAAAGCAACTTAAAAATATCAATTTGATCAAATAAATTTGTTGTTTTATGTGATACTTGATAACTAAGCCTTCGAGCACCAAGTGGTATGCTCGATCACCACTCAGTAAAAAAATAAAATAAGCCTTTATTCTTTAACCATTTCAAAGATTTAGATTTTAAATTAAATAAATTTAGTACCTATACAATAAAGTGAAAAAATACTTAAGAAATAAAATAAAACATTTACAAAAGTAGATTCTCAAGTAATAAATTTTAGCAGCCAATTTTTTAGTCAGGTTACCCCTTGACTTGATCATCTTCCACTGTTCTCCTTTCCAAGTAAGGTTTCTCCATCTTTTTTGGTAGATCGTCCACCCATCTTTCTTTCGACTCCCTTTTTACCTCTTTCCATTTCTAGAATACCATTATGTTACGTTTTTAGTCCATTTATCTCTGTTCGTTCTCATAGTAGGACCAATCCAGTTCCATTTTATTTTTTTCATTTTTTGCATCGCACCATAGTTATTTTTCTTATTTTTGAAATCGTCAACGATCCTTTAACCTTTATATTCAGGATTCCTCACTCCATGTTTTTCTGACAAACTATAAGATTTTAGTTGTTTTTATTTTAAGCAGGCTAAGTTTGGCATCCTTATTTGATTATATGAGATCTACTCAGTTACTTATATGTAAATATATATATCTATATAAAATTTACATGAAATTATTATCTCAAAAATAATTTAACATAGGAATTAACTCTAAATACACAATGTTTAAACTTAAAAAGTACTTAAATAATAGCTAATGTCTATTAAAAAAACACTATTATTAATAAAATTCTAAATTTCCATATTTCTTTTCAGCTTCACAGTGTATCCCATAAAAATAAAAATATATGTACAAAAATTAAAACTAAATAAAATTAAATATTCTAAATATTTCTTACACATGTCGCTTCTCATCTAAAAGCGCTAAGCTTCTGTCCAAATTTTGGGCGAATCTAAAACTAAAATAAAAAAAAACGCGAGTAGGTAAAATTGCATATACCAACCAACAATGAAAAAAGACGAGTTATACAGCGGTTATTTACCCATCGGTGATTAGTCACTGGAAGGTGTGTTTTGATCCGTATATATAGTTCGTCTCCATCGCAAGGATCATCATACAGTGTGGTCCACCATGAAGACCGTGAGTACCTCTCGTTCTTTGCTAAGATAATATCAGACGTTTATATTTATTTTTAATTAATTTAGCTTTGTTATATTTCTAAAGTTTTTCTGTTTTTTAAAAATCTTTTCAAAAATCCCTAGCATGATATCAAAATAGAAATATTTTATTCGATTTTTTTCATATAATATGTTAAATTTTTTTATTTGTTTAAAGTTAAGCCATATCGAAGATCATAGCATAAAAATAGTTGATAATAAATTTGTGCCAATAATTTCATCAATCCTTTAATAATTTCACAGAACGCCTAATAAGTTTGAAATTTTTTACTCATAGTAGGGAAATAAATAATATAAATAATTGTTGTAGAATTAATATAACTTGACACAAAATCTTGTATTAATATTGTATTATTAATATAAATGTATTATTTTTTTCAGTTAATTTGTTTTGGCCTGCTCCTTTGCGTTTACGTGGCGTATGCCGCTGCCATGCCGGATCCTTCGGCAGCAGAGACCAAGCCAGCTGAAGCTGAATCTGAAGCCTTAGTACCTGAAGAGTCCCGACATGGCTGGGGTTCAACTGGCTGGGGAGGTGGAGGAGGCTGGGGAGGTGGAGGAGGCTGGGGAGGTGGAGGAGGCTGGGGAGGTGGTAGAGGCTGGGGAGGTGGAAGAGGTTGGGGCCACGGCGGTGGCTACGGACGTGGTTACGGCGGTTGGGGTCGCTAGAACTATTTTATTTTGTAATATTTATATGTAATGTAAACCATTGTGATGATAACTCGTAATAAAATATGAATTAACATTACTTTTTTGTCTTTTTATTTTTTAATGATTGTGTTTGTTGGTTGATTTATTTATTGACATATAAATCAGTTGTCAATCTAAAATATTTATTTAACTAAAACATTTTCATTTATTATCTACCTACTATCTTAATTTATTTCTTAAACCTTAAATTATTTTACTGAGGCGATATTTTAATAATATTTACTAAATAGATTTTTTTTATGCCTCTTACCTTCCATATTTTAGAATCTATATGTAATATAAATAATTATTTTAAAAAATAATGACTTTAAAACAGAGTCACATGTCACATTCTTGACCTTGATCGTATTTTACAAAATTCGCAAAGAATAATTCTAATTTACTGAAATAAAATTAATAAACTAAAATAAAATTAATAAACTAACATACTATTAGAAAAATATTTAAAATCAATTAAGATAACCTATAATACCTATATACAGATAAATATTTTTGGTAATTCACAGTCAATAATAAAGTAACTCGGTACGTTCACTGGTTGTCATCGCTATGAAAATAGTAAGTATTTATAATATATAGTATACTATAAACATCTTTTAAAAACAATAAATAGTACATTTGGAAAAAAATGTGTAAAATTAGAAATTATATTTTTAACATTTTTCGATTTTCACATGTTTTTTTTTTTATTTCCTATTGTATAATAGACCAAGTGAATATAAAACTAATTTGAGGATTATGGAATTTAATAATATTTATTTAATAAATAAAAAAAACATATTATTTAATTATCGTTAATTATAGCTGTAATAAATTTCAGATTTCACTGATTCCGTTCTCAATAATAATATGCTTAGTTTATGTATCAGGACTGGCAGGTTCAGGTATTTTTATTAAAGAAACCCCAAAAAAAAGAGAAGTCGAAACTAACGCTGAAACAATGATGGCGGCAGAATCGAAATGGTGGAAACATTTTGGTAAAAAATACCATCACACTCGTATTTATGGACATCATTTATGGCATAAAGGATGAAAAATATTCGTTTTTTTTAATAAAACAGTACACTTCAATGTTGTTTTTATTTTTCCTTGCCTCATTTTAATCCAAAGATATTATATAAGAAAATATTTAAATAAATTCTTTAATACATATATAATTATATACTTGCATCGATTAATAGATGCATCATAGGTTTCACATTCAGATGACATTGATTAAAAGTAACAAGGATTAACAACAACCGAAGCGAATAAAATTCTCTTCTAATAAATACCTACTGATTGTGGGCTAATAATGCTAATATTTAATTCATATTATGGTTTAACATTAGATTTATATGTAAATGTAAGTATAATTTTTTTCAATATATTTTTAATTTGTAAAAAACTATATTTATGGCAAGACTAAGTATAATATCGAGCTATTTAATGAAAAAATTGCCATTTAATAAAATATCAGTCAATACCAGTGTTGTATAGGTGTAGATGAACTAACTTGAACAAAAAACAAATTGTACAAAATAATATTTCCATTTCTTCAAAATAAATAAAATCTATTTAAAAAACTTTTAGAGTCTTTGCTAACAAGGGTATTTTTTAATAACTTTTGCTTTTGTTCGTTGTATTTAGTACGGTGACTACTTATATAAACTTCCAAAAAAAATTTCAGCAAAAAAAAACTTCCATATGGTATTTTATAAAAAATTGTAATAAATACTGGTTATGGTCAATTGCGTCATATATATTTAATTTATATGGTAGTTTAACATTACATTTATATGGATATTAAGCATTATTTTTTATCAAAAACATTAATTTTATTTTTTCCTTATCTAGAACTATTGTAATAATTATTACAGCAATTAGTAGCTGCACGGGAATTAAAAATTATGGCCAAAACGAATTTCGAACATTTAAAAACAAAACAAAATAAGTTCTGAGTACAGTTCAGTTATTAATTTATAGAAGTTATTGTTGAACTAAAGATTTTAGATTTTTTGACAACATGGAGAGTGAATATGTAAGTAAAAAGTAAAATATTTTTTACAAAAAAAAATATTCTCAAAATTTTAAGTACATATTTTGAAAAAATATACCTTTTCATTTTTCTGCGTTCATGCTTTACATTGTATTCCGTACATAGCAGGGTAGGCAGAGAGAACAGGGGAACCTAGTGTTACGTAACTCCATTCGAAATCGAACCCACAAACGTCGCCTCTTCACAGAGGCCGCGCTTGTGCCTCCGCGCTACAACGGCCTCAAATATTTAATTACTTATATTTATTAAAAAATGTATGTCTATAAGTTTTTTTTTAGGTTCGCATAGCCTTGTCACTGTTTTATATTATTTTGGCTGCAGCGAGACATAATCATACAATGCCTGAAGACGTCGGCGAAGATGATTGGGCATCAATTTGGGGTTAACCTGTATTAAGTTACCTAAAGATACTTAATAATTCCAAATGTTATTATAAATAAAATTTTAAATTCCTATTTTATTTGTTTTTTATTTTATACAGGTTGGAAGAGGCAGCGCTCCTTTTACTGAAACTGCATATAGGGTAAAATATTTCAAATCCAGAGCTAAAGAAATTAGTCAAGGTGCCTCAATAGTTTGGACGTAGGATTTTTTTTAATTTACGATTTTTATCCATACCTGTATTTCGTGTGACGCACACATAAGAGTACGACGTTGCCGCTTTGACAGGTAAGTGTGTGCGTGCCTATGTTATACTTTACAAATGGCGTTTTATTTTAAAACGATAATTTTATTATTTATTTTGTTTGAAAAAAGTAACTTTTTCATTTTTGGGAATTATTTTTTTTCTCAATTATATTAGGCTTTTATAGAGTAGTTAAAACTGTGGTTTCATTTAAAGTGGTGCTGACAATTCCATCCTGTATAAGAAACGAGGCAACCACTCAGCGTTTAAATAAACAACTACGTAAGTATTACCACATGCTTTCACTAAAAAATTCCAATATCTGTCCTTGGGAAAGGTCGTAAATAGGGCCGGAGTTTGGAGAAAGTCGTGCCTCTTCCTAATATCTATTGGTTGTACATGAAGAAACGTTTTAGTAGTGATTTTGATGTTTTGGAAGAACAACATTTTAAGTAAGACTTACATATTTATTGAAAATGCATGTAAGTAATTTACAATTTTTTTTTTATATATTTATTTTAAATTAATAAAAACTGATTTATTTTAATGCAATTAACTTCTTTATTTATTGTTTCTTTTTTAAATAACAGATATTTCAAGGTCTAACTTTTAAACTTAAATTGATTTGCAAAGGAATCTGTTCATTTTCAATTATTAAGAACAGAAAAAAAACTATTTTTGATTGAATTTCCTGTTCAAAAACGTGTATTGTAATGCACGTGCAGGTTTGTATAAAAGAATATTTACTATAATAGTATTTAGATTATTATCTTTTGAACGTATGTAATAAGCTTAAGCTATTATACATTCAAAAGAAGAGGTTATTAGATTTCATGAAATACTTTAGTTTTTATAATAATTTAAGAATAGGCATTGTTTTTATGTCGCGTTATACAAATTAAAATTAAATGTAAAGCTGAAAAAAAAAATTCAAAATCTTATATGAAGTATTAGTAATAACTCCAATAATACTAAAAATATTATAAAGAAGTACTTAGAGGAGGAAAAATTTAAAATACCCTTCATATTATAAAAAAAAAATTAAATGGTAATTTTAAGCTCTTTTTTTTCAGATACTTTTATACTTACTTCTAATAGTTACTGCTATCAAAGCAATAGTATTAGATCCATCCATATATCTTTCTCCGAGCCCCCCCTTAACCACCACAAAAGATAATGACATTGAAAAATTGTGGTCACGAAGCGCAGATTCGATGATTAAAGAAAAAAGCAGTGCATTGACTCCTTCGACAGATCGTAAGTAATATTTTTAATTCATATTTTAATGACTAGTATGTAAATCTAAATACCTAAAACCTTAAGAAAATATTATAATCAAATTTATCAATTATAATCAGCTTCACACTGTATAGCAAGGAACGGAGTGTCTTAACACTGTATTCCCTCTGCCTACCCTGTTATATGCGGGATACAGCGTGAAGTTGATTTAACGTATAACTATTTTATTTTCAGTTAATGAAATTATACCAACCTCTCAACCACGTGAAACCATGGAGAGCCTTGAAACATTTTGGCCTAGCTTCCGTCCTAGTGTCCGAGGTATTCACATACCTCTATCATTTCATTTATCTGGCACATATGGAGGT
The DNA here is from genome assembly GCA_016802625.1 of Heliconius numata. Lineage (NCBI taxonomy): Eukaryota > Metazoa > Arthropoda > Insecta > Lepidoptera > Nymphalidae > Heliconius > Heliconius numata. Next base: position 25,084 of record JAEBDU010013118.1, read on the forward strand.
AATTCCGGTATTGGGGCTGGCGTCTATACTGGTAACTATATGAGCATGGCATCAGCCATTGCAAACCACGGCAAAGCAGTCCTAGCTGGTACCAATTATAAATCCTATAGCGGATATCCTGGCTTGAGAGTATACGGTGGTGAAACCAAGCCGGCATGGAGTGGATGGGGAAACGGCAAATGGGGTCATTATGGAAAGGGCTGATCTCTTGAAATAAATGAAAATCTACTTTTCATTTATTTCAAGGCTTTATCATTTATAAGAATCTATCAACTAAGACTTGCCTCGTTCTACGGTAGATACCTATATGATATTAGCAAAAACTAATATGTAAAATATTTTAAAGGAAGATTGTACAATTATTAATAATATATTATATTTTATAAAGCTGTTAATTTAGTTTTAATGACTGCATTATTGGAACTAAGTTTGAATTTCAATGACAAGTAAGTATTTTATTATATTTAAATTGATGAGCAAGATGAAGTGTTTACAAACGGAAAATCCATTCATTATCTGACAAAGTAGATGTGTCATTTTGTTTAGATAGTAATTACGTAGGTTACGTTAAAGTTAATAGAATTGTGTAATTTGTTTCTGAAGCTTAGGTACAGTATAAAATACAACTTAAAATTATTTATTAACTAGATTTTTAGCTGTAGGTTGTATCTCGAACAGTAGACGGATCCTGGGAACTTAGCATAATGACACTCCGTTCCCATGAACACAGGAATTTAATTCGCTTTCCCTCGTTACCAGAGCGAGAAAATGAAAAAAATCAAAAGCTCATTTTAATTAAAAAAGCACATCTGGGGGAAAGTTACAAAAATATAGGGGTTCTACATATAATATTTCTTTCAAAATAAAAACATTAAGTATATTTGGACGGAATGTTTGGACATTAGTTTTTCTCAATTAATCCTGCTATTTCCAGCGTGAAGCTGAAAAAATAAGTAATTCTTTGTCATAAATAAAGTAGAAGTTGACGCTACGCTAAGAATAGGATTAATCACCACCGCATCCAGCACCGCTAGAAATAAGATAGGATTTTTAAGCAAAAAAGTTAGGTTCCACCGAGATTTGAACTCGGATCGCTGGATTCAAAGTCCAGAGTGCTCACCATTACACCATGGAACCGGTTATTATTATTTTACTATAATATTAATAGTATGTTGTTAATTATATGAACAAGAATAGAGCAATGGTTTATAAAACACTTGATTAAACAAATTTCTTATAATCTTACTCAACAACGTCAATTAGCATTTAATTATAATTAGTGCCTAATAATTTATTGTTAAGTGAACGCTAAATGACATCTTTCGTTCTTTATATGCATAATAATAATAAACTACTTGTTATATGTTACCATTTATTGGAATAAACTGAATATAATTAAAGGGAACTATAACTATAAGAAATATTGTTTTTTATACTATTTTTTTATTGTTGTAAATATGAAATGTATAAGAAAATTAATGGAAAATGTTAGTCGTAATAAAGAAATAACTGACTAAGCTTTTGTGAATTAAAGTTGCCAACGTCCATACCACGTTGAACACACCGGTTCTCGTCCGATCACCGAAGTTAAGCAACGTCGGGCGCGGTCAGTACTTGGATGGGTGACCGCCTGGGAACACCGCGTGTCGTTGGCTTTTTTTTTTGCATGTTTTTCTTCAATCAGGAAACAAATAGAAAATATATAAATAATATTATTATACTATTTTTATGAACTTTTGAAATCAGGTTGTAAGACAAGACGAGCTTGCACTTTTTTTATAAAATCTATATACCTAATGTAGAGTCACATAAGTAAAGCAGTTAACGCGTAAATTCTATGCCTGCAAGTAGAATTTTACTATTTTATTAAATTTATTAATAAATAAAAATGAGGATACAATTATACAGTAGGTACTAACGACCCAAACATGGCTTCGCCCGCTTTAACTTATTCTTATGTAAAAGCCAAATTATATAAAATATATTATTAAGATGTATGAGCTACATTATTCTACATCTAGAGTTTCATCTAAATTCGTTTTGTAGTATTTACCTACTTGAAAAAGGAACAATATACATTTTATAAAAGACATTAAAAATTAAAAAAGAGAAACATTTTTAAAATAGTACCTATGATGTTTCATTGTGGCATACTCAGCTATAAGCATGATTGTATCCGCTATTAAATAACTGACTTGACAACTTGTATTACACACTTACAAAAGTAGTTACTAACTAAATATAACCATTAAACTGCCAGTAAAATGTCAACTCTAACAATAGAATTTCCTGCACAAATACTGATTTAAATCCCAGCAAACTCTTTCTCCATACAGAACAGTATGGGGAGGATATTGTTCATAGTTCTGATGCTTCCAACTCTGGCACTATGTTCTGGAGAAGGAAATATACATTTGCTGGAAGAAGAAGTCGCTTCAGCTCTTAAGTCTTGTTCGCAAATACAAGATATACATGGAAAAGAAAGTGCAAAACGACAACGCCGAGCGAATATCTATTCTAATAATGACAAACCTCGTATAAACAGAAGGAATCAAGAAATTAACCCTTACAAGCATGCACGACGCAATGATAGCTTTCAGAACCAAATACATATTTTAAATGATACTGATTACGATTATTTGGTGTACAAAGCTGGTGATGGAGGCGAAAAATTTATTAACAGTGTCCCAAAACCTGCCTTGAATAATGCAAATAAAAAATATGTGAATGGAAGCAACAAGAGAATCAGAAGAAATGAACCGCTTTTAAGTAAAGATGATAATGACCAGGTAACTCATATAGAAATAATAAAAAAATAACGATATAATATAACAGTTGAAGCCAGTCGTAGTGCAGGAGCACAAGTGCCTGTATACGCGACTCTGTTTAAATTTATGTTTTCATTTTATCTAGTGTCGAGGCAAATCACGGCGTTGAGCTCCGCCACTGAACACGCTATTCCCCAAGAATTCGGTGGAAAGTGGCTAACGGATGTGTTAATAAGAACGGAATGTCTTAACACTAAATTCCTACGTTCCTTTTTCCTACCCTGCTATGTAGGAGATACAGCGCTAAGCTAAACATCAAAGAGGTTATTTGTCCAACTAAAAACGTAAACTTTAAGTGCGATGGTTACGAGTTCCATATTCACTCGGAGAAATTATTTTCATTCCTATTCCTATTCATATTCCTATTCATATTTATTTAAAAAAATAAATAAAAAAATTTTTAAAAATAAATATCTACATTTTTGTTTCAATTTTCTCAAGTCAATACGAATCACTCTGTTTACCTTGTTAGGCGGTAAAAAATGAACCTATAGCATATAATTGGTATACATTAATTAATGTTATTCAGAAATAATTCATGCATATAGACATCCAAGTACCTATTTCCAAGTTCTGAAACAATACGAAATTCATATCAAATTTTAATCCTTATCTTAAACATCATTAACATATATATTGGATACTTAATTAGAATTAAACGTATAATGAACATAATTTAAAAACTCAATAAAAAAACTCCTTGCAAAATAAAAACAGTCGAATTGATCCTCTTTTTCTTACAAAAGTCGGTTAATTACTTATTTTTTTGTTTTTTACAGTGCCTCAGCCAGTGTGTTTTCGCCAATTTGCAAGTGGTAAGAAATAATTCCACACGAGTGGTTAGTAAATAATTGACCATCACATTAGTCACGGCCATGTGTGTTTTCCACAGGTGGATTCGCAGGGAATCCCCCGTGAAGCGGAGATGTGGAATAAAGTGCAAAGCACCCTAGCATCTCAACAGTCGAGGGTATTGCTTAGGGATCAGTTGAGGGCGTGCTTTCAGGAACTACAATCAGGTATTCTGTTTATGAACTGCTTTTAAGTTATCTTAATTATAGTAAGGTACTACTTTAAAATTTTGATTGCCAAACCGTAGATAGATAGATTACGACCCTAGATAGATTGCGACAATATATATTATACCTTTAGAATCTTCTTTTTATAAACATCAATAAGCATTTTGCTTAAATAAGAGAAGGATGTAAAAAGCGGTCCGAGGGTGTGACTGTAACGCAACGGTTGTGCGTTCGATTCCCACTCGAGGAAGTGAAATATTTATTTACGTTTATATTTCCATTTCTTCGCTCTGGTGTCGAGGCAAAGCGCGGCGTTAAGTTCTGCCACTCAACACTCCTCCACTCAAGGACTCCTGAATTCGACAGAAAGTGGAGAACGGAGTGTCTTAATACTAAGTTCCCTCTGCCTACCCTGCTGTGTGCGGGATACAGCGTGAAGCTGATGTAAAAAGCAACAATTCAATATAGACTAATTATCAAATAGAAAAGGATTTTGTTTGATTGATCTCAGGAACTTTTATAATTAAAGTAAACATAGTACAAGAGTAAAAAAACATGGTCGTTTATTCATGGTAAAAACACCATTAAAAATGGTTATTCCCGTAGAGTAGATGATCACGTGAGATCATTAATTATAAAAAATGTAATAATTATAACGCACCGATGACCTAACAAATGTTTTGCAATAAACAATATCATTTATTCTAAGGACAAGGAGGTATCAATTCTCTTACGTAAATAGGTACTCGAACTGCAATTATGAAAATATTCCCAGAAGACATTCCATAAAACTATATTTTTCCCTGTTGTTTAATATTATTACCTATTTAAGAAATAAATAACTATAATTATAATTAAGTCTTCTATGATTAGTTCAGTTCAATTCAATTTTAATACCTAACATCTTTTAACCAACTTCAAAAAAAAGGACTGTACTTTTTTTTAACCGACTTCTATAAAAGTATTGATAGCCCCGCTCAATTCGACTGTATTTTGCTTATGATTGTTATCTCATAACTTTTGAGTGGGAGAATCGATTTTGATAATTCTTTTTTTATGTAAAAGCTGATGCTTTCTGTGTGGACCCATCTTAATCTGGCCCATTTCTGGCAACGTGGTCCATAAGAAAATCACATAAATCTTAAATTTGCATTAAGTATGTAAGTACTTATGTGCGCGACAAATGCAATGATTCTTTTTTTATTGGAAAGGATACACTTCAAGGATAACTTAATGAAGTTTGGTTCGATTTTGATTATAGAATACGGTTAAAGTCGGTTTTTTTTAATCAAAAAATATTTATTGTAGTACACACATACCTACTTAGTATGCAAGTCATTTGAAATTTAAAGCACCGGTATTACCTCCAACTTATCTGACCACAAAGTTATAATAATTAATTTGCATACAAATTTCCAATATTATATTATAATTTATTATTAATTTATGAAACATGTCCAAGTACTTAGGTATATATACTCAATAATAATTAGTGGTTATTGTGGTGCAAGTGCAACATATGAATAAATTAACAATAATAATTATAATATACTTACATAATAATTATTTAATAAAACTGAATAACAGTCTTTATTTATATTACAATAGTATCTTTTTCAACAGAATCGGAAGACAATGGATGTTCGTATTCAAACAAGCTCGAGCGTTGTCTAATGCTTAGATTCTCCGATAGGAAAATAAACCAGACTCAGGCTACTCCTTAAATTTTAATTAAAATTGTAAAGAATGATTATATAACCACGAGGCATTGTTACGAAATATTTTATTCTATAGTGTACAAGTGTTAAAGCAAAACACAATAAAGTTTGTGATTAAAAGCATTTTTTATTTGTTTTTTTATATCCACTATAAAAATAGGTATGTTTATATTTTCATTTCTTCGCTCTGGTGTCGAGGCAAAGCGCGGCGTTGAGTTCTGCCATTCAACACGCAATGAACGCACGCACGAATTCGGCAGAAAGTGAGGAACGGAGTTTCTTAACACTACGTTCCCTCTGCCTACCCTGCTGATTGCGGGATACAGCGTGAAGCTGATTTATAAAAAAATGATTACAAGTTTAGACTTGTAATTTAAAAAAAGATCCAAGAACGAACGGCAATAAAGAGGAACTCCTGTTCCTATTTTACCCTATATGCTGTTCCCTGTTCCATACTGTATATACTTAATTAAACTATTTAAAAAATAATGTACTAGATTTAATCGTAACGGAAAACAGAGACAAAATAATTACTGTACTTAAATCTTCATGCAGAAAATGAATGATGTTGTTACATAGTATTATGTAATATTTGATGCAGACTTATGGTGCATTACGAAACAAATAAAATGCAAATAATAAATACATAAAAACACATTTCAAAATTACTATATGTACACAACACAAAATTCATTTATTTCTGATAAAATGATTTTGTCTATATAAAACAGAATTTACTTATTTTAGATAAAATGTTTTTTTTCTAGCTTCACGATGTGTCCTGTACACAACATGGTAGGCAGAGGGTACCTAATGTTAAAATACTCCATTCCCCATTTTCTGCCGATTTCTGGGGACATTGCCTGTTCTGTTGTTGTTGGCGGAACTCAACGCAGTGCTTTTGCTCGAATGGGGCCGTCATTGTAGTAAATTGACATACACCAATGAAATTTATAATATACAGAGATTGACTTCTCTTGTCTTGCTGAGTCTTGACTTCTATTGATAGCATACATTATAATGCTTTTATAGATTACTTTGTGGAACTTATAATACAGGTTTAATATTAGAAATAGAAATATTAAAATTAAAAAAATCACATATATACAATTACTGGGTATTTAGGAAATGAAAATGGTTGAGGAAAGTAAATAAATGGTTTGTCTAATGGAGCATTTTTCAAATCATGTGGGAGTAATTGTGGAGGCAATGGTTCTTTTTTCCATAGTTCCATTGACTTGGACTTCTGAAAATTCAACTCATTAGTGACCAAAAAATATGTATTTTGAATGACAATATTTCAATAATAAACAATATCTTGATACTTACACATATAAAAAGAGTAAATGCCAAATATATTATCCTTAGCAATTTTTTGATCATGTTTCTAGAAAGCACATAAAATATCACCAGTCAAGAAAGCATTAAAATTTTATGGATAAGTAATGAAAATAAACTCCACAATGTAAATCATAAATTTAAAATATAATTGAAAATTTTATACAGCAGTATAAAAATTAAGAAAGTATTACATCTCAAATAATATGTAATTGTCTTATGGTAGTTTAATGTACTGCTGGAGCTAATACCATCAAGGTCAAAGTATTCAACGGTAATGGTTTTCGATTACCACATGCTCCAGGTTGTGCTTGAATATGTTTAAACCATCTACATACATTTATTAAAGATTCCTGCTCTGAGATTGTAAGTCGCTCCTGAAAAAAAATATAGAAAGGGCAAAGTTATTAATAATTGTAATTGAATTAATTTTGTTATAATTGAAATGATATTACTCACAATTAATGGATAAACTGTATGGTAAGCAGCTATATCAGTTACAGTTAAATAATAACCAGTTAAGTAGGTATTTCTCTCTAAAGCTCTATCAAGCCCCTGAAAAGATTTTAAGTATTTAATTTAAAAAAAATGCAAGTATTTTAGATTTACAATTGATAAAAACTTATGTACATAGTTTTTCCAAATTATAGAAATTATAGATTTATTTACCTGTAAGAAATTCTTAGCAAAGGCTGGATTTGAATGGGCTTGGTTGCCATACATAGTTATATGCTCTAACCATTGATAGCTTTGCAGAATTTGTTCCTTAGTCATAACAGTACCACTTTTTTCTACTAATCGAAGAACTATAGTAGCAAGTCCTTCCACATTTTCTTTATCTAAAACGGTGGTCAGTACCTAAAACAAATGTATATTTTATTACATATTTTTTGAAGATTTTCATTGTATTTCCTTCAGAGTCAAATGTGATTTGAAAATATACTTAATACTACACCTTATCGGTATTGTAGCACAAACTGCCAACTGGTGTATCAAGATATTTTCCTACATATTTTACTACATCCATAATTTATGAATGTTATTGTAGAATTTTGGTAAAATTGTAGTTTTTATATAAATTGGTTATTTACAATAACTATCATATATCATAGGCATACACAATAATACAGTCATATAACGGCATATAATTCAGCAAAAGCAAATGACAGTTGGTAGGTAAAAAATAACAATTAAAGAATCACAGAAAACATTTATCCTTAGAACTGTTTATTTATTTTTTAGTTAGCTTCGTTAATATTTATAACAAATAAAAATTATACCGTTAATAATTTTTATATCAGTTTTATTTAAGTAATTAATTTTGATCGTATCTAGTTCGATAATAAATATACAGGCGTCCCTCGTATAACACGATTAATTCGTACCGTGCTATATCAAAACCGTGTTAAACGAAACCAGGTATACCATACTGTACACCGTGTAGTATCGAGACCTTGTCTTGTGTTATATCGAAACCGTGTTATACGAGACTTTGAAATCATACAAATAAAGGCAATGCGTACCGTGTTATATCGAAACCAAATCTTAAGGTGTAAAATTTTATGATAGTTGAAATTTCGTTCCAAATTCTACATAAATGAAAAAGGAAGTTACCTTGAAGTTTTTATTAAGAAAAATAAATTAAATTCAATTTTATGATGAAATACAAAAATTTAAAAAATAGAACAAAAAATATGTTCAAAGACTAATAATAATAATTACATAGTATAAAACAAGTAGAAACAGCTTATTGAACGAAAACAAAAATTAAAATTTAAAATGCATATTTTTAAAAATCGTGTTATACTAATATCATTTCTTGTATCGTGTAGTATCGAAACCGTGTTATATTAGTCGCAATTCTTGGACCGTGTAATATCGAAACCGTGTTGTACAAGTACCGTGTTATACGAGGGACGCCTGTACAGCAATGATTTTATGTAATCTATATTAATACTGTTCTTATAAATGATTGCTTTATTTTAAAAATACTTAAAGATGTAATACTTAAATATTTTCAATAATACACCCTTATATCTTGATATACCGTATCGTACCATAACATAATATGTATTCAAAGCTTTACTGTAGTCTAACCTTCATCTATTTTATCATTTTCTAATCTGTTACATAAACAAATCTTGCTTGTGACGTTAGTGTCAAGTGTCAACAATTGACATTTAAATTATAAAATATTGACAGTGTCAAGGCTATTGGATTTTTGTTCGGCGATTTTATAACTCGAGAATCCATAAAATTAAACAAATTACTAAAACTTAAGATTAAACTGAATGTTTGATTATATATACATTTAACAATTAAGTCTAAATAAAAAATATACTTCTAAATATTGAGGAAATCATAGTGTTTTATATATATAGTGAATATACAGCAGATATATAGATGAATAATGAAAACTATCGTATCCATTACACGATAAACAATCCTAGATTATACTTAATGGACTCAAATAAGCCATAATCTGGTTATAAGTTTAACTAAATAATAAATAGTACTTAGCCTTCATGTTGACTTTATGCCATAATTATTTTCGTGTAACACCAAACAACCAAAATAATAAGGATGATGTACAAACTTTTAGTAAAAGAAAATTTGCCTTTGGACTGTTTATACTATTTCTCGTTAGCCTGCTATGGGTGGTATCGTCTGAGCTGACTATGGTACGTCTAATTTTAAAAACCTTTGGAAATGTATACATTCAAAAAATCTTATGTTAAATAACAAATATTATTTTCAGTATATATACAAAGAAAAAAAGCTGGAAAAGCCTTTTCTAGTGACATATGTAAGGAGTTCCTTATTGTTCATATATTTATTAGTATTATGTTTCACTCCACCAACAAGAGATCCCTGCCAGCCAGCCGATTACACAGTAAGACATTTTGATAATTAAAGACATTTTGTTCCTTTATCCAAAATAAATTACAATGTAAACAAGTTATATTTTAGTCATGTTCAATTCTAATAATTATATTATAAATTGTGGTAGGTAACTGTTAAGTATTTTCTTTTATTGCAGCAACTGTTAGAACCAACTACAGAAACAGATGATGAGAATTTCTACACAGAAGCTAATAACAGTTTGGTACGGACAACTTTGTTATTTAACTATTCAATATATTTTTTTCTTATTATTACATGTACTATTAGAAGCTGTATTATGCAGCTGCACTGCAGCACAAGGCCCCAATAAGATAAATCTTGCTATTTTCTTTTTTAAGGTTGTCATAGTGCAATGAGACACTCCTGTCTCAGTTAAGTTTGTATCATATTACTTAATTTTGTTTTAGGGAGACTCAACTTTTATACCTGTAAGGGCAGGTGAGACTACAGACAGTGATGATGCAGCACCTAGAGCTGTTCGCTTTAATAAAGTTGCTGAGGTAAGCCATTTTTTTTTTTCAAATTTTACGAAATTAAATTTTCTTGGTAAAACTGTATTTATTATATAATTTTAATTATGTTTTGCCAAGTATAAACAATGTCACAAAAACTAATTTCCTTCTACACTTTTTTATATATGGGATGCAGTGTGAAGATAAAAAAATTTTATAATTAACATGCATATATAATTTAAGTTCTTATTGTTATACATATAAATAAACCATTATTTGTGTTAAGATTTTTATAACTAACAACCCATACTACCATTTGTTTGTAAAGCCATTAAAAGTTTATGATAACAGTTGATAAGAATAAATTAGTTATGGTAACTGAGACCAATTTTTTATTTTTCAAGTTTTGACATGAATATAAATTGATAGATATTAAGCACTTTTAATTAATTAAATTGCATATTTTGAAGACCGCAATATTTCTACTTGCTATAAAAGTGAGTGGCATAGTTTCTATTTGCCTTGTGTTTTTTACTTTTTTCTCATAATTTGGAAAAAAAATATGTCCAATTGCATAACTAATTTGATATACAAATAGCTATATGTATGAACATCAGGTACGTGTAATGTCAGCGGCAATGGCGGGTGAGGCGCTTCTCGCAAGGCTTTCGTGGTCAGCTTCGATAAGGGCGACAGAATACGCCCAGAGAAGAGCCGCAGCCGCCGCCACGAGGCGACATTTGAAATTGGCCCTTGTTTTTTGTATACCGGTAAGTGAATTTAAATTCTATTCTATTTTATTCTATAGGCACAGGGAACCTAGTATTGAGACACTCCGTTGCACATTTCCCGCCGAAATCTGGAGGCAAATTGAGTGTTGTGTGGCGGAACTCAACGCCGCCGAAGCGACGCAGCGAAGAAATGAAAATATAAATTTTAAATAAATGTTTTATACATATAAATAGTTAGAGAATAATGTAAAAAAAAAAAATAACATGTTTAAGATATATCATATATAACATGTTTGTCTTACTAATCTATTAAGCCATATCAATAATTATATCTAATTATATGAATTCGTCATTCTGAATTGTACAATTTTTCCTATTGTTGTTTTCCTTCCTTTTGTGCGGTGTGTTTTTATTACGATTCGCCTGTTTCTTTTTTATTCGCCTGTTTCTTTTTTATTTTCTTTCTTATATTAAAAAAAAATCATACAAACACACCACACTACAAAACTTCGCACGCACAGCGGTCACGGCTGTGCGTGCGTCTTACCTCAGTGGGAATATCTTCTTTTATATATAACGTACTCGTGTCAAACAGGGGCAGTTGCTTGTTGGCAAACTAAAGAGCGCAAACTATGGATACGAATACTAACATTATTTATATATTTTTTCCAGTGGTTCATATCAAACTACCTATATCGTCTCAGTCTCCTACACTCGTCGACTTGCACAGCAACTCTCTACACGTCGACGACGGGCGCGTTCACTCTGTCCTTAGGCGCGCTGTTCGCACAGGTGCCCACCGACCGCTTCTCACTCTCTAAGTGTATTGCTGTCCTACTCACTACTGCTGGTTTGGTAAGTGTGTAAAAGAGACAGATAGTAGTAGAAAGAGACAGACAGAAGTCATATGTATTGAGGTGTCTCACTTCCACACATGGATCTTACCTCCACGAATGGACTTCACATGTACTTTGCTATGTGCAGGAAATAGTGTGAAGCTAAAAAAAATATCATATACGAGTTCTCGTACAATGTTGGCTTCCTATATATAAAATAGAATAAAAAAAATACTTATTATTTATTTGTTTAAACTGTTTCGCTATAGCGTTTTGAAAATACTTCCGGATTTATTTCTAATATTATATTGTACTTATATTTTCCAGGTTGTTCTAGGAATAACGGAGGGCCATCAAAGCAATTGGATAGCAGTCCTGGCTGCCATAGGATCAGCGTTATGTTACGCTGTACATCTGTTACTATTTCGCCGAGAATTAAGGAAAGGAGATGGGATTAACTCATTTTTACTAGTAGGTAAGTACAGGTTCAAATCTTTTTTTTTATATTCAAGTATTTTCGTCGCTGTTTACGAGTGGTGAAAAGTATATTCATGTAATTTAGTTTCTCAATTTCCAGTTATTAAGAGATATTACATTTTGTAAAACGCATTTCTCATTAAAAAAAACCGCCTTAATCGATTTTTTTGTAAGTTATGCTGAAATACTGTTTCCCGCTTTCTGTCCAATTTTCAAGGCGTATGTTGTTCGGAGATGAAAGCCAACGCCACGCTTTATTTTCTTAGCTGAGTGAAAAAATTAAATAATATAGAACCTGAGTAGAAATCGAATCATCGCGTTTACTGTGCTGTGTCTGGTCGATCTTCATTATGTTTTTTTTTTTTGGAAAATTTTGTACATTTGAGGCCGTCGTGGCACAGCGGCACAAGGGTGTCACAGTAACGCGACGGTTGTGGGTTCGATCCGCACTCGAGGAAGTGAAATATTTATTTATAAGGTGTAATATAGGTGTCGAGGCAAAGCGCGGCGTTGAGTTGTGCCACTCAACACGCAATGCCTCCAGAATTCGGCAGAAAGTGGGGAACGGAGTGTCTTAACACTAGGTTCCATTGCCTACCCTGCTGTGTGCGGGATACAGCGTGAAGCTGATTTTTTTAATCTTTTTTCTATACATTTCAAACCCATACATGTCACTGCACAACAGTAATGTAATTCTTAATCTTTTATATGCTTTTTATTGCTATAATAAACATTTAAAGATTGTTTAACTACTTTTTTATATTTGTAGCATGCTAACAGTGCGCATAATAACAATTTTATTAAGCTAAAGATTATTTATAAAACATTATTTTTATATATAATTATTCATTATTCTTCAACTTAAAATTGAGTAAAATTTTCAAATAAAACCAGTAACATGATACCTTAGGTTCTTTTTATTTTAATTTTTTGTGATAAAGTCACAAATAAAGGAGTAAAACTGGAGAGTAGCCAGAAAATTGAAATTGACAACAAATAAATATCATATAATTTTGTTAGACCAATAATCAAGACAAAAGATACAATAACTCTTGTGCTGTAGTTGCGCTGTGGAATTGTGTTAGTAAACGCAATAGTTGTTGGTTTGATTCTCACTAAAAAGACAAATAGATTTTCTCGGTAAGGTTAGAAAAGAGAACGCAATGATTAGTTCCGTCATTTATACACAATATCTCGAAAATTGGGCGGAAAGTGACAAACGGGGTGTCTTAACACTACATTCCCTTTATCTACCCAGCGTGACGCTAAAATCAATATTTATTTTTATTCTCCCAGGTGTAGTAGGTTGCGCCTGCGGTTTCCTAGCGTGGACAGTGGGCGGGGCGCTGGCTGCAACTGGCGTTGAACGGTTCGAGCTCCCCGCGCCAAGGTTGTGGAGCTGGTTGATATTGGACGGAGCACTGGGGCCGCTGCTCATTGAGAGTTTGTGGTTGTGGTAAGTTTTTTTTAATAGTTATTTTAAGTATAATTATGGACATACGGATCATATTCGAGACTCTTCGACTTGATGGGGGTCCGAATTAATACGTCAATATGTCAATTTTGATTACTCTTTTACCTTACCTTAAGTTACACAGAATTTAATCTTAAGTAACTAAACCTGGTTACGTAAGATTTAACCGGCCTACAGTTGATATACTCACTCGTGTCCACAGGGGTCGGTCATTGACGTCGTCTCAGACAGCCACACTGTCTTTGGCTCTGACGTTGCCGCTGTGCGCGTGCGTGGAGGCGTGGCGCGGGGGCGGGGCGGCGGTGGGTGCGCGGCTCGCGGCGGCGCTGCTAGCGAGCGCAGGCTGGCTGGCGGCCGCGCTGCCAGTTCCTCTGCCTAACCCTCTGGACTGGGTGAACGCCAGGCTAAGAGCTGCTGATGGGTTTACGTTAGTATTTTTATTTTGTTTTTGTTGACGTTTAATAGTAGTTTTGTAATAGTCGTGCCGCATCGATACAGTCTATTGCTGTTAATGCGCTAGTTGTGAATTCGATACTCATTTCCTTTTCATAGTTTTATGGGAACATGAATTAAATAAACTATATAATACATCTTATCATATATTTTTTCTAATAAAAACAAATTTAATATAAAAATATGTATGTTCTAATACAGAGCAATAAGAAATATATCTGAACTGGACGAACAATCAGAAGCGTTAATGTCATCAGATGAACCAACGTAACCCACATCCACCTTACAACACGAAGACACTATGAATGAGCACAGTGTGTAACCTCTTGTTACTCCTAGTCTAAAATATGTATAGCATTTAAATATAAGACCCTTACACATCATATTTTAAAATTTTAAAAAATATTAAATTACCATATCTACGTTTTATTTTAGTCTGTGGTTCTACCATTTTTGTTTTTTTTTTTATAAATTGATCTCTCGTTTTATTAGTATTAGTGGAATATTGTAAATCGAATGATCTAAAGATATCGATTTTTTTAATTATTTTGTATTTTTTAGTAATTTTGGGATATTTGTTTATGATAGAAGGTGCAATTTTTTTTGTGACAATGTTAGTTTCGTAGCAAAATCAAAAAAATGTTAAACAATATGGCATATATATATAACTTGACAAATTTTAATTATGTTATTCGGAAAATACCTCTTTGGTTTGCAGACTATATTTATTAATAGTGTTTAAAAATATATATTTTACACTTTTACCATTAATAATAATAATTATAGAAAAGCTAAATCTATTCTTCAAATTCAGCCTTTTATTATATTAATATATTATTTTATAAAAAATCATTCCATTAAATATAATTACTGTAATATATTTAATATATATTCATTTATTTTAAGTATACGACTGTTTTATAATTTGTACTACTCTTTTAACGAACAAACTTCTCTTACCTTTTTATTATCGTATCGTATAATATAAATTATTTGCAGTTTGAAATCTTGTTAAATTTATTACTTAATTTTTAAGTTTTAAATATAATAATATGTATATTTTGTATTCTTTGATCTATTTGTTATTTTTTGAGTGTAGTGATATAAGTGCTGATGGCTATAAGAATATACATATATATCAAAATAACTTCTTATACTACCTACAGTACATGGTTATAAATGTATGAAATTTTATGTTGCACATGTTACTATAATATTATATTTATATTGGTCTAAAAAAATAATTCCGGTTGAACTTGATAGAGCATTTTAAAATAATAACAATAATTTAACTATCCGAATAGTGATATTAATAAATAACCGAGAGTTTTCTGCAGATTGAGATGTAATTAGAAAATGTTATCAGTTGTATAAAAGTTTATCTTGTCGCTCCAAATGTGTTTTCAATAGCTTCCTAATAAATAATGTAAATGTGAAAATGGTAATAAATTATTAGTTGTTATAAGGACAAACCACCTTATTATTATTTAACTTTTATATACATATATTTATTAAATATAAAGTATAGTCCTCGAGGTTTAAGTTGAGCTTTGCATTTGTTGAGTGTTCATAAAATATAATGTAGGTGTGACGTCGGACGTAAACTTGACGACTTGATAGGCCTACACCTCTTATACTGATAACAGTGTACATGTATTCTATAATTGTGTATATTTATCTTTTTTATTACCGGTCAATTTCATTCGTGTGTTTTCCATACAACGTGACATTGGAGAAATGAATTGTGCACTGAATGAACTGGCACGCTCGAAACGCCATATATCAAGAATTCAATTCAATTCTGATAACAGTGTCACATATTTAATTCTTAATATTTTATGTTCCATTTATTAAAAGCCAAAAGATAAAATCGACACTATCACTGTACAATAATGGAAAAATGTATGTGAGGAAGTAGTTATTAAGGATCCAACGACAATTCACGAAACGACATTGCACCTGTAGAAGAATTGATATATTTTATGTTTGAATATTTTTTTATAGAATATTAATGCTTATTGCATTATTTTTAAAGGTTTTTTTTTGCTTTTAGATATATTCCCACAATTGCAAAGCTGAGCTAAAGCCTCGCGAACTGTATATTTTTTAATGTGTTCTGACTTCTGTGTGAATAGTTTGCATCTCTTCGTGTTCTTTGTACTGTTGCTTGTAAAAAAGTTGATAATAGTGTGGTTAACAATAAAATAATTCTTACAACAGTTTCTAAACCTTTTGGACATAAACAAAAGACAATGTTATCAATAAATTCCTTGTAAAATATACATGTGTAAGTTAGAATGTTTCGAAATCAGTTCAAGTTGTTTTCGTCGCTTTATTTTACATTAATTTTCCTATTTAGTAACATTATCTCTTGTTTACCTTACAACCCCCAACTTTGTCCTCCATTGTGACATTGGCAAAGTGATAAGTGCTCAACTGGCACGTCCGGAACGCCGTAATGAAATAAAAGAACAGAGCTGATGTTTTAGTCCTTGTGTAATTATAGGCGATTCTCATAAAGTATGCACAAACTTTTTTTTCCAAATACCCATAATATTCTAAATTTTGAAGTAAATCCTATTTTTTGTAATATACAACAAAGCATTTGCTTTATGCTAATCTGTCTATATGTAACTTTTGTAGTCATATTAATGTTTTCTGATACATTGTTTGGTAATATGCCCCGATATAATAACAGTAATCGATTTTCTTATTTTTGTGGTTAATAATAGTAACAAATGTAATAAAATCTTTTATGAGAACTATTGTTTTATTTTTAATTCATTTAATGGACTTCGTGAAGGATAAGATTTCATCCTCTCGTCTTTCCTCATCTCCTCGTGTGTCTCTGACTCAGCAAATCGCTCTAATAAAATGTATTATAATAGCCCTTCATTACCTTCATATTGATAAACATTAATTTGAATCCCGAAAGAGATAATAAACGTCTAGTTAGAACTAGTGTAATAAACCAGGTAGGTATTTCTGAAAAAAATCTGAAAATAATGAGTGAAATAATATAAAAGTATTATTAAAAATTCGGAAGATATGAAACCGAAGTGTCTTAATAGATAATGGAGTGCCTTAATATTAGAATCCCTCTGTCAACCCTGCCAAAGAAAGAACAATCTCACACATTAATTAAAATTTACATGGTTCTCTTGTGTAAATGTATTCTGTGGTCTAGTTTATTATTGCCTGTGGGAAGCTGTCAGTTGTCAAAAAAATAAAGCTTAAAGTAAGGTTATATAGCCCAGATTAAATGTTTTAAATTACGATTTATTTTGATTCTACAAAGAACTATGTTTAATTGATAATGTTTATATATTATAACAAAATGTCACTTGTTATAAAATACACTATTAAACAGGCTTTGCCTGTCTCCAGTCGTTTTTGTCCTATATTTAATAACACCTACAAATATAGTACAAATTCGAAAACACCGAATGAAAGCGTGTATAATAATTTTACTGATTGGGAGACTTTAAGTAAAAAGAAGAAAATAAGTAAGGCTATGAAAGCTTATCTGGAAAGAGCTAAGGAACACGATGAATTTATGAAAAAGCAACAATTTGAATATAATATTGGTAAAAGGCATCTTGCTAATATTATGGGAGAGGATCCAGAAACATTTACACAAAAAGATGTTGATCGTGCTATTGAGTATCTTTTTCCTAGTGGAATTTATGACTCAGCTGCCAGACCTTTAATGAAACCACCTGAAGAAGTTTTTCCCGCACGTAAAGCTGCTGAATTTGATGAAGCTGGTAGACCTCATCACTTTTTATTCTACACAGGAAAACCTAATTTCTTTAAACTTTTGTATGATGCATCAGATAATATTCAAACTTTATATAGTTATGAAGACAAAGTTATGAGGAAGAAAGAAACACCAAATTCTAATGAAAAATTAGAACTAGATTCATCTGCTTGGGTAACAAAAGAGGAACTTGAGCAATTGTTAGTAGAAAACATTAATGAATTGGAATATGATAATTTTAAATTAGTGATGGACAGGCTTGTTGCTCTACCATACTCTTACAAATGCAAAGAGTTCATTGAAAAGTACAGAAAGCCATTATCCACCCAAAAATTTGCATTAGAAATTCCAAAACCCAATTACGACGAAAATGGCCGTGCCTTTGTCACTACTTATGAGTGTTTGAGAAAGAAAGCTAGAGGTGATGTGACTATCTTATCTCCTGGCACAGGAAAAATTACTGTAAACGGAAAGGATATAACATACTTTGAAGATGTACAATCTCGTGAACAGGTTATATTTCCTCTGATATTTACTGGTATGGAAAACAAAGTTGACGTAGTATGTAATGTAGAAGGTGGAGGACCGTCTGGCCAGGCTGGAGCCATAAGATGGGGAATAGCATGGGGTTTACGCAGCTTCATTGATAAAAGCATGCTTGAAGCAATGCAAGTCGCTGGTCTACTGACAAGAGATCACAGAAGACGTGAGCGTAAGAAGCCTGGTCAACCTGGTGCCAGAAAGAAGCCTACTTGGAATAGAAGATAATTTATGCACTAGTTAATAGTGTTATAGTTTTAATAATAAACAAAATAGTTTCAAAATATTATAGAGTTTTTATTCATGTATATTTATTTATTATTTTTAAATTTTTTCTTCATCATCTTCTTTCTACCGCCTATCTTCTTTTGGAACATTGTGTTCTTTCTTTCCTTATTGTATATCCTCTTCTTCATAAGTGACTTTAGTTCTCTCCTATCCTTATTTCTTTCATTTTCATCTTTCTTACTAAAGAATAGTAATGCATCTGTAAACAAATATAAATATACAATAATATGCCATACATTGTGTAATTTTGATATTTAAAAAAAAATTAAAACAATATAATAAAATTATGATATTGCTCTTGAGTAATATATGTATATGTCTATTTTTGTTTCATGCTTTGTTATCAAAGTAAGCAGAGGCAACCTAATGTACTACACTTGTCACAGTGCATAATTGGGTCATAGTATTCTAGTGCATACTTTGTCTAACCAACTTAACACCTCTGCGTGGGGATTGAACCCTCAACCATTTCATTCTCCATTGAAGACTGTCCCACTATGCAACAACTGATGTGACTTTTCTATCAAACAATAAAATAAATGTATTGAAGATATGAATTTACATTCTTAAATAGAATTTAAAAACATCCTATATTACCTTTTAATCTAAAGTCATCAGAAGAGAAAAATAATTTCTCTCTCCATACTGTTTTAGTTTCACTAATCTGAACAATAGGATCTTGTATCTTTTCATCATCTTCGTTTTCTGATTCAGAGGAATCATAGACGAATGGATTCTTTTCACCTAGATCTAAGGGGTTTTTTACTTTTGAATCTTTTTTAGGTTTTAATTGAATATAGTCCTTTACTTGATCTTGCTGTGTTTCTGTCAAATATTTAAAAAAAAAACATTTGTTAATTCTCTCTTCAGTATAGTTTAAAGGTTAGAACATTCTGATAGTTATCAAGTAGAACAAGTTTGAGTCCTACTACATTTTAATTCTTTTATGTTTTCTAATATTAACTTTAGTGTGGAATACCAGTTTAAAAGTGTTAAAAATACACATTTTAGTTCTTCTTGTGTATAAATAATGCAATTATATTTTTTTAAAATATTACCTTGATATTGAGCGTCATCTTTTGAAAATAAACTTCTCAAGCTGAATGCATTAGGCTGTGTTATAGCTTCTTTTAGAGTGTCACTTATTTTATAAAATTGCTCCTTAGACACTTCAACCTTTTCAACCACTGGTTCAGGTTCGGCAACCTGTTGTTCTTCTTCTTGGTCTTTAAATTTTTTCTTTTTTGATTTTTTTCGCTCTTCTTGTTTCACTTCTACAGGTGCTAAGTATTTTGCATGATCAGGCTGCATAGGATCAAATCTCAACATGCCCAATTTTGCTCTAAAATTGAAAATTATATTTAAGTACACACACATACATACACACAATACACACATTTCTGCAGCAATTATTTCTGTTTAAAAACTGTTGAACAAAAGAAGTATTTTTATTTATTTATTTTATTTTAAGTAAAATTATTTATAATAAGAGGCCTTTGTGGTAAAATAGGACAGTGCTTCAGTATAAACTCAATATTTTTTGTTGGAATCCACTGATGATAATTAATTTTGTTTAAATGTGTTTGTTAATCAAAGTATGGTATTAGCTTTGAATTCTGGCCTTCAACATTTCTGTAATAGATATGGAGAGTATAGACTAGAGTACTTAATTGATACAACAAGCAAAGAGAACCTACCTAGGTTATCTTTGCCTCTTATATCTATAAACTATGAAAATAATATTAAAATAATTTAATTTTTTTTATTTCTTTTTCAAGACAGGATTGAAAAAGTTCAAAGAAATTTTACTTACTTTGATTTATTATTAGAAGAATCTGCAAACTTTGTTTTAATTTGAATTCCAAGAACATCTTGTAGAATGTTCATTTGCTTTGACTTTTCATCAGCTTGCTCCAAATCCACTTGGTCTTGTTCTGTATTATCTTCTTTGTCATTTTCATCTTCAACAAACCTATCATCTAATACAAATCGTTTGTCAGACTTATATGTTGACTGTAAATCTAGAACCTAAAAAAAATATAACTTTGAATATTTTAAAAGTATGAAATTTGCAAGAAATTAAATATAAAATTATAACTAACTCTTTGTCCTTTCTTGCCCTCAAATTGTTCCTTTATTTCAAAATTTATATCATCATCGCTGGCTTCATCATCAAATAAATTTGTAGCACCATTTATGTTTTTTTTACTGTTCTTGTTTGTTATAACATGGTTTTCTATGACATTATCCTCTGTATCTGAAAAAAATATTTTCTTATTTGGCTTTTTATCCTGCAAAAGAATTGTAATAACATTTTATTTACCACTAGCAACTCACTTGCAGCTTCACCTGCTTGAACTACATAATTAATAATTTACTAATGTGCATTACTTTCTATACTAATACACACTGAAAAGTAAAGTTTGGACAATTCAAAAAAACATTTAGAGTAAATTTTTCAACTTTCACTTAATGTTAGTGTAATGTCTGATTACCTGAGTGGAATTAAACTCATGACTGTTACAAGAGTTAAACACTAAATTCACATTGCAATATATTAAAAAAATCAAATTTTAAAATATTAACCCAATCAAAATAACATTAATAAAACTTACTATGCTTATAAGGCCTGACTTTATAATGTTTTTCTTTTCATTAAATTCTTGCTTTTTTTTCTTCATTGACTCTAGCCTTTTGATATCTGAGTTTTGCCTTTTTTCATCATCTTGGAATAAATTGTTTATTTTATACTTTTTACTTTCATTTTCATTGTTTTTTATATGTATTATAGGAGCAGATTTCTCTGGAATTACTTTTGATTTCTTTATAGTAAAACTATTGTCTTCAAATTCATCATCATACTTTCTTTTTTGAAAATTTAAATTTTCTGTTTTGTTTTCTCCTTCTGTTGCAGAATGTGTTTGATCAATCTAAGATAAATAAATTAATAATTATAAATGTTAAACATTTCTAAATATAGTTTTTATGTATAAGAAAATACCTTTTTAAGTTCCTTTTTATTAGATTGCTCCCTTTCTCTTTGTAGTCTTTCTAAAAATCTCTCTCGGGCTCTTGTAACATATAATTTATTTCCATAAAATTCTTCATTAGAAAAATGTTTTATACCTAATAAAAAAAATTCAACAACTTCATTTTATAATTCGTTAAGATTTTTTTAAATAGCTAAATATAATTTATATATAAGTAATTAATTTATATTTTTTTATTACATTACTTACATGATTCAATATTAAAATTTGATGCAGATAAAGTTATGAATGCAAATTTCTTTTTATCATTTTCAGTGCCAGGTTTAGTTTTTAAATCGAAATTGGTTATATCTCCATACGACGAAAATACTTTTCGTAATGCATCTTCACTTAAGTTATCTGGTAAATTGCCAACAAACAAGCGAGTAGTGAAAGCCATTAGTAAAATCTGAATGAAATTATATTTACAATTTAAATATTCTTAAAAACATATTAAAATATCTCAACGTGAGTTTTAAAGTATATTATAAATTCATAATAATGTACATGTACAATGAATTGATATTTGACACTTCACAGGAATTGTCAATTACACGTGCTGTTAAACATCACAGAATATATATACAATATACAACAGATCACATATATCCATAGATA
Organism: Heliconius numata; assembly: GCA_016802625.1. Taxonomy (NCBI): domain Eukaryota; kingdom Metazoa; phylum Arthropoda; class Insecta; order Lepidoptera; family Nymphalidae; genus Heliconius; species Heliconius numata. The sequence continues at coordinate 47,549 of JAEBDU010013118.1, forward strand.
ATTGTAAAAAATATAAGCTAAGCTAATAAGTCAGAAGTTTGTTTATACCTCGAATCATAGATAATACACATATTCTAGAGCCTCGAATTCAAACAGAAATTGACGCTCGCTGGCCGTTACATAGCGAAATTAGTGGAAGTTGTTTGGATGAAATAAGTTATTGCAAATGGTTTATTATAAAATTTATTAATACATATTCGACCTAAAAATGTCTGATAGTGACGAAGAGATAATGGCTGAAACGTTACATAGGCTGCAACACAACGTAAATATATTTTCTGCTTTCATTCTTCAAATTAAATATGGTGCTTATTTAGGAGCAGTGTTTTGTAAACATAACCATGTTTACTATTTAACCAAATAATTCACTAAATTGTTTACATTTGCTAAACATGAACGTCATCTCAGATTTTGGTTTTTAAGTTTGTTTATAATTTCACGTCATGTTAATTTTCTAATAAAGTCAATCATCAATAGTTCAAATATCAATAAATTATTCATTTGTTTCAGTTATTATATTTAAATACACGATAAAGTTTTGTATTTACGTAATTAATATGTTTCAGATTATGAATTCAGCAGTTACAAACATGAATAACACAAATTTTAATTATAGTCATAATTCAGTGACTTCGACTTTTAAATCAAACAGTAATAGAATATCATACGGCTTACAAAGCACAAATCGAGAACATATGTATTTTAGAAGAGAAACATCACCAATGTCGCTAAAAAGTTTTCGCGACTCGAGACCACAGAGTTTTCGTAACTATCCTGGTAGTGTAAGATCTCACATATCCGTTTATAATGGTAGAGGTGGATCACCTATGTCTATGAGGAGCGTTGGTAAGTATAGAGAAACTAGCATATATAATACATCTACTATACAAAGTAAATGCAATGCATTGTTTGGTATATTTAATCAAAATAACTTAATTTTCTAAATAAATTAACTTTTTAAAACTCTTTTAAAACTTATTCAAATAGTAAAAACAAAATTACTTCAAACTGCTTTAAAGTTCTATTGGAATTTACTTAAAACTATTAATTTTCAGATAGTAATGTACTTGTTGGTGCAGTGGACATTGCTCAGGCTCTCAATAATACCAAATTTAATAAATATGATTTAAAGTTGATCAAAGAAGCATATAATAGATTATTTAAAAATCAAACAAGGAAAAGAATTGGGAAACGAAAAAGGCAAACATCATATGTCAAGGGTCGTAGAAGAAAACGACGTGGTTATGATTCAGGTGAACAGGGAAGCGAATCCTCTATGAGTAGTGATGATTGCAGGTCCACTCGAACATTTGACAGTAGTAAAAGTTCTGAGCCAAAGTCTACAAACATGGATATAACACATTTCAGATCCTCTATTAGGGATTGTGACATGTATAGAGATCACACAGAAATTTTGAAACAAACAAGACTTCAGAATATACTTGCCCTTATAAACACTAATGTTCCTCATGAAAAGCATGATACTATAATACATCAAAGTCAAAAATGTAATAGCATTGATCAAAAAACATCACAGAAAAATATTTCTAATATAACATTAAAAGAAAGTTTAACAAAAGGCACCAACTCCCTCCTTCTGCCATCACAGAGATTTAACAAATCTGTTGTCAATTCGAATAATACTGAAACTTCCATAAATCAAAGAAAAGATATGCAAAATAGTGATAACAATAATAAAATAAATCAACAAAATATTGATACTGATAGTGAAAATGAGAAGATATTTTCTGAAATAACAATACATAAAAATCCACAACAAGGTCAACAAAAAAGATTTCTTGAGGATAGTGAAGCTGTATCTTCTGACAAGAAGAAATATAAAGCTGCATCACCAATTACTCAAAATAATGTAAACAATTTTACACAAAATGATTTTCTTTTCAAGAGACCACTAAGGCCCGCTAAAAAATCTGCATGCAATAAAATAGAATCAGCTCCAGAGATGATTATCGCCATGTCTAAACCTGTACCTGGCAGTATACATTTAAACTTACCTAAGAAAACATCTGACAATATAGACCAAACACACAGTCAGATTCCCGTTAATAGCACTGAAATAGATGAAAGTTCAAACCAAACAAAAATTTCTCAAAACACAACTGATGTTTCAATGAGACCCAGTTTTATTAAAAGAAAACTTTTCACTCAGAAACTAGATGTTGCAGAAAAAAATTTAAATAGTGATAATGTGGGGACAAACAGTCCACAAACAAAATTGTATAGTGGGGTACAAAAGAAAAACAAAGTAAGGAAGCTAGTTACATCACAATCATGCTTAAGTCGAGATGTATTGTGTGATGATAATGTGTTGGATTTAATTCATAAAATAGTTCCACCAGATAAAATCAATGCGACAGCAGCATCTAAAAAGAGAGAAATCAATAAAAGTAATGAAAATGATAAATGGGATGTTGCATCAGTCATTTCAACGTGTAATACCAGTGATATCAGCGATACATTCACAGATGAAGAAATATTTAAAGCTTCAAGTAATTTAGATAAAAGACCAGAAACAGTACAACAAGCTGTTAGAAATGTTAAAGATCATGTTGATTTATTAAAAAACAATAAACTTAAAATAGTGACTCCATGTAAGGTTACTTGTCAAAAGTTACCTATAGCTAAGTCTAAAGAAAATCCAAGGGAAATTGAAGAATCAAATTGTAAGTACAATAAAAGTTGCCTGTTGTAAGTTACCTATTTTAGTTTAAAATTATTAAATATTAAATGAATTCATCAGGGCCAAGGTTAGGGCAATGGGACATCATTGATATGTAAACACAATGATTGTGTATTCCATTTCCCCTTAGAGAAATAAATTATAATAACAATATTCTTGAATCCATTCACCATCACATTCACTAAGGGTGGCGTTGAGTTCCTCTTTTTAACACTCATATCTTGAATTTGGGCGGAAAGTGGGGAACAGGTCTTTATTTTTAAACATATCTCAACTCAGATATCAATCTTGAGATTATTAATCTATCAATGAATACGGCCTCTCAGGGCCAAAACATAGGTGCTATTCCCACCCTGGTTTATACAGTATCAACCTGGCTAAAAATAATGAAATAAATTGTAATTTCCGATATATTTAGTACTTAATTAATTTTTGATTACAGGTCTAAATAAGAAAACTCTTTCTAACTGCATTAAATCATTTTGGGATACAGATTATGAGAGTGACATGGAAGAAATAAATGTAACACTTGGGAAATCCAGGAAATGTGTAATAGGTGAAGATACCGTAATGAATGAAGTTAATGAGAAGAATAACACAAGAGGAACGATTCTGACTATAAAAAATTCACAAAATGAAACTATTAAAAGTAGCATCAGATCTGATATAGGACAAGTTTTAAAGAAAACTATTATTCAGGAAAACAAAAAAAATAATATAATGGCTAAAGATTTGAATAAAGATACCAAAAATGAGAAATATAAACCAACGAAAAAGGATAGTAAATGTAAGCTTGAAAATGAGAATATGAAAACAAAATCGGTTCAAACTAAAAATAAAGCAACAAACAAAGAAAATATATGTAATACATCTAGAGAAAGTTTAAGGCTTAAAGAGAAAAATGAAAAAAAAGACCTGGCAAAACGTACCTGCCGGGGACGTCAAATGTCTAAAGAAAATGATGATGATATAAAGACAAACAAATTAAATACATCTAGAGAAAGTTTAAGGCTTAGAGAGAAAAATGAAAAAAAAGACCTGACAAAACGTACCTGCCGAGGACCTCAAATGTCTAAAGATAATGATGATGATATAAAGACAACCAAATTAAATACATCTAGAGAAAGTTTAAGGCTTAAAGAGAAAAATGAAAAAAAAGACCTGGCAAAACGTACCTGCCGGGGACCTCAAATGTCTAAAGAAAATGATTATGATATAAAGTTAAACAAATCAACAAGCAGAAATAACAAGAGTAATAATAAAAATAACAATAATAACGACATGAAAAACAATAATAATCTGAAAGGGACCAGCTCTGTAAAGAAAAATAATACAATTAAACAAACTCCAAAGAAAAAGCAACAAACTAGAAACTTATTTGATACTCCAGTTACTCAATCAAGTTTTAACATTACTAATAGAAGTTTAAGAGTTAGGTATACAAAGTAAGTTTTAACAATGTTCTTAGTAATATTAATTAATATATTAATGTAATTCCATGCAAGGCTTGAATATGTTAATAATTGACTCGCAGATATATATATTTTTTAATTTATAAATATTAGAATTACCTTGAAGCCAGTTGTTGTGTAGGGGCATAAAACATGTGACTGTACCATTGTAATTTGTGTGTGAAAATTGGTACGGAATTAAAATCTTGTATAAATAATAAGTGAAATTGGACTTTTAGCATAATATTAACTTAAATACTAACATTGTAAAATATTAGTAAATATATTCGTTTTCTTTTTTGGTGTGAACGTATTTTTAAAACCAAATAATTTTTATTTATTGTACGTACGTACGTACAATACAAGCTGAACCCGTCACACGGCAGGTCCGCTTTATTGCAATTTATTAATAAAATTTAAGAGTTTTATATGTAAATATAATTTAAACAGTATGAAGTGAATTACTATGTTAAGACTTACTAATACATGTTTGTAAACTTAATATTTTCTTTGATAGTTGCTAGACCATTTTAAATATCATGTTAATTAATTAAGAAAATATGTTTTAACTATTGTATAATAAATAATTGAATTACTATCTCGTTTATTTTATTTAAAAAGGATAAAACTGATTGAGAAATTGTAAACGTGACAGGTTATGGATTCGATTCCCACTTGTAGAAATGAAACATTTAGTATTTTATTTTCTTTCATTTGGTGGAAAATAGGGAACAGAAGTAGTCTTAATGGGAATGGAGTGTCTTAACACTACGTGCTGTGAGGAATATAGAGTGAATATAAAAAAAGTTATCCTTTGTTTGGGCATTACTTTTAATATTATAGAATCTCTTCGTACCATAGCCCTAAGTTCAGATGAACGCGCGACGACGCGCTAGTCACCTGATCAAATGGCGGCGGCTTGCGCGCGTGGCATCTCAGTGAATACATTCAGTGAGAATGGACACGGAGGGAGCTATTTGCTTGTGGGGTTCACAAACACAAACTGCGATGTCGTTGTCGAAAGCAAAGACGATACTGGGTTCACCCTATTTTGAGATAAAGACAAGAGGCATCAACAACAGCGCGCGTCGCCGTACCTTCTACCCCTAAGTTCAGAAACTTAGGGATACTCTTTTTGAAATATAAATTTTCTTTGTTACAAACTTACATTTGCAGATCTTAAGTCATATCTATGGAACAAAACCTTATAACTATTTGAAGTGACTAGGACAAAAATACAGTTAAATAAAACACCATTTCATTAATGTAGTTATTTATTTAATAAGACTTCCACAAACAGAAATCCAGATGCTTTTTATTACATTTGCAGTTAAGGCAATTTATGAATGCTTTTACAGTAAATAAATTAATTAACTATAAGTTTAACCAGTGATAACATTTCCCGCCAACAAGTCGTTAGTACTTAAGACTCGCGAAACACTAAGAAATTCTATACTAATCAATCAATAAATCGTATTCTGATCAATAAAATACCTATAGTTAGTTAGATTTAGTGCGTACACACAGCAAGTTTCTTATTTAAAACGTCGTCATGTAATACGGCCCTCTACTTTATATTACATTTTACATACATACAAAATTTTTTTATGTATTGATAAATTTTTATAATAAATTCAAAAATATTCAGATCTAATTGTTATTCACTTTGAGTTAGGGCCATTAATGTTAATAAATTTAGATAACACAAACAAGTAACAGTAAACCTCTCCATATATAACAATCTATTAAATGCATGTCACAGGGCATCCGCCCTACGGGTAAACCTACTAAGCACTCCATATGCACCATAGCATTTTGTTATTATAACATAATTTTAGTCTTAAAATTCTACTAAAGCAACCTGGATTGGAAATAATATCAGTCAAGTATAATGCTCCTAATTAAATGAGGAATGCACTTATGTATTCACACAGCCATTGGCCATTTAGATACATATAGCCAACAATTTTTTATAAACGCCACATATGAAAGTAAATATTTGCAAAAAAAAAGGAAATCAATAATATAAATAAATGTTTTATTACATATATATCTAATAATAATATTATTATATAATTTTGTTAATTAAATTGTATTACGGGCCACATTGATAATATAATATACATATAAATCAAATCCTTAGAAGTGGATCGTTGTATTTATTTAGGAACTAATTGGCGTTTGAGCCACTGTCCTACGGCTATACTATAATATATGTATGTAAGAGCATTATGTCATAATGTGTCAAACCCAAAAAAAAAAACTTTTGATAAATATTTTCTACTAATTCAAACTTGTATCACAACCACTCACAAAGCGTTTCTAAAGCATGATAATAAATGGTGCAAATATTATTGAATTCATATTACAGAAAAAAAATTACATCCCAGAGACAATCAACAATTTTTGAAGCAACAAAAATAATGACACCATAATTCTACACAAAAAATAGCATTGAATACAATTTTAACATTTTATTTCACTTGTTTTACAGTATTTAATTTCCAGGGTTGCCACATTATGACGTCACACATCAACTCACGACTCATTGGCTGTGAGATACTTAAGCACGGTGTCGATGATAGTAAGCGATATAATTTCGAGTTTTATAATATACAAAGAGGACTATGATACGCGTATGATATACTTTATATTCAATATTCGTCTTCCTCTGGTGGGTGAGGGTTGTCACCGTCTACTTCTTCAGGAGGCGCGAACCCGTCCTGAAATTAAAAAAAGAATATTTATGTATTGTTTATTGCACATGATATCAAATTAGATCAAAGATACTGGAGGAAAAAAAAAGCATGCGGGCCCCGGAGGATATGTATGAAGAAGTTGATGACAGTGGACGAGGCGAAAGAGGTATGCAGTGATGGTACTTCGTTTAGCGTTCCGTTCTCTCTGACTACCCCGCTAGGAATACAACGTAAAATTAAGGTAATTAAATTAGAGCCCGTCATGACATAGGAGGAAAAGCGTGTGAATGTAAGCGCGACGCGTGATGTTAATGAAACCACGTTAGCAATAGTAACTAACTAGGATTAATTTGTGACAATATTTTGTAAATTTCACGTATTTCTATATTTTGATGCAAATGCAACAATTATTTGGAGGCATCCTTATAATTATACCTACTAGGTTATTATTAAGACATGGGCGTAGGAATAGGGGAGGCAGAATAGTTTCGTGCCCACCCCAGAAAATTTACTAACATAAAGTTTGCCCCGGAAAAATCATATCATAGAAGTATCAGAATTATACCTGCTACTCTTAGAATACGTCATACACGTTAAATATAAATATACAACGGAGACTCAATGACGTCTTTTTAAATCTCATAACTAATATTATAAATAACTAGGTATAAGATTAACATTTATAATTTTATTAGCATACCCATTCTTATTAATCCATTAAAGAAATTCAAACATAATTGTATATATATTTTTCTCAAATTCACGCTGTATCACGTAAGTATCAGGGTAGGCATAGGGAGTCTAGTAGTAGTAGTGGCATTGCGCTTCGAGTGGCGGAACTCAACGCCGCAACGTCGCTTTGCCGCGACACCAGAGTAAAGAAATGAAAATATTAAATATTTAATTTCCTCGAGTAGGAATTGGCTTACGTGTTGTTTTATTTATAGATTAATATGTATTATGTTCCAAATAAGAGTGTATTTGTTCTGTTTTCGCATATTAATTATGAATTAATTTTCCTTATAATAAGTATATAAGCTGTTGAAATAATATAATTCCACAACACAGCAAAAATAACAATAATAATAACTGTAGTTGTGAGTTCAAAACCCTCTAAAAAATTTAATATAGCTACTAGCTAAATTTCTACCCTGCAAAGAGTTTTGAATCTTACCTCAGTTGCATATAAGATGTCCAAAATCTTTTGAACTATAGGACCATTCTGTTGTTCTTCCATCTCTTGACAGATTAACTCTATATCCCGAAGTTTGCCAAAGTAGAAGTCTCTCTCCTTCTCCAAACCGTCCACTGTTGCTTTTAACTCATTAATCTATAAAAAAAAGATATGTATTAATTATTATATTTAAAATAAATAAATATTTTTAACATATATAAATATAAGAACATTAATTAAATTGTGACCCAGCATTTGACTATAAACGAGATGGTTGTGCGTTCCATTCCCACTTAGGGTAATGAATTATCTTCGGCGGAAAGTAGGGAGCGGAGTGTCTTAACACTAGGCTCCCTCTGCCTACCCTGCAACGGGATACAACATGAAGTTATTTTGTAACTAAATTATTTAAAAAAAATATGGCATATTACGCTTGTAAGATATAATAAGCTATGCGTGACTTCGTTACGTTGTTTACTTAGATGTGTTTGTACAGTATTGTATGCCTAGAGCCTATAGAATATAGTACTGGCCTTCGTTTCTAAAGAAAATGCATAATGCAGACAGGTCAAACATAGTTAAGTACTGCAATGCTGTAATTACATGGGCTCGTCCAATTTTTATGGTAAAAGTTTTAATTAGGTTTACAATATAAAGAAACTGCTTACATAATTATGTATTAAGGACAAATTACTAAATATATATCAGAAAATAATTAATGTTTGTTAGGGAAATTATGGAGAATAATTTTACAGTGTCCTTATTTTAAAATAATGACGTAATTAATTAAAGAAAAAGTTTTTAATGGAACAATAATCAATATTTTGTGTTTTTTTAGCGTCAGTAGCAATAGCATATTTTTCATTTCACAACAAAAACACGATGGCGTTGAGTTCCGCCGCTCAACACGCAATGCCTCTAGAATTCCGCGGAAAGTGGGGAACGGAGTGTCTGAACACTAGGTTCCCTCTGCCTACGTGTAGCTGATTTAAATTAATATGTAATTTAGAACTGCATCTGGTTTGTTAAATGATAAAAAGCAGTACACCAACTCTGTTACCATAAAAGGGAACAAGTGAAAAACCTTGGCCTACATACAAGATGCCATTAAAATGCACCACATGTTGCATAATTATTTATTACACACTTTATTTAGAATAATTTTACATGTTATTTCTCTTGCTCTTTGATGTTATAATAACATTGCAACAACCATTATTGAGAGTAAATTACATATATTTCATATTTTTCTTTCCCAAGTGTGGAATAACACTTTAAAAATGTTAAAATAATATAATGGTATATTGAAAAACAAACGGAACCCTTGTAGGATCACTTGCCTGTCCGTCTGTCAAGACCACCTTTCTCAAGAAGTATCAAGCTCAAAATTAACATCAAATATTCACATTCAATTTCATATTTGCAGTATATTGAAAAACAAAAAAAAATAAGCTTCCAAGTCAACGTAAACAAAAACAAACATCGCGTAACCAAAAGCTGTATGGCACTTTCAGAATATGAAATACTTTAAATTTTAATTTTCCCCAAGTCGGAATCGAACTCGCAACTATTGCGTTAACAGCCGTTACATGTTTTGTATTTTATTATAATTAAAAGCTTAAATAAAAACTGCAATAGTATCTTTGAGTATTACACTAACAAAATCAAGTATGTACTTAAGTGGTGGAACACAAAGCTTGTTAAGCTATACTTGGAAACAAGACCACTTATAACTTGAAATATCGCTAGTGGCATAAGAAGTCTAAGCCATGTGTAAATACATATGTTCCATTAAAAAAAAGCAACTTAACACTTTTTCCTTTATAGCTGGAAAGGAAGAGGGTATTTTTAAGTATTAGTATTATTAAGACAATCAATACACCGCCTAATCTTCGAAACTTAGCATGTTGAGCAGTGGAACTCAACACAGCACTTTGGGAGCACCAGCACCAGAGCTGGGTAATGAAATAATTAATTTTCACCCAATTGGATATCAAACCCACAAGCATCATGTATCAACAGTTGTAGGGTCCCATACTTTCTTCACTAAATTAATAAAAAGAATCTCACCTGTTGGTTAAGATCGTCAATGAGTTTTGAGTCACCTTTTGCACTTTGATTTAATCTTGAGAAATTGGTAGGTGCATTCTTAACTGCTGGAGTTGCTTTTACAACTGCAAAAAGAAATTTAAATGTAGTGAAATATTTACAATTATTTACGTTTTGCTTAATAATTTCATTTAAATTATAAAATTTATTTAAGTCAAAAAATATCTATAAGTAATCTTTTATATACTTTAGCAAAGTGGAGCTTATATACACATAATAAAAATATATGACATAAATAAAAAACATACAAACTGATAAATAAGAAAAATATGAAATAAACAAATGAAAAGAATAGAACAGAGTATAAACATAAAAGTAAAAAATGGTAGTGCGAAAGGGTCGGTAGACTAAATAAATCTTATATAGTGTTAATAATACAAATTGATTTTAATTTATAAATTAGAACATAGCAATGGTTCTAGTTATTGGTGCCAATTAAATTGAATATAAAAAAATATAGCTAAAATTGTAAGATTCACATTATATAGGTATAAACAGACATGTAAAACAGTGGAGGTTTACAGATGTACGGGAGAATATATAGGCAAGATGAACTTTTATTCTGTTACTCTCTAAACTTTTTCTTTTAACATATCTCTTTATATAAAGGACCCTTGAAATAATCACTTAGATATACTGAAAACAACATATAAATAAAAACATATAGTACTGGTTTGGGGTCTAGCGGCGACTTTGGCTACTGGCGCTGCCGGCTTCTTAACCGCTACGGGAGCGGATACCCGAGACGGCGCCCCGGCCGCTCCGTGCCCCATGGGGAGCCCCTCGCGCTGCGCCATCGCGTCGTACTCCGTGCCCCCGTAGTTGGCATCGAAAAACTTCTTGAACCATTGCAAGAACTCAAAATTATCTTGGAACCGACCCTTCACCAGCCTGTCAATGGGTACTATCTACGAAAGAAAAATGAAAAGTAAAACAAAAAGAAAGTATGGGGTGCGTCGAGAGGTGATGATGTGAGTATGTGATGGAAGTAGGCCTATCAAGTTGTAGTGCGTAAGAGAAAGAGGAGCGGGATGCGTACTGCCCGAATGTGGAAGCATGGCGCGGCGGGCCTTCGGTGGCGGCACCACGCCCACACAGAGCGGCACCCCGCTGTCACAAGTGCCCGACCCGATGGTTATCCCACCGCGGGCTTCGAACGCATCATACTCCCTGCCATCATAGTTGGCATCAAAAAATTTTTTAAACCACTGCAAGAACTCAAAATTATCTTGAAACCTTCCTTTTATCAGCTTGTCCACTGGTATTACCTACAAAATAACACCATGGATACTATAATCTATCTCTTAAATAAGAAACAAGCTCTTTAAATATAGGAACAAACCCCAATATGAGACCTTTTAACACATTTAAAAATCATTATAATATGTATAACAATTTTATCTTTTCTTTTTCTAAGCTTCGCACTGTTTCTTGCATGTAGATTAGGCAGAGGTAGCCTAGTGTTAAGACACTCCGCTTCCCACTTTCCGCAGAATTCTGGAGGCATTGTATGTTGAGTGATGGACTTCAACCCGTGCTTTGCCTCAACACCAGAGCAAAGAAATTGAAATATTAAATTTATAATTTCCCTTGTAGCATTTACAGTGACATGCTTGTGCCTCTGTGCCATGGCTAGCCGCTAAACTTGGAAAAAGACCTCTCTTTTCATGATTTAATATAAAGCATCTTATAGGTTCTAGTGTTATATCAGAAAATGATTCATGAGATATAACTGATTTATCAACTAAATATTATTATACAATGACTCAAACTAAATGGTATTGAACTAATGTTGATAAAGCAAGTATATAAATAAATAGATAGTGAATCATGAATTCTAAAAAAAAAACACATGTATGTACCATATAATAAACAAGGTAAAGTCTTCCACTGTCGTCAACCTCTTCACACAATTATTCTTTGATATGGCCAAAATATCTGAACAAGTTCTATATTATTACCATGATATCCTCACTAATATTTGCCATTCAATCTCTTCACAGTTGATATACTACCCACATATATTGCTTAATTCACTAGTTCTAACTTTACATTCATACTAATCTTGCCTTCCATTCTTTCATATTTCTTTAAAACACTAGAACCTTAGTTTAGTACAAAAAAATATATACTTACTTTATCTACAGACATTTTTTTGAAACCTGCTTGTAGTATTTTGAAATTTTGAATATATTCATGTTCTAAATTTGTCTTGAATTTGATTCTTTTCATAGGAACGCTACCAGGAAATAACATATCCATAAATTGGCAATATGCTGCACCAGTACAAAGCTCTTCAATTTTACCAAAATTCGACTGAAGACAATCGTTCACCCATGCCAGCATATCATGTCTTGATAGATTTTCCGAAGTCACATTTGTAGAGTATACATTGACTGCCATCTTTAATTGTTTATGTTGAAACTACCTGCAAGAAGTTCAAAAGATTATTTTTTTAATAATTTAATGGAACTAAGTTAAAGCCGGTCCACGTCCAAAGATACGGGAAGCATAAAAAGAAAGCCGATCTAAAAATAGGTTGCAATGCATGTTGCACAAAATATTATCAAGATTTTTGTTTTCCACATTTATTTTCTGAAACATTAAGTGAAAAAGATTACTTTTCGCTACAAGTTGACAGTAAAATAGAATAATTTAACAAAAAATTATAGGGAACTAACGGCGGATGCAGCTATGACAGACGACGACTCATCAAAATTTTATTATTATAAATTCTCTATATATAATTAAATATCACTTCATTTAATATAACAAACCTTTTGCAAACCAAATTTTAAACGTTTGATAAGTGTTCAAGGTCTAAAATATTGAGCAAAATGTTAAAAACGTTAAAATGTTGACCGAAACGTTCGCCTTCTTCAGATTTATCATAGACAAGACAAATAATTCTTAATTTTTAAAGCATCGCTTCTAGAAATTATTAGTCTGAAAACCTGATACGTTCATTAATTAAAAAATGTTTCAATACATATTTTTCCACTAATGATTTTAACTTATCATTAAAAATCTTATTCTTCATCCAACATTAAATTTGATCTATAATACACCTTTTAAAATGCTTTTATATTTTTGTTTTTTATTTACTTTTTTTGGAAACATAAAGTTTCCATTCAAACACTACGCTTTGGTGCAGGTAGCACTAGAGCTTCGATCCAGGCATTTTGTATTGATATTGGATATTACATTTACCTATCCTATTAATATAGTTTTATTCTGTAAAACTCGTACAAGCCAATGAAATTGGTAATTCGTTTTTTCATCTGGAAATACCTATCAAATCCTTCAACGTCAATGTCAAAAACAGCTAAAGTCACTAGAAAAACAATAACAAGTTTTTAAATATATAAATTGTAAAGTATAAACAACATGATGAGAACTAAATTAATTCCGTTTTGGTTATCGCCGCGTAAACATTACTACACGCAGTTCATTACGTTTAAGTTAATCAGATTTTAATTCATGTTATAATTCAAAATTATTTTTAAGTCATTAAAAAACACAACATGCAATTTGTTATTTATTAAATTACTAATATACAAAGAAAAGTTTCGTATATTTAATTAATATAGTTGATCAAAATGACACAAGAAAATGAAAATGTAACTGAAAGTTTTCCCACTATTAATTCTCACAGTGAAACTCCATCTCAATCTTATAGGATCACTATGGAAGTTCCATTATTTTTAACAATGCTATCGGTATCTTTGTCCGGTAAGTAACAAAAAAATTATATGCATGACCTAAAATTTAAATATATATTTTATTTCTTTTGGAAAACAGTCTTAGATATTTAAATAATATAAAATTATTTAAAGTTATATTATTTTCTAATGCTACATGTGTGGTATATTGCTGTATAATACTATCTCAGTTATAGTCAAATAATATTTGTTTGAAAATTACAAATATTATGTTTTATTTAATATCCCAAATATCTAGCTATGAAAGTGGATATTGCTTTATTTGCTTCAACATGATTAATTTACGCAAATAATTAACAATTAAAAACAATTGCAGGAGCAGCTATAAGTAATATTATTTTATACAGAACATGTGTAAATTCTTTAAATTATACTTCAGAAGATTGTCAAATGTTTTTATCACCTACTCACAATAATGGTAGTCAGGAATTAGAGAAGGAAGTGCAGAAATATGCAACTTTTGTATCAATGGTCAGGACTATTATAGAATCAGTTGCACCTGCAATATTGTCTTTATTCCTTGGAGTATGGTCTGACACTCATGGAAGGAAACCCCTGGTAGTGTGGCCTTTGTTAGGTATGTTTTTATTTTATTATTATTATTATTATACCTTCAGGCTCTTGTGGCATTCATATTTGTTTCATTGGTATGCATTGATATTTGTTTCTGGTGACAAGATAAAATGTGGTGTTAGGTTCTGCCATTCAACTTTTCAACTTCTCAAAAATTGAGTAGAAAATTGGAAATGGATTGCCTATATATATATATCCTATATATATGTCCCAGGAGTCAACAATAAGTCGGGACGACTTGGTCTATCACCTGTTTTCGTCTTATCGCTGACTATGAGAAAAATATAAAAAAAATCTTTGTCATGTATTTTTCATATTATATTGATTTTAAAAGAATATGGGAAAAACCGACACTCTGTAATGATTTTTCAAGTCCTAGACTACAATTATTACTCTTTCTTCATTTTTTTTTCTGTAATGTAATCATGAGTAATCCTTCTGTGAATTACAGTTTAAGTTTGAACCATACCTGCATCGGTTTTCAATAAAATGTCGTGTTTTTGCCAAACATTAAATTCAAAATATTTACTACACCCAACTTTAACCGACTGTACTATAAAAAAAATGTACTACACTGTTTTTGCAAGTAACTTTAAAAGTTTGCGCATTTAATCTG